>CAWUFW010006792.1:600000-1098816 GCA_963921515.1 Calotriton arnoldi | reverse complement strand
CCCATTACGATGGCGGGCGGAAGCACTACCGCCGTGCTGGCGGATGCAAAAACCACCAGTTACCGCCGGCACGCAGCAGTCCACACGCCCGCCCAATTACGATGCGAAAAGCAGGCCAAACACCGCCGGCAAGCCAGCAACACCGTCCGCCATCAAAGTGCGCCCGCACACGTAGCGGCGCAGCACAACCGACACACACCGTCCGACGAAACACGTCCCGCCCGGCGCATAAATTACGATGCCGCAAACAAACGGCTCCCACGGCAAAGAGACACCGCACGTGAAAGAGAGGCGGAAACACGGACGCAGAGCACGGACAACGAAGAAGCGGCACCCGGGCATGAATCCAGCACTGCAGGCCCTTCCCATGCTTCTGCTGATGCACCACCAAGGACGCAACGTACCGCGGAGACGCAGGTAGGCACACACACAACAAGTGCACGCAAACAGCGCACACAGTGCAAGGGCGGAAAAAGCGGACAACCCCCACCAGCGCGTGCACACTACACATCCACCATTGCATCCACATATGACACACAGGCCAAATCCTAACATCGCGGAACACATGTGTACACACCACCTGGGACTAGGAACCAACCACCCCGTCACGGCCCCAAAGCGCCGATGACGCCGCCACACATGCGCACAACGCAGAGGCCAACCGCAGCGCCATGCATGCGTCGCACACAGACACAGGGACACAACCAAGCAGCACACACACCAGCCCCACCCCGAACGCACATGACACGTGACAGGCCTGCCACAGACATGTCCCCAACGCCCAATTCACGGACAACACCCAACGCCACACAACCGACGCACACATGTCAGTGAAGTCACGCAACAGCAGGACACACCCCAGTGTAACAAACATGGCGAAGCACACAGCGGCGGCAACACCAACTAGGAGAAGCAGGGCCCCTTCGGGAAGAGGAACGCCAGTACCACACTGAAAAACCCATACCACCCTGCACATATGAACAAGACACATGAAACGGAACACCAAAGAGCCCGGTGACCGACAACAGGTGGCCCAAGAATTACATCCACACACAAGGCCCAACGCAGAGCGGAAAGGCAGCCTGCCGCCCACACAAGGGAGAGCAGACAGCACTGAATGACCTTCCATTCCAACACCGAAACCACAGCCCTACGACAGAAGCCGGTGAATACAGCCATTGTCCAAGAATAGACCAACACAGGCATGCCGAGGAGACCGACCACAGGGCAGATAGCGCATATCACAGAAGCACACAACGGACGGGGAAGAAAGAAGAAAACACTCCCCCATGTCGGCCACATGCAAGTTAATTGGAAGGAGTCACACAGCACTGACCTTGAACTGTCTGAGAAGCATGTGGGAAGAGGGCCCGTGTCCTCCAAACAAGCCAACAGAACACAAGTCCTGTCTCCCTACGACTACACAGAGCTCACAGCAACCCCGGAGCGTGCACATTGCAGACTGCACACACAGCCGGAGCACGCCACCTCAACGAACCGCTGCGAAATGGCAACCGCAACACACCTACCCAACTACGCCGAACAGCTCAAGCTGTACAAAACCAACACGATACATACATTGGGATGCGATCTCCTGTCCCTGCTGAACGTAAGTTACCGACTGACTTACCGCATCACATTGTTCAGCTGCGTCATGCCCGTCTTCTACTGTCGGAGGTGTCCCTACCAGCATCCCGTCGAGATATGCCTCTCCAACCCGGCATGTCTGAAGGCGGACCTGCTACCACTACTCCTCCCTCTGGACGCACACGACAGGGCCTGCTCTGCCTATGGGGGCATGGCGTATGTGGCCAACATCGCACGCGCACTGAAATGGAACCACTGTGCCTCCACACGACGGATCATCGAGAACAGCTACATCGAATGTCACCCAGCATGCCCCATCATGGTCCTCCAAGGGACAACCTACGAACAACACCTTGACAGCCACCATCCGCTTCATTGGCTGGCAAACATGTACACCACCAATGACATGGAAGCCCTGCTGGACGGCATCGCATACCTGACAACCTGTAAATACGTCGGACCACAACGCAGGTTCCCCGAGTGACCTATGAAGTCCAACCCCGCACCCATGCTCAGCTTCCGCACGGACTGGCCAGTCACCACCACAACAGCCATACCAAACGACCGGCAACTGTAACCACACCATCAACGACATCGCCATGACATCGGATATGACCGGGACATGCACACTGTTCCCCATCACATCCAGGAACACCGCATGCATCGTGGGAGGCAGTGGCATGGGCTCTGTGCATCGCACCCACATGGACGGAACTGCACGAACAACCAGGACACGACATGGATCCAGCGCACATGGACACACACACCGCTCAGTGGACATGAATAGGTCGCCTGGAGTCTGTGGGTGCTGCACCCCTCCCACCCCCGCCCCGGGAATCCCATACCAGGACCTTTGCATGGACGACAAGTGCATACAACAACAACACGACCCCAGTGACTGTGACATGTCCAGTAACCACCACAGTGCAACAACAAGTGGCACGCCGCTGCATGCACGCAAGCACATGCCCTGATGTCATCTCACATGCACGCGTGCATGAGGAACAACCGCAGCAAACCTGTCACATGGAACTGAGATGGACTGTGCCCATGATGCCGAGCGGTCTGGTAGGCTACATGTATACCGTCTGTGTCAAAGTCCGCAGCTCCGCAGCTATACGTAAATGTACATTAGCACAGCCTTGGCCAAGCAGATGTAACCCCACACCCTATCCCATTTGTCATCATGCTCAGTATATCCTCAACATGTATTCCGCTGCCAGTAGTGTCCACTATACTGCATCACAGAGGACAGAAGACTCAATATAATGTTTGAAACCAGAACTGTCTCCGCTGACTCATTTCACAAGTACGAATGAGAGAGGATGAGAGTATGTGAAGTACACGGCAGTCGTGACATGACCATGTAGTCCACTGGTATTGGATGTCAACGCAAATGAGTAGCACTACTGTGGAAGACACACATGTGTCGTGTGAAGTCGTATGGATGCAGTGCTCAGGTGGGTGGGTGCGACGGGTAGATGCGCACATGACAAGTTGGAGCACGCCGTGTTGGGAGGGCTCATGAACAGTACACCACCGCTTCCCTGGGCATTGTGAGAGGACACCTGTCGGGGGAGTGAACACGTGTGTGCACAGCAGCCGGGCACACGTACAAAGCGGTACCAGGCGCACCTCAGCCCACCCTCTGTGGACGAGCTGGATCCTGTTGTGCGCCCGCCATGCCCCTTGACAAGGCACACACAGCCCCAGTCGACCAGGTGTAACCCCAACATAGTCAATCCGCACAGGCGATACAGGGCACGGGATGGCAGTGGAGCATGGTGTGTGAGAGGTCTCCTCGCGCTCCTCCTGGTCATATCACGCAGGCAATAGAACCTCAACGTCCAGCATGGCAAAAAGTCAAATGGAAGTGTAGGGGGACGCACCACAGCACGAGCAGCACTGACGTCACGGGAGGTGGCTCGCACCATCCCATCCATTGCCCATCATACCAACCACGCCACATGCCATTGCGACTAAGTGCAAGCGCGTGCGCCACCACCCCTGAGCCCTCCCCAGAGAGGCCAAAGAGTGAATGTGTGGGCCATCAGCCACAGACGGACGCGGCATGGCCGCAAGGGCAGCCACAGCCACTGGGTGTCGCAGGTGGCGGATCCGGAAGGCGAAGACTGTGATGCATAGTCCATGCAGGCCGGGTCTCCATTTGGGGCACCACGCAGGTGGACGGCGTCCCGCCACACATCATACCCTGAGACAGCCCACTCGTGCAACTGGACCCACACATACACTCCTTGCCCTCTCTGGTGCAAGCTTGGGGCTGCCTGTGCAAGCGCTAGCCTCGCAGGTGAGCATGCATATTGGGGGGCGAGGGGAGGACATGAGGGCTGGGGCGAAGATGACTGTATCACTGTCAGTTAGTACAAGGGATGACCCAGATGTGGAAAGGAAGAGACGTGTCCCGTGTGTACTGCAACTAGTCGCCAATCCAACTACCCCCCATGTCCGGAATGTAAGCCCGCACCTAGGCCCGCCCATCCGCCACATCGAACATACCACCAGCACGACAACCTTCCCATTCGAAACACTGACTGGGGGTGGCGACCAGTGAACAATCATGTGTAGCCTACCCACGCGTACATGTGGGCCCTCCATGATCCATGTCACCTGCGGCAAAGACATGACATGCGCAATGAGGGAAGTGAGGAGAGCTGTCCGCCCCACGCGCAGAAGGTGCATCAGCTCCACAGACCCAGCAGCGAGTCCAGCAGGGGTCACATGTGCAGGGGCAGCTGTGCCTGGTGTGAAGGCACATGCATATAGACAGCACATCGACCAATGTGTAGTCTGCCCACATCCACAGTCCATCATCATGCGGACATAGGAATTGAACACAGGGCAACACATCTTAGCTGGTGCACCCACCGTGACCAACAATGCGCAATCATCGACGTACCCGCCCTGTGCATGGCCCCCCACCCAACGGAGGCACATCCAGTGCCACCATCCCACACACACAAGCCTTCCACGGAACATGCTGTGTCCAATGGTCAGTACAGAGTCAGCGCCCATCTGGTGGATCCTGAACAGGAGACACATGCACACACATGCCAGCTCCCACTATGTACGACTGCCACCTGGCACGTGCAATGTAACCTCTCACCTGTGACGTGTGACTGCAAGCACACAGCCGTCTTGGCATGGGGCTGTCAATGTGGACACCAGTCAATGTTTCGGGAGCTGTGATCCGTACAGTGCTGTACATAGGGTGCAGTGCTGACACCTACTACTGTCTCATATCCCCTCGTGCCACAGGTCCCACTTGTATTGGCCGCTCAGCCCGTGCCCACATCGTCGTCGTCGTGTGCCATACTCATCCAGCCTCGGAAGCAGTACCATGCTCAGCAGACACTCATGTTGCCGTGGCGTTGCCGCTGACGAATATGCAGTCAGTCCCCATCAGCACGCCCCGCAAGTCATTGGGGCCTAGATCCCCATGTGCATGCACATGGCAGTGGTATGTCTCACTTGCCATTGCCATTGTTGGGAGACCTGTGTAAGTGTATTGTGGCCGTGCCGTCCCAGCTTGACAGCTGGGCTGTGGCTCATGTGCTTGCTCAGTCATGTCAGTGATGTGTATGCGAAATTGCTATGTGCCGTGTTGCTTTGACATGTGTCCTCTGCCATTTAACCCAGGCGGAGACCGAACATTGACCGCCCATACCAATTGCTGGCGGACATGGACGATACAGAGGTAATCAGGAAGTTTCGGCTGGACAGGCCAACTCTGCATCGACTGTGTGCCATGTTAGAGCCCCATCTCCGTCCCCGCAGGGTGTATCCGACTGCTGTCACCCCCACGGCTAAGGTGATGGCCGCCATGCATTTCTTCGCCACTGGGTCATTCCAGCACACAGTGGGCAGTGGAGGAGGGATGTCCCAGCCCATGTTCAGCAAGGTGCTGAGGGATGTACTGGCAGCCATGATGCTGTACCGGAACAGGTACATCCGCTTCCCCAGGGCTCGTGAATTGGCGGCAGTGAAGGGTGCATTCTATGCCCTTGGCAGAATCCCACACGTCGTGGGAGCCATTGACTGCACTCATGTTGGCCTTGTTCCACCACAGGCCACTGAGCACCTGTACCGCAACAGGAAGCACACGCACTCCCTGAATGTGCAAGTGGTGTGCCTTGCGGACATGGTGATCACCCACGTGTGTGCAAAGTTTCCAGGCTCGGCCCATGACGCACACATAATGCGCAACAGCATCTTGCCACGACTGATGGCCAATCTGCAACAGGATCGTGGCTGTATTGTCGGTGAGTATGTGGAGTGGTGTAGCGTGCTGGTTGTGCGATGCTGTCCCCTGTCCAGTTGGAATAGCAACGGTTCTCTGTGTCCCTCACACCCAGGTGACTCTGCGTATCCGAATGGGGCATGGCTGCTCAGTCCATTGAGGAATCCTCGCACCCCAGCAGACGATCGATACAATGAGGCACATGGGAGGACCAGACGTGTGGTCGAGCGTACCTTTGGCCTCCTCAAGTCCAGGTTCAGGTGCCTGGACCGCACCGGGGTGCACTGGTGTACTCCCCACAGAAGGTGTGCCAGATAGTGGTGGCGTGCTGCATGCTGCACAATCTGGCCATTCGGAAGCAGATCCCCCTCATTGTGGATGACGGAGATCAACCAGGGCCCCAGCCCGCAGACCAGGACAGCTCGAGTGAGGTGGACAGCGGAGAGGAGGAAGCTGGGAATGTGCGCCAGCAGCTCATCGCCCGCTACTTCACTTGACGGTGAGTGTCCATGTACGACGGATGATGTGTCTGTATCTATGCAGGTGTGTGTGTGCTGTGTCAGGGTGGCCGTATGTTCACTGCGTGCAGTGTGTCAACGCTCCATGGCCAGGGTAGTATGCCACTGTTGGTGGCTGTGGCATTGTGCCCTATTGCTCTGTGCGATGTGTGTACATTGCTTGTAGTTGTTGACATGTACTGTGTGATGGGTGTGTGACACACTCATTGAATGTGCTCCTGTTCTGTCTCCCACCCCTAGGTCCCTACAGGCCCTCCGGATTCCATTTCCATGCCACGCATCAGGTGCCTTTCCGCCCAAGGTGGCCGTTGTATTCCGTACAATAAAGACACAGGGCACAAACAGCAGTTAGTGAAAAAGGTGCATTTATTACAAACTGTGACATGTGATTGTGTGTAAGGTGATGACAAAAGTGGTGCGTGCAGTGACAATGAGCTGTCGGTCATGGCTGCGTGATGATCAGGGTGTACCCACTGGTTCTATGTCCATAGTCCAACACACACATGCCATCCAGATGGCTGTGTGGAGTGGGATCGTAGAGCAAGTCAATGCAGTGGCTGGTCAAGGAAGGCTGGCGGAAGGCTGGCTGGCTGCCTCACTTGCGACTGGAGCGTGCGAAGTCCTCCCGGGAGATCTGTTTCCTCTTCGGACGGCCCCTTCCACGTTTGGGAGGGGGTGTGTGGTGGCGACCTGCTGGTGGTGGGTGAGGTGTGCTCACTGGCTGTGGACGCAGGGGAAGTGGACACTGCTGCCCGAGCCTGCGCCCTAGCAGGTGGTGGCGGAGGTGGTGTTGCTGGCCTTGCCTGTGACCCCACCGCCACCACCAGCTGGCCCATGAGGTCCACGAGTTGGTCCATACGGGACACGAATTGGCCCATATGGGCGTCCATGGACCTCAGCACCCCCAGCACCTCCCGCGTGTCAGTAGCAGACCTGGCCCATTGTCCTTGGGCCTCTTCATAGGCCCCAAGGACTCTGTCCATTTGAGGCAGGGCATGGCTCCCAGGGGAGGCTGGCGTTTCCCTGACCCTGCTCCTCCTACCAGTCCTGCTGCCACCGGCCTGCCCACTAGCCACATTGCTCACCACGGTCCTCGCTGTGGCTCCCAGGGTGGATCCAGTTGGCCGGGCCACCACCTGCGCTGGGGCTGGTGCCAGCGAAGACGTGGTGGTGGTGGAGGCGGTGGTGGTCGGTGCGGCGATGGTGGCGGTTGCAGCAGTGGTAGTGGCCGCAATGACCGTGGGTGTGGCCGCAACGACAGTGGCAGCAGGGGACTGGGACTGTTCAGCATCCCTGGATGATGGGTTGGTGGGTAGGAGGGGTCCTGGGGAGCGGCTGGGCCCTGCCACGCCAGATGGGCCAGCTTGGTGGTCCGTGTCCGAAGAGGTGGACAGATCCTCCAGATCCGTGTGTCCTCGTTGGGGGCTTGTAGGCTGGCTGTGCTGGCTGCTGTCTCCATCCCCAGCGTCCAGCAGTTCGTCACCTGTGGAGAGAATGAGATTTGTTATTGTGTTGCACCTGGCGAAGTATGTATTAGTCGTCTGACATTGGCAGTTCGTGCAATCTCGTACATGGGTTTCCCGGAGGCGAGTGTGTGGCTGTGGCATCTGTAGGTGTGTGTGCTAGGCAATGGGACTGTGTGCTGTGCACATGTGGCATGGGACGGATTGGCCATGCCGATGGGTGTGTTGCTTTGCCCCTACTCATTGTGACTCTGGTGTATGCGGGCTCCTGGCCCATCCTGGGTCTGGTTTGTACTTTGCTTTTGGAGTTCAAATGGAACGCTTAGGAACGCATATGGCAACATGGGGGCCATGCCCCAGATTCGCATTTGGGAGGGTATATGCTTTTGGGGTACATGCTGTGAGCCATGGGTGCCGAACGTGACATGTGTTGTGGCAGCATGACAGTGCATGGTCTGAGGTGTGTGCATGCCTGACATGGCCTGCATATTTGCTGTCTGTTGTGATTACTGGACATGGCATTGGACGCATCGTTATGAGTGAGTGATGGTTGTGTGCCAGCCAACGTATTGCAGTTGTCCCATCTCCTTGGTGTGCGTGCTGCCCTGTGCCATGTGCATCACTGCAGTGCTCGGGGGGGTGTGGCCCATGTTGTGTGTTGTTGCTCACAGTGTGTCGTGCGCTTAATTGACTTCTGGCACATGGTTGGTCATGGGCATGTGTCTTAGCGTGACTGCTGTATGTGTGGCAGCTGTGCGGATGACATGCCTTTCATGAGACTGGGGCTGACGGATGGGATGGATGGTATGTTGTATGTGCATGGTGTGTCTGTGTGTTTGATGGGTTCAGTGGTGTTCGTGTGCATTTCTGTTGTTCCGCTCTGTTGCGTCTAGTGTTGTTTGTCTTACATAGGCGTAGTTGTGGGGTGTGTGGTTGACAGGCAGTAGGGGCTACATGGACAGGACTTCAATGGTGTTTCGGTTGTGTGTGATGAGCTGCACAGTGGCTGCCGTGTGGGACTATATTCAGTGTGGCTTGTGCATGCAGACGTGGCTCCTTGGGTGTTGCTATGTCTGTGATGGGTCATGTGGGGTGTGAGTCTGCTGTTCATGTCCGTGTGCACATTGTTCACTTGTTCGTGACGGTGGGCGGTGCTGCGTGTTCGTGTGCTACGTGACATGTCCCATGTGTTGGTGGTGTTATGGTCCTCATGCCTCCAGTAATCCAGCCCTGTCCAGTTTCCCACCTGCAAGTTGTTCGTGCGTGCACTGTACTGGATGCCACATGGCTCTTAGCGGGGGTGCTCCATGTTGCAGGTCTGTGGGGGTGGGGGGTGTAGTGGGTCGTGGGGGTGGCTGTACACCCACTGACACCGATTGCTGTGGACCGTGATGTCTGCCTTTCGGCTGTCGTTGTGCACTGCGGTGGCTGACACGTGGGTGTGGGGTGTGGGGGATGCTCCTCCTTGCTGTGCTGTGGGACTGGGGCCTGGTGTGTGTTGTACTTGGGCTGTCCACCGTCCCACCCACTGCACTTTGTGTTCCTGCCACTTACCTGTTACTTGTCGGTTGGTGCAGCTGTGCCTGACACATGGGTGTGGGGAGTGCTCCACCTTGCTGGTCTGTGGGAGTGGGGGCCTGGTGGGTGTTGTACTTCAGCTGTCCCCCTCCGACCCACTGCACTTTGTGTTCCTGCCACTTACCTGTTACTTGTCAGTTGGTGCAGCTGTGCCTGACACATGGGTGTGGGGAGTGCTCCACCTTGCTGGTCTGTGGGAGTGGGGGCCTGGTGGGTGTTGTACTTCAGCTGTCCCCCCTCCGACCCACTGCACTTTGTGTTCCTGCCACTTACCTGTTACTTGTCAGTTGGTGCAGCTGTGCCTGACACATGGGTGTGGGGAGTGCTCCACCTTGCTGGTCTGTGGGAGTGGGGGCCTGGTGGGTGTTGTACTTCAGCTGTCCCCCTCCGACCCACTGCACTTTGTGTTCCTGCCACTTACCTGTTACTTGTCAGTTGGTGCAGCTGTGCCTGACACATGGGTGTGGGGAGTGCTCCACCTTGCTGGTCTGTGGGAGTGGGGGCCTGGTGGGTGTTGTACTTCAGCTGTCCCCCTCCGACCCACTGCACTTTGTGTTCCTGCCACTTACCTGTTACTTGTCAGTTGGTGCAGCTGTGGCGGACACATGGGTGTGGCGGGTGCTCGTTGTGGCGCTTCTGGCATATTTGTGGACCTGTTGGTGGTTACGTGGCTGGCTTAGTGTACACATGTCCCCACGCATCTTACAGTTGTTCGGTTTGGCCTGTGTGTGGTAGTGTCTGTTGCATGTGCGTGTGATGTGTTGTGTATTGTGTGCTGGACATGGGGGTGTTTGTCCCTGGGAGCTGTGGCATGGTGGTTGCGCATGTGTGTACATAGCGGTGTGCTGGTATACATTAGTTTGTACTTACCAGCCTCCACTCCCCTGCTAATCCGGCGAGGATCTCCGGATGGATTACGACTCGCACCTTCTCCTCCCACGCTTTGAAGGTCTTAAAGAGCGCGGGATTCCCTCCGCCAGTGACGGCAGCCAGCTCTCTGTTTTTGCCCTCCTTCTTCTTGACCAGGCTCTTTACGTCATTCCAACGTTTGTTTATCTCGGTTCTGTTCCTGGGCAGGGTCCCGACTGCATTGACCTGGTCTACGATCCGGGTCCACATTCTGTTTCTGGTGGCTAGTGGTGTGTGCTGGACCATGTTCCCATAGATTTGTGGGTACACCTTGATGATCTCGTCGACCATGACCGTCAGCTCCATGGGCGTGAACTTGGGCATCCTTTGTGGTGCCATGGTGTTTGTGGTGCTGGTGCGGTGTGTGTTGTGTAATGTGCAGGGGGTTTGTGGTGCCGGTGTTTGGTGGTGGTGGTGGTGGTGGTGGTGGTTGTGATGTGTGCGTTTCTGTGGTGTGCTGCTGTCCTTGCTGTGTCACTGTGTCCTCTCCTCTCCTCTCTGGTTTGCAATGTAGCAAGGGGTTGTGGTCTGTGGGAGTGCTGCTTTTGTACTCACCTATGTGGGTGTGTCCTCATGGTCTGTTGTTTTCAGGTGTGTTGTGTCTGGGGTTCTGGCCTTTGTATTTTTTGTTTGTCCGGGGGTGTTTTCGGGATGTGTACTGTGCTTGTGTATTTGTGCGTGCCTTGCTGTGTGGACTTGTTGGCCATGTTGTGTGCTATTGGTTTTGTGTGCGGATGGTTTCTGTGCAGGTACGTGGGCGCCATGGCTTCTGCCGTGTCGATTCTCATCGGCGTTGTTTGCGCTGGCGGGCGGTATTTTTGTTGTTTTTCCGCGCTCATGGCGGTGCGATCGTAATTTCACGTGCGGTGTGTCGGCCGTGTGGGCGGGCGGTTTTGTGTTGTCGTGCGTGTTTCCGTCCGTGGCGGGCGGTTTGACTCCGACTCGGACGATGGCGGGCGGTATTTTGTGTGATTTTTCCGCCGATGGCGGTTTTCAGTTTGTGTACTCATAATGGCGTGGTCGGTGTTCAGGCGGTGTGTGCGGGGGGATTTTTGCCGCTTCCATGCCTGGCGGATTTTTTTACGCCGGGTATCGTAATGTGCCCCTTAATTATTAATTTTTATTTATTAGTATTTATTTAATTTAGATTTTATAGTGTTAATTGTGGGAATTAATTTATTATTAATGAATTAATAATTGGTTGTTAATTAAATATTAATTAATTAACTGGTAATTATGTCAATTGTGTCATTTTTTTCGGAGCGGGTTGTGGGTTTATAGTTGAACAGGGTGGGAAGTAATTTAATTATAATTAAATTATTATTATGTTTATTAATTAATATTAATTAATTTAATATTTTATAGTGTTAATTGTGGGAATTAATTTATTATTAATTATTTATTAATTGGTTGTTAATTATTATTAATTAATTGTTAATTATGTTAATTGTGTCATTTTTTTAGGAGCAGGTTGTGGGTTGATAGGGGAGTAGGGTGGGAAGTAATTTAATTTTAATATATTTATTAATATTTTTAATATCATATTTATTTAATTTTACTTTATAGTGTTAACTGTGGGAATTAATTTATTAATAATTATTTATAATTTGCTTGTTAATTGTTATTAATTAATTAATTATGTGTTAATTAATTATGTTAATTGTGTCATGTTTTTAGAAATGGGTGGTGGGGTTTATAGGGGAATAGGGTGGGAGGTAATTTATTTTTAAATAATTAATTATTTGTTAATTAATGGTAATTAATTAATTAAAATTTTGATTTGGCAATTGTGTAATTAATTTGATGTGTGAGTTGTGGGGTTTATAGTGGTAAATGGTGTGAAGTAATGTTTTGTAAATTAATTAATAATTTGTGGTTAATTGATATTAATTTATTATTATAAAATTAGTTATGTAAATTGTGTAATTATTTTTAGGTGTGTGTTGTGGTGTTTATTGGGGTAGAGGGTGGAAAGTAATTTCGTTTAAAATAATTAATCATTACTTGATCATTAATAGTTATTTATTAATTGATAAATATTTTTGGTAATTGTTTATTTTTTATTTTGTTTGTGGATTTTGGTTATATAGGATTAACGTTTGGTTAGTATATTAATTTTTATCTGTTTTAATGTTTTTTTAAGTTAATAATATTTGTTTAATTGATAAATAATTGTGTTACTTATGGAGGTACACTGTTTTTAAATTTAGATGTGTGTTGTAAATTGTGTGGTGTTATAGGGTAGGTAGAAAAATATTATATTTATGTAATAAATAATGTTTTGATTATAAATATTTTTTATTATAAAATATTCATTTGTTTGTAAAATATTTTTAAATTTTTAGAAAATAATCTGTATATAATTTTTAGTTTTTTTTAACATTATATTATGTTTCTATGTTTTGTAATTTTTTAATTTTTTTTATATGTTTTGTTTTTGGAATTGTTATTATCTTTTATATTGTAGTTGATATTTTGTTTGTTTTTAAATTTAAATTTTCTTCAGTGGGAATAGTAATTTTTACCCCTCCGCTATCCAACACTTTCCCTACTGTTGCACCCGCTAGAGTGGGAATAGTAATTTTTTCCCCTCCGCTATCCAAAACTTTCCCTACTGTTGCACTCGCTGGAGTGGGAATAGTAATTTTATCCCCTCCGCTATCCAACACTTTCCCTACTGTTGCACTAGCTGGAGTGGGAATAGTAAGTTTTACTCCTCCGCTATCCAATATATTCCCTACTGTTGCACTTGTTGGAGTGGGAATATTAATTTTTTCCACTCCACTATCCAACACTTTCTCTACTGTTGCTCTTGCAGGAGTGGGAATAGTATTTTTTCCTCTCCGTTATCCAACACTTTCCCTACTGTTGCACTCGCTGGAGTGGGAATAGTAATTGTATCCCCTCTGCTAAACAAAACTTTCCCTACTGTTGCACTCGTTGGAGTGGGAATAGTACTTTTTACCCCTCCGCTATCCAAAACTTTCCCTACTGTTGCACTCATTGGAGTGGGAATAGTAAATTATTCCCCTCCGCTATCCAACACTTTCCCTACTCTTGCACTTGCTGGAGTTGGAATAGTATGTTTTTTCCCTTCGCTATCCAACACTTTCCCTACTGTTGCACTCGCTGGAGTGGGAATAGTAATTTTTTCCTACCCGCTATCCAACACTTTCCCTACTGTTGCACTAGCTGGAGTGGGAATTGTAATTTTTACCTCTCCGCTATCCAACACTTTCCCTACTGTTGCACTCGTTGGAGTGGGAATAGTAATTTTTACCCCTCCGCTATCCAACACTTTCCCTACTGTTGCACACGTTGGAGTGGGAATAGTAATTTTTACCCCTCTGCTATCCAACACTTTCCCTACTGTTGCACTCGCTGGAGTGGGAATAGTAATTTTTACCCCTCCGCTATCCAACACTTTCTCTATTGTTGCCCTCATAGTAGTGCAAAATGTAGGTTTCAAAAATATTAAATATTTTACTATTTTAATTTATAATATAATGTTTGTTTTTATTAATTTTTATGTTGAGGGTGTATGCATATATATATGTATTTATTATTTTTAATATATTTACATTATATTTATTACTTATAATTGTTAACATTTACAAATAAATCTAAGTAATTTTTGTAAAGTTTAATTTATTATTTAATTTGTTTTACATTATTTTTTATACATATAAATAAAACGATATTTTATACATCGATATTTTTTTACAACAATATTTTTTTCCGATATTTTTGTACTTACCATTATGAAGATAGGAGGTCGATTTTTTTGACAACGATATTTTTGTCACGATATTTCTGTAGGTCGATATTGTTGTTGTCGATATTCTGTCAGTGATACCAAATGCAGATGTTACAGTCCACATTTAAAAATAACTCCATTAATCACTGCTCTTAAAGCCAAAATGTCCACATTTTCAAAATCTATCACACACACATACAGAAACAATGAATCATATGTGTGTAAATCAATGTATAGAATATGCTGTAGAAGGCAAAGGAGTCTACAAGGTGTAGGATTTACATATCATCCATACTGGTAGGCCCTTTTTAAGAGTGCTTGGTCTGGAGAAGCACAAGCTCAGTATTCAGAACATAACACAGTGGTAAGCGTTGACTTTAATAATAAGAATATGTAACTTATGAACTGCACAATAACAACAGAAGAGGGGCCGATTCCGATTCGGGCCGGAAATCTCTCTGACCGAGCCGGACCCGGAGAGATTTCCGACCGAATCGGACCCGTGCAGCCCGACCGAACGAGTACGATGCGCACGTATGCCATCGGACTCGAGTCGGTCGGACTCCCATTGAAGTCAATGGGAGCCGGTCGTACAACGCGTACGCGGGCTCCCATTGACTCAATGGGTGCGAGGCGGACAAGAGCGCCCCCTACAGCGTCAACGCGGTGAAGCGACTCGCGGCGTACACGCACAGGTAGGGGGGACCCATGGGTCCCCCCTGTGTGCGACTCGCATGGCTACGCGTACAGGGGGGTCCGACACAGACCCCCAAAGTACGGCTCCGACTGCTCTTTCGAGCCGGAGTGCGCAGCTCGGTCGGACTGCTCGCGGCGCGCATCGTACTTACCCGGCCGGGGAACGTCTCCATTGCGCGGTGCGAGTCGAGTCCGAGCTAGTCGGTCGGTGCGGTTAGACCCGGGAACGAGTCGGTCGGAGCGGTCGGGACGCCCGGACGAGTCGGTCGGCGATTTCGCATCGTACTCGCTCGCCCGGACGCGCGTACGAATCGGTCGGGCAATAGGGCTCCGAATCGGATCCGGTTAAGCCGAATCCGATTCGGAGCCCTACAGGCCGAGATCGGAATCGGCCCCAGAATCTCTGTGACAAAAGAAAGCAGTAACCCACTGAGCTATTTACATAAAATGTTGTTCTTTAATATGCAGGGTACACATTCTATGTAGCAGTCATATCAACCCTCTGTGCTACCTTAGATAAGTGAAAACTGCCACTAGACAAAACTCTCATCTCTCTCCAGCAGGTACATTAATAAATCACCAGAGTTAACTTGACACTTTTATTGTTGCCCGAAAACTGCAGAATTTACAAGGAACTTTGCAGTGCTTTTAAAACTGTTGCAATGCTATAAAAACGGGCCTCCACTAACAACCTGCCCCTCACCCTTCCAGCCTTCTAGGGAAGCACTCACTCATCGCCCGATGCCTAGTACGGCCATTCCAGCCTTTGTGGTGTTCAAAACAGACAATGTCTTTTTGGCCAGTCTACCAGCACTCACCAACTAGCGTGCGCATGCTGTGGCTACACGGATGCAGCGTTTGACATGAAACAATGGCAATTAATGTGTTATTCACATTACCTAATTGATGGCTAGATCGCTAGAAGGGTTGGACCCAAAATGTGTGCTCTTGAACAATCATTTCTGAAATTTTGCTGGGCATTTGAAAATCTTGCATCAACTCCAACAACAGATAATCTAATCTTACTTTACTTGCTGTTTCTGTTAGAGGGTTACCCAGGGCCTGCAGCTCACAGGATTCACAGCGATCGGCACCGCCACAGGGGTAGTCGGAGAGTCGAGACTCTAGTCGAGTCGATGTTAAGACTCAGTCAGTCTCACTCTCACACAACCTCACCTGCCCCGTGGCCCGCCCGGGGTCTGACCGTCTGACTCAGTCAGAGAGTGACAATTAAGTGGAGCAAGTCACTCAGGGCCCGGTCCCGAACTTGCATTGATTGTAGTCAGTCACCGTAGAGCCTTGACACCCAACACCAATGCAGCAGGCATGAGTCCAACCTGACTCCAAGGCTGCATCAAGTCAGCGCAGCTTTTTCCTGCTGCACGGGGGCTGGCCATTAATTTCGGCAGGGCCATCATTATTCGTAGCGCTTTCACACGCTACCAGATTGACTGCCCGGGGACGTGGTGGGAAGTCTCAAACACGGTGGTACACATACCAATCCAGAAACCACATCCTCAGCTAGTGTAGAGTGCAGCAGATGCATGCTTGCACTTACACACACATGTTGCTAGCTTCAGTATGTGCAGTCACTGTCCAATCATGTCCAGCCATGCTGTGCATGCTTAGCGCTCATTCAAGGCCTGCAGCAAATACATACAATGTATCAAATCAAGGCCTGTGCCAGTTTGCCCGGCCCAGGGTCACCATAGCAAAGAGTGAGACGAGCTCTATCCCCCACCCAGGCCCAGCTTGCAGGCCACCATGCTGTCTCTGCAAGCAGAGCTTCAACACAGCAGTGCAATCAAGCACTGCTAACACTGCTGTTAATTTGTGCCACCAGAGTGCTTGCCAAGGCTGTCAAACAGCCAGGGGTCACACACAAGGTGGCAGGGGTTGCAATGGGTGGCTTAGGGGTCGCAGTCGCTACCCCTAGCGACCCTTAATTGACGCCCATGATAGTAGGTCATAAAACATCTTGAAAGTCATACATTTTCTGAGAAAATATTACTTGGTGTCGTCCGCTGTATTTTTCAATGTAGGACTAATCATTTGCTTAATCAATAGGTCTACCTGAAATGCATTATGTGTTGAGGCACCTAAGGTAAAAAAAAGTCTGCTTTTGACAACTGTGCAAAGATCCATTTGTAACATACAGATTGAATCAAAACAGTGACAGCCTCATTACTTACTCACTCAAATAAGTTGCTAAACAAGTATCTGAAATGGGGTCTATATTTTCTCATGCAGATGTTGCTCTAGATAATGGGCCAGATTTATCATTGTGCTGCATCGCCCTTTCATCACGAAAGATAACGCAAGGGCAATGCAATACTAAAGTCACATTTACCAAGCAATGCAAGGCCACCTTACGTGGCTCTGCTGTGCTTGGCAAATCTAGAGTAATGTAAGGCAGCCGAAGTCGCTGCCTTGCATTACTCTGCCCTGGGAAGGCGTTCCATGTGTGGGGTGTGGGTGTTCCCACACATCCATCCATGGTTTTTGATGCATTCCCAGATTTATCATGAGTGGCAGACCTGCGAATACATCAAAATGATATGAATGCACATGAGAGGCTTAACAAGGGGAAATATGCTTATTTCTCCTCGTATGTTTCCTCTTTCTATGTGTGCTGTATTATGCTGCACACAAAGAAATAGGAGAAAGCCTCAGAGAATTGCTTTTGTGCATAAAGATTCCCATTTCTGCACAAAAACATTCCTACAATGAAGGCACACTTGCACCATGGCACAAGGATGCCTGCGTTGCTCAAGGCAGCACACTGCGCCAGCGCAAGGAAAGGACAGGAATGTGCTATATATTGTTAAATATGGTGCATTCCTTCACTCTCCCTTTCAAACAGTGCAAAGCAGCAAGGTGTCTTGCTGCATTGCATTGCATGAAAGTTTGATAAATCTGGGCAAAAGTTCATAAACTGATGAGGAATGCCAAACATTGTGCTCACCACCTGGCTTTTTTCATAAATATCTAAAAACTATAGGAATGTAATCATATGTGTTTAATGCATCATTTAGATAGAGGTGTGAGGTCCTTCAATAAATTGAGGCATTCCTACTACCAAAATTAGCTTTGGCAAAGCCAACAGATCTCATATTTGATACTTTTAGGAGTTTAGGGATTAAAAAGCAGGGGAACAGCTGAGAGTCAGTAAATAATGCCCAATGTAACAAATAACAAATTTCTAAACTCCAACAGGAAATTGAATTGAAATTGTGGAAGACAGGTCGCTGGAAAGTCAGACCACCACCACTGCGGAGGTGGGACTTCCAGAGTGCAGTACTCTTCTGGAACAATAGTGACAGAATGGCATTTAACAACTGTACTTTATCATCGCTTTGCTCGTCAGTGATTTGCAGTTGCTACCCACTTTGTTGGTTTTATCTTTCTAGGCTGCATTATGCTTACCTCATTCATTACTACTTTGTGTGGTTTGGTGCTTTCTTGCAAATTTGTTCTGTTAGGAGTTGAACCACCTACTGTCAGTGTGGCCCCAGATGCTTGAGCATCCTGGAGATCATTGCTGGATTCCAGTTTGATTTCTCCTCTCAGGACAGCTACACCCATGTAGGATATGAGTAAGCTTGATTTTGTTAGGCTGGAGTAGGCTCTGAAGTTACCTTGCTACCATATTATGTTATACTGATTTGTACCCATCTCTTGCAGTGATGCCTACTACTTCTGTCCACGCCTCAGAGCAAGTGTTGGGACCTCCTACCTTTCACCTCAACCTCAGTATGGCGTTTGCTATCCCCAACCTGCAACAGCAGGAGCTCGTGTGTTCCTCTACACTTTCCCTATTTCCCCTTAATCCTTGTGTGAGGTATAGCACTGTGTGGTACTTCCAGAGAGTTTTGGGGCCAGCTATTACTCTCAGTGAATCCATACCTTCTGCAAAACCTTGACAGATACCAGGCACTGATCTATTAACTTTGCCAATGTTTGTTTTCTCAGGTAGCCGTGAAGTGTGTGCAGGAATGTGCAGCCACAATTTTGAATGATTTTTTGTATGAAAAGTTTTTACAAGATGCATGTGCTGAAGTCATCTGGTGAGGTGGGCAAATTTGAGGTATACTTGGAACTAATGAACTGTAAAAGGCATTTATGAACCAACCTTCTTTCCTTTAAGGGGCTGTCCCTGAACGTTGAGAACTTATCTTTGGGTTTGGGCCATATCTTTTTTGAACACACAACATTTTGATTTTGCGTTGCACCTAAAGTTGTTTTAATATTGTTTTAGGTCTGGAGAAAGCAGTTGATTTGGACAGTAGACCCTTAAATTAGTTGATAATTATAAAAAATATTGCATGTGGGGCAACTAATGTCTACAGTGAGAAAAATATAAAGAGAGGATAAATATTAATTTAACAGTGTTTGAAGAGGGCAATACTAAATGGTGGGTTTTACTGATGACACTTTTTAAACATATGTAACACTGGTGTTTGAAGAAGCATTTCAAGATGCACAAACAATAGCAAGATCACCCTTAGATCATTAGTGGCCGACAAAAGTGACTAGACAACATGCACTATTTGCGACAAAAAGGTATTGAGGAGCTATGTAAAAACAAATGCATTTATTCCTCTACCTCAGCTCACTGGAATTTCCTCTGAACATTTTAAACTTGGAGCAGCACAGGGTAAGACATTGTTGGTTGAGGATGGATTAACACATAACCCCATATAAGGAGCTTGAGATACCCATATTCCTGTTTCCTTTTTTAGGAGTTCTGGCCTATAGAATTGTATACCTTGTTTGAGGTTGTATGAGATGCTACAGGAAATGATGAGCAGCTTAAACTGTTTGTGGTTTCATACTTGATAAAACATACTATACCACATATAGGGACTGTTGTTACATCGATCATTGTTTTGTATTTTGCATGATGCATCGAAATGATGTAAACAGAAAGTTCCTCTAACTGCCCTGAGTGTTTTGGTTAATGATTTATTGTAATAAATTAATTGGTAATGAAGAAGAAGAATGTTAATATTGGTGAATATGATGTCAATGTACACCATGAAATTTGCAGGTCCAACATCAGCAGTACCAGTAAACGCAATGTCAATGTACGCCATAAACTATGCAGGCATAACAAAGTCAAAAATAGTGAAAGCAATGTCGATGTATGCTATGACAACTGTACGCGCAATAATGAGAATGTCTGTAAAAATGATATCAATGACCGCCATGTTTTATGCACATGCAGCAGCAAGCTCATATCATTGCTGTCACATTCACCCAAGATGACCTCCCCATCAACCCTGAGTTAGAAATACAATGACCAGACAGGCCCTGCGACCCAAACCCAGGCCTATCGATCAATAGGTCACAGGTGGGTTTACATTCAGCCCGAAGACATACGCCAAAACTAGGGAAAACCCTGATCAATCCAACAGCTAGGCAGCTACACCACAAACAGGTCTAAGGAAATTGGCCCCAATAAAACACGTTTGTCCAAAAGCTCATGTTCCTAAAATACCACAAAGTTAGATGCCACAAGTAGTTAGGAACACTCAGCAAATCAGGACACAGCATGCACACCACATGTAGTGATCACGTGCTCCTCATGCTGGACATCTGAACACATACACTCTGGCCCACACTAGCTCTCCCCGAGGTCAAGAGCCACCTGCGTCCCCATTATCAAATGATTGTACCTATAATTTTTTACTAGGCCCGGACCCACATGGTCTACAAGAATGTGTAATCAATTTATTGTACTTCAAGAAACTGTAAAAAATGCCGGCCAAACCTCTATACATTGAGACTGTCTTCAGTCGCTACTCTTTCAATGCTCTCCCAGCTGCTGCGTTTAATTAGACCAACTTGTTCCTGTTTTGCCAAATGCCTCGTGTCTTTTCACTTTTTCAAGGTAAATTCATATCCAAGCAACAAGAAGGATGATACTCCCTGATATTTTAAAGGTCTTAGACTAAGGGCCCGATTACAATGCGGGCTGAAAGGGCTCCGACCATCTGTCGGAGCACTCCTGCCCGCATCGTAATCACCGATTCGGATTCCCTTCCGACCAAGCCATTGCGATGCGCTCGGTCGGAAGGGAATCCGAATCGGTCTTCCGAATGGCTTACGAGCCCGTCCATCATTCGGAAGGCCCACAGTAATCCCCCAGCCGCTCTTTCCGGCCAAGGGATTACGATGGCAGTTTCCCACTGCGTTTTTGTGCCGGCCTTTCAGACACAAAAAGGTATTGGGAAACAGCTTTGGGGGCCCCTAACAGGACCCCCATGGGTGCAAGGCTGCCAAATGGCGGCCTAGGCCCCTTGGTGATCCCTGCACCCTGTGGCAGGCACCTTGAGGTTCCTGCCTAGGGGTGCAGGTATGAACTGCACCTTAGCATTTTGCTATGAGAGCATGCATTCCATTTGGAATACATGCTCCCATAGCAAAGTATAGGACTGCGACCGAACAGGGTTCGGTCGCTTCCTAATTGCTGGAATGGAACCGACGACAGGAGGTCGTTCAGTTCCATTTTCAGAGTGATGTCGGACGGACTCCGGTCCGTCCGACATCGCAATCGGGCCCTAAGTATGTGGTAATTTGAAAATAGTTTTTGTGCCTCACAATTCATTAAGGTTTTTGTAAAATGTTGAAACTCTCACTGGAGTGAGGAAGAGTCTGGCCAGCGTCAAAGATGGCTGCATAATGCTGAGGCTCCAGGTCACCAAGAGGCTTCGAAGGAGCGGACAGCATACTCCGACAGCAGTCGCCAGCCACGATACTGGCAACGGAGAGCTAGACAACCACAGCATTTCCAGACTGAGCAGTGCGATTTGCTGGCCTGTTCTTGTTTGCCCACACACAGCACAGATGAGGGGTATGTCTAGCTCCATGGGGAGAGGGAAACATCTGGAGCACTGCCACATGCCCCAGTGCCCCAAATAGCCCAGAGTGTGCTGCTGAGGAAGCCCATTACCGCATTTTCGAGAAGTAAAGGGGGAGAGGAGCGAGGCCTATGCCCTACCTTACCACTTAACTTTTTCTGGTGTGTCAACACGGCATGGAGATGCAGTGACACCCCCTGTTTGGGCCTACAACCAGAGCTTGCACATTGCCGTGATCAGCGAGAGAAATTGCATCCTAGAGAGATGAAGCCACACAGTGAAATTAATGCCCTGAAGGTTTCTTGTCTTACCTGCTGCTTGACATTTAGGAGCCCTCCCATACATATGGGCCATGTCTGCTTAAGCTCGGCCTCCTCCCTCTCCAGTGCATATTTTCCATAGACGCTCCATCTGACCCTGACCACCCTGGCAGCAGCATTCTGAGAGCCTGTACATCACCCCTGGCCTTCAAGACACCAACCTCCAACACCTCCATCGGATCTCCCAGCCCTGGAAGCCTTCTTCGACCCGTGGACCCTGCAGGGAGATGCCTGATTGTTTTTTCATTGTGGGGAGCCCTACCCACCTCCTGGAGAGGAACTAAAGTCTACAGGCTCTATGAAGTTCATTGCTGGCGGAGTGTGGGACCTGAGCTGAGTATCTTGGCAGTGAGTGATGTGATGGTGAGGGGGACCACTGGACACTGGCAGTGTCTGCCTTACGCTGTGCACAGGAGGGGGCCTAGCCTCTGCCAGCATAGCTGCAACCACCTTCGACATGCTCTGTTCAGCCAGGATCCCCTCCTGAGACCTTTGCTTTGCCCCGCACTCATGGCATCCAGCAAGATGTACTGCTAACTGCTCTTCAACGAGTTCATGCGACAATGCAAACCTACTGCTCTGCCGATGGCGGGACACCAAGACATCATGATGGATCTAATCCACAAGGAAACAATTGCTGTAGGGCAATGATTGGAAATGATGGACATTAAAATCACAGACCTCACCACCAACACGAAGTCCATGAGAGCAGTGATTTGTGCCTTCCAGGGTCAATTGGATGGCATTGATATTTTTCTCACTAGACTGGAATCAAAGATGGCCTTCTCAGACTCTGTGGACTCGGAACTCTAGTATTTAAGGCACAAGATTGTCGATCTGGAAGATGGGAGCCGTGGGAACAATGTCTGCTTCTTTCATCGAACGGGTCAAACAGGATGATGTGGGAGGCTTCCACTTTGACTGCATTCCCCCGTATCATGGGCCTGATTTTCATCCTACCCCTAGAGCTACAGGGGGCACACCACATGTACACCCAAAGGCCTGATAGTGGAGATAGAGCTTGACCAATCATAACGTTTCCTAAGGCACGGGCAGGCCTGGCATGTCTTGGCTGCCGCCCACACACATGGACCATATGATTACGTACACAAGATCCACATATCTGAGAACTTCTCCAGGGAGACAAATGAGAAACTGAAATCTTTCCTTTCACTCCGGCTAGTGCTGTGAAAATGGGATATAAAATATGGGCTTTTCAAGCCAGCATGGATATGGATCACACTTGATGGCAAATCCAAGGACTTTTTATTGTGTCAGGGGATCTTTGAGCTTTATTAGGCAGTCTGCAAAATTCTGATATTGGCACAACACCTACTGCTCCCCCCTACAGGCACCCCCAACACCAGGGATGAAGGTAGGACCCGCCAAATGGGCAGGCTGCAGACAAAGGGTGCTTATCCCAAAGTGGGGTGAGCAAAGCAATCAGGGAAGTGGTGGTACTTACCCAGGACTCAAGGTGGGACAATTCTTGCTCGCTGCTGAAGGACTGACTAGATCCAGACCATGGTGACGACTACCAATGATGTTATCTGTTTCCTGCTGCCTGACTCAGCAGATGTGTATTCTGTGTCTGTGTATGCATTTGCTCTTTGCTCTATGAACTGTTTATATTATGACATGTGTCCGATTTGATCTCTGCTGGGTCTTGCTTTGTCTGGTATACGGTTCACCTGTTGGCTGTACAACACTGACCCAGTGGGCTCCTGACCCCGTCCCTGTTAACTGATCCCCCACAGTCATCATATATTCTTGTGCCCCAGTGAGGTAGGGACTGGGACTTACCCTTGCATAGAGAAGATGCTCTTTACCTGCCCCTCCCAGACCAGGGATGAGACGCACTTCGCATTTAGAAGTACTTGTTGCCTTGCACAGTTTCCTCCCCCCACCACATTGGTCACCCTCTGCTTATTCTCACTGTCGGTTACAGTTTAGTTCAGTTTACTACCTGCTGCCACCATCGCTTGGCTCTCACTGGTTCATGTATTGGATTCTCTCTTCCCCTCTACCGGTGCCTTGCAGGCTCCTGGGATACTGGTGTCTCTGAGGTTTTGACCCGCTGATCAAAGTTCTTCTCTTCCTCACCTTAGAGAGAACTTGGGTTCACTTCCTACTTCCTACCTCCCCTTGCCCCCTTGTTCCATCAGTGACTATCCCCTTCCACCCTCCACCCCCGCACTGCCACCACTTATCAAACCCCTCCTTTTGCATCTCTCTTCCCTGCCATCCCGAGCCGGATGGGTATACAGACTCTGTCCCAATTGTTGACCGAGTATGCTTCACCGCCTTTTGTTGGTGGGACTCGTAGCCTCCCAACTTCCAGCTCCTAGGACACACGCTTAGCCCCACCCTTCCTCTTTGCCATATCATTGCATTCCCCACTACTAATACTGCCGCTGTGCTGTTCTTAACCTACCAGACGACACCTACTAACGCCACTCTTCCTCAACTATACACATTGCCTCCACTTTATGTCAACAAAACCTTTGAATATTCTCTCGTGCAATGTACACTGCCTCACACACTAGGTACAAGAAGCCATTTGTATATATGAACTCCAACCATGTGGAAATTGCCCTCCTGCAAAAAACCCACCTCATCAGTTTATAAGGAGACAAACTCAAACAGGACTGGGTGGGTAATGTCATCCATAGCAGCCGCACACCTCAGCCGGGCGATGGATGCGCTCCCATACCTATACATAGGAAGTGAAATGTAATCATTCTACTGCACAAAATGATTCCTTGCACAGTGTTCAAAAATGGATGGATCCAGAAGGGCAATATACTTTTCATTCACTCAGGATAAATGACAAAGTGGCTAGCGTGGGCTTGGTATATGCCACTGTGGGGACTATAGCTCCATTTAGCCCATGAAGCGTTCCCCCAGTCCTATGATCCAGTAATCGTCCACTCCTGGGAGCGTACCCATAACCTTCTCTTAATCAACGCTTCCCGGCATCAGAATAGGAGGAGCTATGCTCATCTGGACATTATGGCAACAGAGGGGCATCATGCTCCTGTCCCAGGTCATTGCTCACAATATCATCCATTTTTCAAGTAACTGAGGGAGGAATTCTGCCTCCTGTCATATCAGAAGTGAAAATGCCTTCAACTCCGCTGTTGCCTTTTCAGCAAAACCCGTCATGCTGCCGTGGGTGATACCATCTTTCCTACTGCTCTTACCTCCTCTGCTGGGGACCATTTTAAAGGGATAATGTTTGGCCTTAATAATATGCTGATACAGCATCTGTTCTCCATACCCTAGACAAAGCAATTATGAGGCACTTCGCAGGAGAGACGCCAAACAGAGTATACAGAAGATGACTGGTGGAGGTCTTGGAGAACTTAGACTGTGGGGTGAGGAAGGCAAGGATGAAATGTTGTCTCTTCAAGACTATTCAGAATTGGTACTGGTACCCTGCAAAACTGGAGCTTGTAAGCTTACTGCTTTATTCACTGTGGAATGTGGGCAACCTCTTTATCACACTGTATACTTCCTATAGGATTGCCTGGACATCACTGACCTGTGGGTCGCAGTGGGAGACATGTTAAGCAGATCTATTCACATCCCTTCCTGATGCCCCGTCACATGATAATGCTTCATAACAATGCTGACATCCCCACACTGACCAACTATGAATGCCGATTTCTTTCTACAGCGTTAACCATGACCAAACATTGCATCTTTCATCACTTAAGCTCCCCACATAAACGTACACATGTGGAATGGCTGATCGAGATGTTTAAAACGGCCTCACATAAGAGGCTCATCTATAAGCTGTTTCACAAACTTGAGGCCTACCTACAGGTCTGGGCCCCATTCCTGAATAAGGACACCTGGCCGTGCTTAGCCTCATTTCAGTATGATCCCTTGACGCACTGAAACATGAAATCTTCCAATAACAGACCACCATTGACTAAGATATTGCTTAATATTTGCTAGGGAGGAAACTATGCAAATGGTGCCTGCATAGGATTGTTTACAACAACTATGGTGGGCACTACCACTCGCAGCTGATCCCTTAAACCCTTACTCCCTCGACACAGGGGTTCCCTGTTCTCTGACCACTATTTTCATCCTCCCTCACTCTTCCTGTGCTACCTTCCATCTTACTTTCCTCTATTTTACCCTGTCCCGGAGCGTTATCTTTCACCATATATTGCTGTCAGTCTGGGGATCCTACGGCCTCGGCTGTCTGGCTATTGTTATACAATGAGCTATCGCCCTGTACTTGTATTTCTAAAATAAAGATATTTTAAAAAGAAAGAAATTCTCATTGGATTTATGATGGTTGCAAATGGGTAAACTAAGCTGTGAAATATTGTTGATGAAGTTGTTGGGAAAGAGTACAGTTGCAGAGAGCATTTCTCAGCATATTTAGAGAAATGTGAGTGGTCCATCAGCACACTGGTGTGTCGGAGGCCCCTACAGAGATATATCAAAAACTGAATTTATCATCATTACTGGAAATTAATCACTCAAGTCACTTTTGGGACCCTCAAACTACTAAATTAGCCAAGGAAATATGGTATTGCCTAACCCTTCAGAATTTAAATTATTATCCTCTGTCTACCTCATGTAATATTTCCAGGCTGCCTTGAGTTTTGTGAGTGTCCCCCAAGTTTAAAAAGCCTACTGCTAACTATGATGACCATACCAACTTCCATCCAATACCTTGCCTACTTTTTTGGCTAAATTCCTGGAAAGCTATGCAAAAATCCCCTGAAGCAGTTTGTGTACAGTAAAAGAAAATCATCGTCATCACCTGAAGCGCTTGCTGCGGCACAGAGACTGCTATCCCACATGTCACTCATGAGGTTCTATGAATCCTTGATAATTGAGATTCTTGTTTGCTGATCTTACTTGTTCTTTGTTCTTCGTTTGATGTTGTCAGTCCCACTGTATTCTTTTACGCACTTCTGGATTGGGTTACATCCTTCCTAGAAAGTCAGTCTCAACTGATCAAGATTGGTAGCTCCCTGTCCAGTCCATTAGCTGTCTCTCAAGGTGTTTCACAGGACTCTGTTATTGCCCCTAATCTCTTTAATCTCTACCTTCAACCCCTGGGCAACATTTTAACAGAATTTTGATTATCATACTATTAAATTGTCAACATTGGTATCACTTGTGAGCAAGACACAGTCCTGCTCGACAACTCACCACTGCAAGTTAAATCCTAATAAAACAGAGATTCTACTCATCTCATCAAACACTTAATCAATCCTATTGTAAAAGTGACTGTATTGCAGGACTAGCCCAGATTGTTCTCTGACTATCATCAAAAGTGTAAAATCATCGACCACATGGCTAAGAATAATAACTATTTGCTTCGACTAATCAAGACAATCAAACCTTTCTTACAGGAAAAAAACGGTTGTATGATAGAAGCACAAATGGTTTCACCACGCGTGCCTCTACCACGCAGCCCAACCATGAATGCGTCTTAACCACGCATTCCTTTACCATGCATGCCTTTACCACGAAATTTCGTGGTATAAGCATGAATGGTAAAGGGGTATGTGTGGCTAAGGTTGTCACTACCCCTCCTCCCCTGACCACCCCCCATCCCTGCCCCTGCACTGTCCCTTCAACTACCCCAACCCCTTCCACTGACCTAAAACCTACCCTGACCCCTCAACACTAAAAACTTCCCCAACTACCCATTCCCTCTCACTGCCCCAAGGCCTAAAGCCCTACACTACCCCGCCCCACGCTGTTCCTTTAACTGCCCCAACCCCTTCCACTGCCCTAAAACCTACCCCGACCCCCCACCCTAAAAACGAACCCAACTAACCATTTCCCTCCCACTGCCCTAAGGCCTAAAACCGTGCACCCTAACTTTCACTACCCCGACCCCCCTGCGCCCCTGCGCTGTCCCTTAAAGTACCCGAACCCCTTTCACTGCTCTAAAACCTGCCCCGGCCCCCTCCCAGCCCTTAAAAAAACTCAGCCCCTCTTACCTCACCGCGGCAGCTTCCTGCTTCCGTCTTCCTGCAGCTAGACCGCGCACTGCCTTAACCACGCATATGCGTGGTTAAGGCAAATGCATGGTTAAGGCATGCGTCGTAGAGCTTGCGTAGTCAGAACACGCGTGGTTCAGACCGCAGTGTTCTGACTGTTTCCCAAAAAAGACATAAAAGAACTACCACAAGCCTTGGGTCTGTATAGATTATATTATCAAACACCGCCATATCTGGCATTCCTTAAATACATCTCCCACCGTTTTAAGCCTTCCTGCATGCAGATACCCAGCTGATCTTAAATGATGGACACTGCAAGTACATTATCCCAGCCTTCACTCATTGAGTTGACTTGCTACTGAAGGCAGATCTACCTATTGCATTGTGTATATTGTTCACAAACAGGAAATCAAATATCTGTGGTTATTCCCCAAACTCTGCAGCTCTGATTCTCTATTACAGAAAATTCCTCTGTTCAACAAAACACAATCATTGAACCAATCTTTCTCGGGATGTGTGCCCAAGCATTGAAACTGACTCCCACTTGCTATTCATGCCACCTCCTATCTTCCCACCTTTGAAAAGGAACTAAAACTTTTTCTCCTCATCCTCTGGATTGTTCCTTGCTTATCATAATCATATGTTTGACCCCATGATATGGTGCCAGTTAAGTACATTCCACATTCATATTTAGGGGCTTTTTTATGAGCCCACTGCGCCGCAAACGTCACTTTTTGTGACACTCAGGTGGTGCAGATTCATAAATCATATCTGTGAGACAATGCAAAGCCACTATGCCTGGCTTTGGATGGCCTCCTTGATATGGAGTAAGGCAAGGAAGGGCAAAGCACTGTGTTGCCTTACTCCGCTCAGGAGGTGTTCCATGGGTGTTGCAGTAGGTTTTCTCACACAACACCCCTGGATTTAGACACTGCCCAGATTTACAGGATCATGTAAACCTGGGGAACCGCCAAATCCTTTCGCCAGGTAAGACGTAACACTGAGAAATCTCTTTATTTCTCCTTGTTTCTTCCCTCTTTCTATGTGTGCTGCATTCTGCAGCATCCAGAAAGAAGAAAACACCTCTTAGGATTGTTTTTGTGCAGGAAGGTGCCCCTTCCTGCACAAAAACAATCCTGCTAACAACACAGGTACCCTTGCACCATGGTGCAAGGGTGCCTGCATTGGCACTAGGCTCCTGAAACGGCGCCAGCGTACACAGAAAGGACAAGTATGCACCCTGTTGCATAGCTACCGTGCATTCCTGCACTTTCACTTTGGTGTAGGGCAGCACAGCAAGATGACTTGCTGCACTGCCCTGCGCCAAATCCCCGTAAATAAGGGCCTTGATTTGGATCTTCACCATACTGACTGATTTCCCCAAAATGCCTGCCGCGCACTCTCTTCTTCATTACAAACGTCTTGCTACATCAGCACGAGGATCTGTGCTGCCATGGAGTCTGCTCTACTTAAGAATGTTTCTATTAATTTTGAGCTACTTATCTACTATAGCAGAGGAATTGTCTCTGCCATCACATGTCTAAACCTGTGCTTCGTAAGGTGCTTTGAAGCTCTTGTGCGTGTGCTATACAAAAAATGTAAATAAAATAAAATCCCCCCATTTGTTACCCTGTGGGAAATTCTCAAGTGTTGCACATGGCACTGTGGGCCTGATGTATGTAGAATACATTCATAAAAAAGTGGTCACAAATTGTGCACCCACTTTTGTGAATTGAAACTGATTTTGCATACTGACCAACATACTAATAGATCAGTTCACAAAATAGTGAAACGCGGTGTGGGATGCATAACAACCTTTCTAATGTATATTCCTTCAGCAGGTCGCAGTTTACGACCCTCTGATTTTGGCTACAATCAAAGGGATTGCATGTGACAGCAGACCAGCATACCTGTAAATGCATTACAAAGCTGAAAACCTTTTTTAAAGCAGTCCATGGACTTGGTGCTGCTTTATAAAATGAAAATCTATTTTGGACGTTTTAAGGGGGCACAGGCAGTGGTTTTCTGGACCACTAACTACTTCTCTGTGTCTGAGGCTGCCAGCCTGATTCCTGATTACATTCAAATATCAGTCACCTAACTGGTAACTTATTTGCGACCAGCTTTCTCATTGTAAACCATTGATACAGTTATTCAGTCACAATTTAAAAGAAATGTCTCTTTCACACCCATGTCAAAATATGATATGGGATGGGTCGCTGAATCCATTTTACGAGTTAGAAAACGTTTTGTGTTTCGCAAAATGGGATTTGGGCTTTGCAGAAAAGGATTTTGCAGTCACAAACCCAGTGATTTTGTGAAACATAGGGTTTGGAAATGCAAAATTCTTTTGCACTTCTGGCCCTATATTTAGCAAACAATATGTCTCAACTTATTAAAGAGAATAAGTCAGCAACTTGCCTCGTTCTGCTGCAGCCAGCTGCCCGTTGCCACAGGGGACTCCAGCCCCCAGGAAATACCGCACCAGGAGGCGCCCACGTCAGGCACGGAGCGCCCGGAGGTGCATAAAATCATCACGGGACTCCTGCTGTGCGGGAGCTTGCAACTTGCCTCTTTCTGCTGCCGCCAGCTGCCCGTTGCCACAGGGGACTCCAGCCCCCAGGAAACACCGCGCCAGGAGACGCCCACGTCAGGCACAGAGCGCCTGGAGGCGCATAAAATCATCACGGGACTCCCGCTGCACAGGACGCGCGCGGGCGTGCCCCGGGCAAAGCCCGTGACAAGGGCGGGCCCGTCTGTGCCCGGAGGAGCCCGGAGGAGGCCGGGCTGGGCAATCCCTCTAACACCTGAACATTTGGACACCATCCCAGCTGAATTTTATGACAGTTTTTAATTTTGTGTAAAGTCTGTTCTCCCATCAGGGGGTAGTTATTGCAGGAGAAAGCTAAAGGATACTGTGTATTGTTTACTAAGACAACTGGTTCTCTAGTCTGTAAGTAGGTGTGGTACGGGCACTACTGCAACTACTGTAACTAATCATTAGTAGGGGTAAAATGGGCAAAAGGAAATCCTGAGAAGAAGGAATGGTTGATGGCCAAAAAAAGAAGGCGAAAAAGGGAAAAAGGAAAGGCATAGGTCCTAGCAATGATTTGGAAGGAGGTGTCGTTGACAGGATAGATACCCTATTATCGGAATGCGAGGGCCTATTGGTTTGCACCACTCCCTGACACGACAACTAGGGTTAGTATACACCAGGCCCCGAGTAGTATATCTTGTAAATGGCGCATACCAGATATGTTTAAGAAACCAGCCTGTAGGATCTCTTCCCCTGATCCACAGAGAGAACCCGAGGCAAGTGAAGCAGTTGAGGGTTTTCTCCAGTCCCAAATAGATTCCCGAGAAGCCTTGGCCATCTTTCCCTGTAGTAATAGATTCTCTACCCTATCAGACCAATTAGACCCATTAGAAATTCCCCCTCACACCAGATCTCAGGTACAAAACTCGAGCCCGGAAAGTACAGAGAGGAATTTACATAGCAATAACAGGGGCCAAGACGAAGCTGGCGAATCGAGTAAAAGCAGTACTGATGTTGGTACTGATGTCAGTGCCATAAAATCTAGTAGTCCCACTGACGACCCCTTCCAAAGATCAGTGTCCAGTCAGCTATTTGCCTTAATGAAGGAAATCAGAGCTCTCAAAGCATCTGTTGCTAACCTTAGCGACTCCATAAGCAATGTGCATTTAGCCGTGGAGTTGGTTAAATCTTCATTGGTAGCATATCCTAATCAGAGCCGTCTTGCTCAGCAGGACATGGGTGACAATAACTGCCAAATCCAACATAGCAAAGCACAGGCACCACAAAGCTCAAGGGCCAATGGACCACGTAAGGCACCATTAATGAATAGCACCAGTAGGAACCATCTGCAACCTGGTAGGGATTGTAATCCTACACCTATCCCAAGGCTCTCATTGTCTCCTGTCATGAACGCTGTTCAATCTCCAATCCCCCATCCCAATAGAAGTAGTGGGCAGAGAATAACAGGCAAAGCGGGTAGTATGCCAGGTACAAGAAATATTGTTTACATTAATAACGTCCCCAAGAATTCTGGCGAATCGGTTAGAGAAGATGAGGGTTCCCTCGTGAATAAGTGCACTCAATGGATTCGCCACGGAAGGGGCTGTCGGTCTTTAATAAGGGACGACATTCTTATCGCTAAGAGATACACTTGCCCCAACGCCCCGTTGGACTACATTGCCCTAACCCTTCCTCACCACCATCTAGTGGAAAATCTTGTAAATTTTGACATCCGCACCCAACATCTTACCCGCTCTAACATTACATTTAAATACAATCACCCTGAGTTGGACTCACATCTTAATCTGTCACCACTAAGGGAGGTTGATTGAAGGTCATCCTCACTCGCTGGCACCCAGGGGGAGTATACAACTCATATTTCTGCCAGCATGAGTGAGGATGCAGCAGTACCAAAGCCCCCTTCCATTGCGTTTAGGAATATATCTACACCACCCCCCTCGCATGAAGGAAAGCGGGAGACTAGGGGTAAACTATCCAATATGTCTAAAGGGTAAACTTTATCTTGCCTTACTTCATTCAGGTTAGCTGTGATATCGTGGAACATTGCAGGGTTGAGGTCACAGGTCACATCTCCTGATTGGCACACCTTCATTGAGAATTATGACATCTGTCTATTCCAAGAATACTGGCTGGTGGGCCCCCTCTATTGCATAGGCTACTTAAATTATCACATTCCAGCTACTAGTGGGGGAAAAGGTCGACCATCAGGGGGATTGACAATCTGGGTTCGCCAAGCAATCGGTTACAACATCCTGGTACTCCCGACCCAAAGCAAGGATATCCTTGCAATTTGGTTGAAGACGGGTCCGCAAGGCAACATTGACATTTACAATGTCTATGCAAGAGGACTAAGTGGAGGGAAGAAGTCGGAAGTTTTAGCGGCTCTCGACGATCTCCTAGACTTGCATTCTTGGGATTCCCAAGTCTTAATAGCGGGAGATTTCAACTCGTCCTTTGAGCCCCTTGCTAATGAGGAGTATGATCTCACAGGTGAGGAAGATGCCCAGTGGGGCATCCCAAAATTGGAACTAGCACCCATAAAAAAATGGACGGATGTGGCAATCCAAATTAATTCCATTTGTCTGGAAAAAGGCCTACGGGTGGAAAATGGAAGAACTCCATCTGATAGACAAGGGGCGAACACATTCATTAACGGGCACAGCGCTAGTCGCATAGACTATCTATTAATTAACCTACAGCTATGGCATGCTCTTGGGGACATGATCGTGAGGGACTGGATAGAGAGCGATCATAACCCTTAATGCACGACTCTAGGTCTAGTATCGCAGAGGGTATCTTCACATCCAGGGAGTGAGCTAATCACTCTAGACGTGGTCCCCACAAACGATATGAGACGATTAAAATGGGTGAAGATATTAGAGAAGCCCGAACTCCTAGCCACCATTTCTAGTGACATTGATTCTACCTTAGCTGATTTAGAGGCCGACTCTGCCAACCCTGAGTTTTCTGAGATTATAACTGAAACTCATAATAGATTTTTTCGCCCATTTACTCTCTTACTTTTTTAGGCAAAGTAAGACTAAGAGAATTCAACATAAGAAAGCATGTCATTGGTTCAATGAGGAATGTAGAATGGTGCGTAGATCTTTAGGGGATGTGATTAAAGCAGGGGACCCTGGCAACGTACGGTTAGCTAGGCAAAAATATAGGAGGACCCAGGAAAAGGCTAAGAAACTATGGGACGAAAGAAGATGGCAGGACCTTAGACTGAATTACTCCGCTAGTATCAAGCGTTTATCCAAGACGCCAGACTGCAGGCTGTTTACCATTGCCGAACTTACATCGACTCTTGAAGAGTTTTTAAATTCCTCGTGTTTCGCATATCGTGTGCCAGCGCATTGAGCGCAACTAAGCGTTAATCATTGACTTCAGCCTTCTGGCAGTTTTAAATAATTCCTTCACTCCTTCACATCGACCTTTGTAAAGTTAAACAATCGCGTTATACTTGGCTCATTGTGTACCAGCTATTCAAGCACAATTAAGAATTGAATTGCTGTTTATCAGTCCTAGCAGCCTACTTTGACGACTTGTAGGAATTATACCTCATCCTTCATTTAAGGACATTGTTTGTGGCTTTTCCTGATGAAGGCGCAGTGTGCGCCGAAACGCGCGTTGAAGAAGATCCATCTTGTAGCCACTGTTCAATTATTTTTGGTTTTATAATCCTGTTATCAATTTAATTAATTTTCTACCGTACCCAATTTTGGATTTTTTGTAGTTTATTTCATTATATTTATGTTGTTTGTTTTCAAACTGTGATGATTGAATTATTGTACTGATGAGTTATATACACATGTATGTCTAGAATTGTCTGTGTGTTTTTTTTTAAATGAGATTAATAATAAATAGAAACTTTTTATAAAAGTTATGTCTGTAGTTGACACTGAGTTAATTGCATCATGCCTGTTTTTGACATGAGTCTTTGACTGAATTTGACCATATGACTGCCTAGGGATTTATTTTCAAATATACTTAGACTGGCATGCCAGTAATAGTTTCAAACAGTTTTGGAACACAGTAAAATGGGATAGGGGAGGCCAGCCACTACCGCCTCACAAGCATGTCGCCCAGGACGTATGGGTCAACTATTTCAAACCCCAATATGCCTGTAGTATAACCGAGGGTGATCTAGTTGAGCCTTCTCACTCGTTCTATCATGATACGGTTTTTGTTGTGGCTGATGTTAACGCCGCCTTAGGAGCAGTAGTGGGTGGAAGAGCTCTGGGCCTAGATGGCATACCGGCTGATGTATTCCTCCACAACAAGCCCAAATGGTGCCGGTACATTGTTCTACTGGCTAACGCAATCGCCCAAGGTGCACCAGTCCCCGACTCTTGGAAAGGGGCTGAGATTATCCCTGTTTATAAAAAAGGGGATAAATCTCATCCAGGCAACTATAGGCCTATCAGCCTTATAGACTCTTTGCAAAAGGTAATGGGGCGGTTGGTCTTAAATAAGATTCAAGATTGGATAGATGAGCAGGGCATTTTATCCCCACTGCAGGCTGGCTTTCGGGCCCACACCAGTACCATTGACCAGGTGTTCCGATTCATCTTACTATACTGGAGGACGGTGGTTCTAGGCAAGGGCAGCTTGTATGCTGCCTTTGTAGACCTTAAGTCAGCTTTTGATCTTGTCTCCCGCAGCAAACTATGGGTAGTGCTGCATGAGCTGTGCATATCTCCTGAACTCCTTTCTCTCATTGTTAGACTTCATGAGGACAATTATGCCCAAATTCGATGGGGCTCTCTGGGTAATGTCACCAATCCCTTCCCCATAGAGAAAGGCGTGCGTCAAGGCTGTGTTATGGCGCCCACCCTATTTTCTCTGTTCATCAACGGGATTGCAAAGTTCTTGGAGTCTACTCCCACTGATGCCCCAGTCTTAGCAGGCGTAAAAATCCCTATTTTAATGTTTGCGGATGACACGTTAATTATCTCAAAAACCCTGAGTGGCCTTCAGCGAGCCTTGTTACTCTTCGAGGAGTTCTGCCTCTCACGGGGCTTGGGAATTAACGTGTCAAAAACGAAATTCATGCCTTTCAACCCGCATAGAGGATTTAGAGGAGGTATACTTATGAACAACCATCCTCTGGAACAGGTTAGCTCCTTTACATACCTGGGGGTTATCATGCAAAATGATTTGAGGTGGAATCGCCAGCTCGATACGTCCACATTGAAGCACCGGCAACTATCTGGAGCCTTACAAATTGAGTTTAACACCTCTTTCACAAAGCAAGTTAGTCCGATGCTTCAAATATACAATATGAAAGTTGTCAGCTCTGTCCTATACGGGGCAGAGCTCTGGGGGTACGAGAACTCGTCCAAACTAACTGTAGCAGAAAATAGGTTTTTAAGTAAGATCACCAGTCTCCCGCAAAGCACCCCAGTGCGTCCATTGCTTTATGATCTAGATAGAAAAGCACTGGCTGACATAGCGAGATTGCGCCCTATATTATACTGGCGTAGAATCTGGTGTACACCTGAATTGGCAACCTATGCCGCAGGCCTTAAAGATTTAATCAAGGCAGACTGCTCCCACAAAATCAAATGGCTATGGGAGGTTAGAGCCTCCTTAGTAAGCATTGGCATGACAACCCTGTGGGAAAATCCATCATGTGCCCTGTTCCCCTCGAAGGAGATCTTAAAAGAAAAATATTGGGATTTGGTGGTTCAAAACACATACAGAAACAGTGACACGTCTTCACTGACGGGAGGATTTTTAGAAGCTAAACCATCCCCAAGCCTGGAGCAATATTTGGACATAATAACCAAACCACACGATCAGAAGTTATACTTTCAATTTAGGGTGGGCTCACTACCAATAAGATCTTACACAGCAAGATGGGTCTACTCAGGAGATAGTACCTGCCCCGCCTGCCAGGCCCAATTGGAGTCATTGGCCCACTTATTGTTCATATGTCCAGCATATGCTGCCCCTCGTCGTGCATGACTCATGCCAATTTGTAGGCTATTGGGCACCAGAAGGAGTGGTGATGCGCAAAGAATATTGCACACGGACACATCAACCCCCATTGTTATTGCATTCGCAAAATTCTTAGGATGGACGTGGGCTATTAGATCACAGTCACTCATTGAAAACTGAAGGTTTTTATTTGCCATTTCTACTGCACATATAAGCATGAAGCTGGCCATGTACATATTAGGTACTGTATCAACTGGCTGGTATAATTGGACACGTGTTAATTACTCGTGAATCAATTGTTGTATCCCTGTATCACTTAATGTCATGAATTGTAATTGTTTTAATAAGTTTTTAGCATATCCAGTCGTTTTAAACTGTATAATTGGTGTTTTATTATTCTTGATGACAGATTCTAAGTATTCTAACAATGGTCTTAACTGTGCTTATATATTGTTTTTTATGAAATATTGATTTTATGTATTGTGCTTTTATGACTTATCTGTCGAATAAAGCTTGTTGGAATAAGCTTTCACAACAATGCTTATCATGCTCAGAAATAGTAGATCGTGCAGGTTGCAATGGATCTTATTTTGAAAAGGTATTAAGATTTATGAATATTTATCAATTAAAATCAGTGATGGAATTGAATTAATATGTTATGTTCAATTCCTTAATGGAGATTTTCTCACTAGTGGATCTCCACATTCCCGGATACATTTGAAAGTGGAATGGGGTGATGTGAAGATTTTGGGTAATACTACATTAGTAGTCTCTAAAGACAGTTGTGACACAGACAATCCACAAGGCTATGGGTGAAATCTTCATATACTGTATATGGAAATATACACACCATGAAATTGTTTGCTATTCGATGTAGTCTTATGCCATTGAGATGCACTTACTCTAGCTTTTTCCTCGGAAAATGTAACACATAGCCCATGTACCTGTAGTTCAAGAAACATATAATCCCCATCAATAAAGTGCAGTTCTTCATTAGAGTTTACTCTTGTGCATGTATCCAGATTCTGGGGCCGATTCCGATCTCGGTCGGAGAGCAGTCCAACCGAATCGAATCCGGAATGCTTTCCGACCAACTCGACCGCAAGCCTTCCAAGCGACGGAGTATGATGCATTGCATGTTAGACTCTAACCGAGTAGTACAGAACGTAATCCGTCCGAACGAACCGTCTGGAACAGGTCTGATGCGACCACATCGTTCCGAAACGCTCAAGAATAGCATACCGCTGACGAATCAGACTAGTTTTAACCCGCAAGCAGATGACGATGCATTGGACTCGGTTTCGGAACCGTGTCGGTCTGTGTATCAAATGTCTAGGAGGAAAAGTCAAAAACAGTCAAAACAACCATTGGCAAAGCCATAAAAAAAACAGCCACACCCACAAATCCATCTATATAAAGGGCCAACACCATGACCATGATCCTTTGTTACAACTGCTAATAGGTCAAGGAGCCACCACCACACATTCCCTGCTCTCTGCCTCTCTGCCTCACACACTCACACTTCACACACCACACAATTTGCACAGATTTTATTTTATACAAATTCTCACAGACATCCACTCTTTTTTACATTCACACTCACCTTCACACTCACACTTACCCTCACCTTCACCTACACCCTCACCATGGCCAAAAGGAAACAGCCACGTTTTACAGATAAGGAGTTGGAAGTGCTTGTAGATAAAATTGTTAGAGTAGAGCCACAGTTATTTGGGAACCAAGTCCAACAGACCCCCCAGTCCAAGAGAAACAGGATGTGGGAGAGGAAAGTCAACAAGGTGAATGCTCAAGCACCTTGCATGCGCGCAATGGATGATATCAGGAACAGGTACTACGATGTGCGAAGGAGGGTCAAGAAACTGCTGGGCAGGGAACACGCCCAAAGCCAGCAGACTGGCGGTGGCCCTCCTGCACAACCTGTTCACTTCACTTCCTGGGAGGAGAAGGTGCATGCCATCCTTCCAGCCGGAGAGCGTCTATGGACTCGCAGAAGCACCAGAGACTGGTAAGTACCCAACCCACATTCAAATAAAGTTACCAATTGCACCCCTAGAGACATCACTGTAAAGTATACAGTTAAACAAATGACAGTATTAACATAGAAAATAAACTATATTCAAAGAGCATGTGATGTGTATTTCAGATTGATAACAAATATACCTTCAATTAAATTGAAAATGCACAAAGCTATAACCATGTACATACTTCTCACAAACTTACACCAAGGCCTTGTGCTCCAAAAAACATGCACCAGCATCACACATCTTGCCAGTACTTTTCCCATCACGCACAGGAAAGCTGAATCACAGATAGGCTGTTTGGGATGGCTGGGAAGGTGGGTGTGGGCACAGGCCCCATGGGAATTGTAGTCGCCGCAAACACTCCTCCTCACACACTGCCCAAACAGACCCACTGGAACTATGCGAGCCTCACAGTGAGTGGAAATCTACTAGCAAAATGGCTGAAACTGCTGCATGGTGTCTAGAGCACAAGGCCTGAGGGGAGTTGTAGTCAAGTCAAACATCATGCACCAGCGTCAGACATTTTGACAGTACTTATCCAGTCACTCACAGGAAAGCTGAGTCATAGGTATGCTGTTTGGGATGGCTGGAAAGGTGGATCTGGGCACAGGCCCCATGGGACTTGTAGTTGCATTCAGTGGAACTATGCGAGCCTCACAGTGAGTGGAAAAGTACTGGCAAGATGGCTGACGCTGGGGACTGGTGTGAGGAGCACAAGGCTTTGATGGGAGTTGTGGTCAAGTCAACAACAGGCACCAGTGTCAGACATCTTGATAGCAGACTTACATCCACTGTCAGGTAGCTAGAGGCCCAGATGAGCTGTTTGGGCAGTGTGGGAGGAGGAGTGTTAGCAGTGACTACATCTACCATCAAACTCTGTCCTACACACACCTTCCCACACTGCCCAAACAGCTCATCTGGGCCTATGGCCTGACAGTGAATGGAAGTCTACTATCAAGATGTCTGACACTGGGGCATGTTGTTTGACTTGACTACAACTCCCACCAAGGCCTTGTTCTCCAGACACCATGCAGCAGTGTCAGGCATCTTGCTAGTTCATTTCCACTCCCTGTGAGGGATGCATAGTTACAGTGGGTCTGTTTGGTCTGTGTGTGAGGAAGAGTGTTTGCTGTGACTACTACTCCCGTCAGGCATGTGCCCACACCCACCTTCCCACACAGCTCCAACAGCACACCAGATAGAGTGGTGATCAGACAATGAGGGGTAATGTACTATCAACATGTCTGACACTGGTGCATGGTGTCAGAGTTGACTACTAATCACATCTTGGCCTTGAGCTCCAAACACCAGTTGCCAGTGTCAGCCATCCTGCCAGTACATTTCCTTTCACTGTCAGGGACTCCATAGTTCCAGGTCTGCTGTTTGGTCTGGCTGGGAAGGTGTGTGGAGGACAGGGCCTGATGGGAGATGTAGTCAGGGCAAACGCTCCTCCTCTCAACTAGCACAAACAGCCCACTAGGAACCATGCATACCTGATAGTGAGTGGAAATTTACTGACAAAATGGCTGACACTGTGGACTGGTGTCTGGACAACTATGCCCTGCAGGGAGTTGTGGACAAATAGGCACCAGTCATCAGTGTTAGACAGCTTGCAAGTACATTCCCACTCACTGTCAGGGAAGCTGAGTTACAGGTAGGCTTTTGGTGCTGGGTGGGAAGATGTGTATGGGACAAGGCCTGATGGGGGTGTAGTCATTGCAAATACTCATCCTCCCACCCAGCCCTGCTAACTCCTTTGTGCCTATGCTTACCAGTGTGTCAGTAACCAAGGCTGGTTGGGGTACCCAGAGTCTCCTGCATTGAAAACAGAAAAAAGAATCAGTTGATGTTTAACAGAGTATTATTTGATATACAATCAACACACAACACAACACACACATGCCACATGACCTACCTACCTACAAGCCAGGTATGGTCAGGTTGTAGCTGAGACATCAAACGGGTGATGGTGCTGTTCCTCATGATATATGCATCATGTGCCAATCCAGGAAAACGTGCACAGACGCGGGAGATGGACATGTCAGTCAAACATACCACCTGGACACTGATAAAGTGGTAATGTTTCCGGTTGAGATACACCACCTCATTTGCCTGTGGTGGTACAGGACCCATCCCAGACATGTTACCAAGGTATGGTGACACAGCAATTAGAGTGGTGTAGTGTACAAATCACTAGTGTCTGACATCATCAATGTGAGCAAGCATAACATACTCAACTGTTCCAAAGAAAAATATTAAACATTTATGTTTTTGTGAACAATTACATGTTTAATAGGTAGACAGAGTAGGAACATGTAATGCAAGAGATGTGTGACACCTGATATGCACAGCATCTCACATACTCAATCATGCCCACCACTGTCACAGGGTGGACACTGTCATGTAGTTATGTCTACATTACACCACCAATCCCATACACAGACCATGTTCAATGTTGATGATGCAAATATATGTAACAACACCATACACTGAAGTCTTGGGCACATAGATAGACTAGTAATTCACATTACACAAACAAGCGGAAGATGCAGAATAATGTCACTGTCTACTCATCCAAAGGAAAAAGCTTTAGCCATTACTTACACAACACACATCTACAGTCTGAAAGGACAACAGTTACGCAATGGGTCATACATTCCACAAATGCAGTGACTAGGCAAGAATGCACATGTACATCCACACAAAATCAATAGGCACTGTGACCAATACAATGCGGATGACTGGATTTCTCTTCTAACATGCTTGTATTTGCCCATAAAACAGTGTGTCATGTGCCCCTCAAGGTTAGCTCCTCATGGGAGTGCATTTTATCCATTTAAAGGTCACATTTATTATTTAAAAAGTGCATCCACACATGTAATGGAGTAAAATACAACAATCACAGAAGTGTATGCTCTGACAACCTATTATTCAAAGGACGCGGTATCCGCATCAGAACCGATTCGGTCACAGCCATTGGCTGTTGCTTGTTATGGTGAGCGACGTGGGTGAGTATTCAAAGGATGTGGTAGCCGTATCAGAATCAATTAGGTCACAGCCATTGGCTGTTGGTTGTTAGGGTGAGTGACACGGGTGAGTATTCAAAGGATGCGGTATCCGCATCAGAACCGATTCGGTCACAGCCACTGGCTGTTGGTTGTTATGGTGAGCGACGCGTGTTTGGGCTCATGTCTTCATCGAGTGGAAACCGACTCGGTTAACTCCCATTACCAATGTATCAAAGTCAATCGTGGTCCGATGATGAGTTTTTGAACGTCGCTGTAGGAGTGTCCTTTCAAGCAATGTAATGCATTGGACCGATTTGTAAAATGCGACTGACTCAAACCTATCACTTTTGATGCCTGGATTTGAGACCGCCCCTGCTGATTAGATATGTCTGTCTGTTCCCTAGAGACTTCACTTTCCTGCACTACCTGCATCATTCCTGCACCTCCCCATCTCTCTGATGCTGTTACCACATCCTCTGGTAGCTACTAAGGCACAGACACAGGTCAGGGCCCCAGCTTTCTCAGAGGAGGAGAACCAGGCCTTGCTGGACACACTCCTGCCACTGCACAGCCAGATGTATGGCAAACCAGAGGAGCAGTTGAGTGATGATTACAGTGCATTGCCATTGAACATGTGCAATAACCATGCACTACTGGCATTAGGAATCTCATTGACAAAAAATTAATTGGTTTTTTAAACGTTTAACAGTGTAGGGAACTGTTCTGGGCAGGTACACTGCTGTAGAAGTGTGTGTACTGGGGCAAACATATCATCACTGTTCTCATGGGACAGAGTTGTCATTGAACACAGGACTAATGCACATGATGCCATATGCCTACACCTTAGAAATGTTTGCCAATCTGACCATGACCTATGTATACAAGTGTCTGACTCAGAAACATGATGCATGTGAACTAAGGGACTGTCACCATGTCATCCTTACAGGTCAACCCCCATGAGAAGGCGAAAATGTGAAAGACCATCGCGTGACGTGGGGGTCGCATATCGGCACATCCGTCATTGCCGCCCGAGGTGGCAGGACCTTCGTGGCTGGGCCAAGAAGATAGCTGAGGTCCAGCAGGGCCTGTCACAATCTGGCAAGAGGGGCAGGCACCAAACCCTGGCCCCCCACATGCTCCACATCCTAGCAGTGGTCTTTCCTGACCTGGATGGGCGGTTGAAGGCCAAACAGCAGCCAGGAGGGAGCAAGTATGTGCCTTGTTGCACTTTTATCTTTAAGCACACTTGTTGTAATATCTTAGCCTAATGGCATTTTTACAGGTCGTAAGTCAGCCAAACCCACTGTTATTTTAAAAATATGCATATGCAGAAGGATCATTAGATGCCTGGTTATGCCCCTATCATCAGGGATATGTGAGTAATTTATGTTCAGGGTAGTGACAGTAGTGCCATGCACATGTGTTCACCGAAAATTCTGTAAAAATGTGCATGTGGATGAGCTTCAGCAGTAATGACATAGCTTGACATGTGTCTGCACATTGATTGATGGGTGAGCCTGTTCTCAGTGTAGTTTTAACAAATCATTGAAGTATGTTGTAATTAGAGCACTCAATTATGAAAAGTCCATGCTATATATTCTTGCAGAATGTGGTGTCTATGTTCAGGCCTAGCTGAGGTTGGCTTGGTCAGTGTGCCAATGTTTGGTCCTAGCCGTGCTGCTAAGTGTAATCAAATGTATCCCATGGGACAATCACAGCTATGCTAACTCTGGTCATATGTCACACTGGCCTTACCCATTATATTGTTGAATATTCCAAACTCTCCATTCTAAAGAGTGAGTCCATGTGTCTGACTCTGTAAGGGTGAGGACACAAACCATTCAGTGTCAAACACAGGTGGTCACTGGTCGAAACATGGCTCCACTGCAATTGTGAGGTATGATGTGAGGTACACATTCACAACAGTTGACATGTGTGTAAATGCTCTTTTCTATTCCTACTTGATGTCTTTGTAAAACATGTGTTTGATGCATCACTGTCAGATTCAGAGATGTCAAATATGCATCAATTTGGAGTTAGTTACCAGAATGAGATGTTAAACAGGAGCAATATCAGCTGTACAAAGTGTGCAATATGTCTAATCGAAGTGCAGGACATTCAGTCTTGGCCCATACAAAAAGGGACTTGTGCAGTCTAGACAGGATTGGATATTGGTTCAGTTACAATAGTCCCTACAGACAATGCACCCAGATGTGCCATAGGAATGGTGTTCCACCTGAAGCAATGTGAAGCTGCAGTCATCAGACTTGGAAGTTTGTACACCATTTTTCACATCTGTGAAACTTGAGCTGTTTCCAATGTGTTTCGACATGACACAGTGCATAGATGACACAGGACAGTGTGCCACGTGCCAGTCACCCTTAGCTATGCGTCCCTTGGTGTCTCCGCCATAAGAGTCAGATGTGTGAATTGACAGTAGAGAAGCTAAGTTACAGACAAATGGGATCAATCACTGTTATCTGTGTAACATGACTCATGCAATGACTACGCAATGTGAATGTTTGACAAGGAAGACATTTGAGCTGTGACATACGAGCCAATGGTTCCCCATTTGATGACTGAGGATAGCAGAATGGATACCATGTTTCAATTCTGTGAATCATATTCCTATTGTGATGGCTAACTCCCTTGCATGAGAGGAGACAGGTATGTCAGGACACAAGACCGCCATGAGCACAAGACAAAACAAACCCTGCTACATAGTGCATTAGAGGACCTTGTGGTTGTATAATTTCATGTTGATACACCCAATGTTGCAGATCACTTCATGTGTGATTGAGCAATGGTTAACTAGCAGACTAACAAGTGCCATGTATGTTAATGAAGCAAGAGCTAATACCACAACTCAATGTTATGTCTTTTTTTTGATCTGTGAAGATTTGTGATGTTACCTATGTGTCAAGTACATATGGATGACTTATGTGATTCATTTTCATTCTGAGTCACAGCATCATCAGCGGCCAGCGGAGGAGACAGTGCCACGGATGTGGTGGGAGCAGTACGTCAGTCTGGGTCCAGTGATGAGTCGGAGGAGGAGGGACCCAGCGACAGAGAGGGTGAGGGGACCCTCACTGGGGCCAGCTTTGCAATTCCATCAGCAGGCTCAGAAGAAGATCACAGCTCCAGTGAAGACTCCCATGTGCTGGTGGAGGAGACAGTGACTGGTATCTCAACCTCCGAGTCCACCACCACCACCACTACCATCTCCACCCTCCCAGCTGCTCCCAGTACCAGTATCCGTGGCCACTTCTGTGGCAGGGCACCTTTGGGCCAGGCACCTCACCCTCTGCCCCTGTCTCCTCTGCTGCCCTCAGTGTGGAGGCCAACAACATACTGAGGCAGATCTCTGTGGGGCAGACATCTGTGCTGAATGTCCTCCATCCACATACCACTTTTTTGACACAAATGTTGTCATTCCTGGAGGGCATTCACTCTAACATGTCTGCCCTACAGAGATCCAATCAGGCTCTGGTCTCCATACTGATGGCAGCAGTGTCCCTGCTCCAGCAGTCCCTCCCGCTCCTATCTCTTCCCCATCCACTGTCCCAACTACCCTCCCTGACCCAAGCACATGCAAGCACACACATGCACAAACATCAACATCCACACACAGCACACAAACACACAGACACAAGTTGCAAACCCCACACACGCACACTCAGGAGACAGACAGCACACTCTCCACCAGGGACATGACAGCAGATGACACACATGCATCCACAGACACTCCACATACCTCACAACCCTCTGTCTCCACAACCCCTACCCTCTCCTGTTCTACCCCGAGCCCAGGCACCCCACCTTGTTTCCATTGAATTCTTCCCTCCCCAAACCTACACCCCCTCCTAAGAAGAGAAAACACCCCCCCTGACCCAGCATCTGCACCTGCCCTCTTGAGAAGAAACCACCTAAACAAAAAAAGAACACCAGGAAATCACCCTGTTTTCAGAATAAAAAATCAGCTCCGGCAACCAATAGTTCACCAGACATGCCCAGTACCTCTGCCACAAAAACCCCCCCACTAAAAAGACCTGTCCCATCCCCATTCTTAACACACCCCTCAAACTTTTCAAAATCCCCCAAATAGTTAAGGACACCCCACCCCCACCTCCATCTGCCCCTACCACTACAGCTGCCCCCATCTCAATTAGAGACAACCACTGCAGTGGAGCCACCCCCCTCAATCAGAATCTACCACTGCAGTGGACCCTAACACCTCTCCTGATCCCATCCCTCCCAAAACCCAACCCAGTCCCCACTAGTTTGTCCCCTTTGGTGCCTGGCATGCCCCCTAGGTGCCCCTCCCAGGGGAGGTGTCCCCTAGCAGAACTTGTGCAGGCAAGAGTAGATGGGCATGATGTTTTGGCCCAGAACACCAATGAACAGTGATGGACTGGCCATTGGCCTTTTGCTATTTATTTTTCATAATTTTGATGCTGAATAAAGCATGTTTACATTTTTATTTCAAATTTCTGTGTCCACCAAATTGTTTTTTAGTTGACTGTATAACATGTACAATTATTAGTTTACGTATACAATGAGTTTAGTATGGCATGGATTGCATATGGTCCATGGAGTATGAGCACTTTGACATTATGTATTCAAGATTTTTGTGTCTACATTTCCTGGGTGTCATCATCAACATCAGTTTTGGCTAAGAGTGTGACATGAAGTCACAAACCTTTTCATTTTCAAAACACACTTACACATAGGTCATGCTTTCATTTGTCAACATAGTGCAAGTGTATCAAAGTACAACAGTTTAGGCGAAGCATGCTGCATATGTTTGTGATGTGCAGTACGACACCTGTCTCATCAATACACCTGGATACATATAGCGTTTGACTACATGGCAGTGACTTTGGAGACACCCATGTACACAAAGTGATGTTACAATACTCGTATGTGACTTGATGGTGGTGGACCGATGTCTGTGTCTTCTTCAGATCTGGTAGAATAGTGTCAATGTCAACCTTGCCACAGGTGGCATGCCACTGTGGGCAAAATCCCTTTATGGTTGTGAACTCATCTGATGCATTTCCTGAGCCCATGGTGGGTGTAAGGTGAGCAGTATTCTCACAGTCTTCCGACCCTGTTGCCTCAACAGGACTCCACTTACTGCAGGGACTCTTGTTAGGCAAGGTGTGTGTTGTCTTAATAGTCCATTGCTTACTCATTTATAAGTCAGACATGCCATCCTGCTTTTGTTTGGTGACGTTAAATGTATGGTGTTTATGGATTGTCCGAGCTTGGCTTTCATATTTACAAACACACACCAGTTGCAGTTAAGCATATGAATTGTGTGTAATTTGTCTTTAGTGGATGACTGACAATTGGGTTGATTTAAGCTATGATTGATGCCGCTCCATGTCACACTGAGCTGAACTATAAGTGCTGTGATGTCTGTTGGATTGCCAAGTGCTACATGCGGTAAGGCAAGTGCACAGTGAGTGCACAGAAAGGATGTGTGGCAGTAGACGTACTGTGCAGATGCTCCAAGATCCTGAGTCTCCACCAGGCTCTTAGTTGCCACACATAGGAGGATGTGTTTATGGGAATATGCGACCAGGCTGCAGACGTATTATCAAGGGTTCATGTTGCATGTGCTGAGCTTGCTTAAACAAGGGTAAAGGTGAGAGTGACTAGTAGTTAAATTTCTGGTTGGAGTGGAGATGCATACGTCATGGGGGCAGGACAAATTTAGTGATTGTCAGAGAGTGTAAGGTATGAGTGGAGTGCATAGGCAGATCTTTTGTAGGAGACATAAGATATCCATATTCACCCTATGTTAGTGTTTACAGATAGAATGATGTGATTCAGAATATGCAAATGATTAAATCCTGTGCAAGGTATGGTATGAATAGGTAGATGTGATAGGTGTTAAACCACTTAGACAAGGTTTTCATTCTAGCAGGAGGAGAGAGATGTAGACTGTGCCTCTACAGTGAGGGATGACTGTAAATGTGCATTTCTAATGAGTGAGGATAGTTATTGATGTGCATAAGTCAATAGTGGTATACAGCATTAAAGTCATATGTGGATGTGACAGGGCTACAGTGAGATAAGGTTCCACTTGTCATTTTGTGCAAAGTGGATAAGTGTATGTAAAGGGTATACATCATTTGGGGTATTTAGGGTGCTGAACAGTGACATATGAGGTGTAGTATAGTTGATGCATGTTTTTTTCCAATATGTGGAAGCATCTGTTTCAGAAATGACAATCTGAAGGACTTAAACAGAGTATGGTGGGTGTCTGTTCATGTGCAAATGGCTGAGGACATATTCATTGAGCAATGTAAGGGTCTTGTTGTGAGATGTGTTGATGTGTTAATTGAGCATGTCAGAGTGGGCTATGATGCTCTACGTTGTTAAATGAGTGCAGTGTAAGACATTTTTGAGGCTGTAACTGGGTTTGAGAGTGGTCCATTTGACATGTAAAGTTTGACATTTGCTGATGAGGTGATGAGTACAGTACATTGTGCACATGTCATGTATGTGAGAGGTGTTGTGTACATAGTGATGAAGAGTGGTGCTGTGAATGTATTTGTGGATGAAAGAAGGGCAGCGCCAGTGTGATATTGAGATTCATTTAGGGAGAGTTTGAGTACAAGGCAGGAGCTAGTGTGGCAGACATGCTTTTTCAGAGAAATGCACCAGAGGGGGCCTATGACGTGCTTGTTTATGTGTGATAGTTTTGATAGATGAGCATGTACTTTGAGGTAGACGTGAGAGGGTTCATACCCGCACATGTAGAGATTATGCAGGCCGAGAGATAATATTGAAATGCCCACATGTGTTGATTATGTGTATGTAAGTAGGCAAAACAGTTTGCTGGTGAAATGTGAGGATGTAGTATGTATTTTCTGCTGCTTACTTTCTGTCAATGAATGTTCATGACTGATTGTTGGAATGTCCGCTTTGAGTGCAATGGCATATGAAAAACCTGTAGTCCTCACAGAACAATTTGCCTCCACCTAGCCTTTCCTTGTCTGAGTTGTGTGTGGGCATGAGTGGCGAGTTACCCTTTGTAGGTAGATGTTGTCAGTGATTGATCATTCTTCATCTTGGATAATGCCCTGGGATGGAGGTGGAGATTGATTATATTGTACAGTCATGATGCAGAAACTTTTTATGGCAGTCCTTTGCTCAGAGGGCTATTGCCCCCCAAGTGATAAGTCAAGGGTGTGTGTTGTCGGGCCACCTGGGATCAGACTACTCCTGAAACGCATCCCCACACTTCCCAGGAGACTACACACACACATGTGTACTGATATCACTCAGACTTGGAATGTCAGAGGTATGGGGACACCAAGTGAGATGGACTCATTGTAATGATATCTCTGGTTGTGCTGATGTAAATACAGTGCACTGTCACAAAACACACATGTGACACCAGAACATTACTCCCAGTTCCATAAGTGTTTTCATTGTCAATGTATTTTTCCGCTTGTAATCTGGTTTTTCAAGTGTAGCCCTTGTGTGGGTCCATATGAGGTTCCATTTACCCCATTGAAAAGTGACACAGAGCCAGAGGGCAATATGTCTTTGTAGAGGGTTGCCTTGATGTTTTTAAATATAAAAGGTGCAGTGTTTCATGACCACATGTGGACAGAGCAAGCTACATTCTGCACATATTCCTCATCCTCACAAGGAGTACCCATGTCCCTTGGCGTGCGGATGTCTATTTCAATTGTTTCAGAGAGCCACAGGTTACGCCCCCCCCCCGGCATCCTCAATAATGGTGGCAGCTCAGCTTACACAACGTGCTGTGCAGTGATCCCTCCAACACTATCAGTGCAACCTACGTCCTGAAACTCATGTGTACTCCTACTACTCTGCTGTACACAATCTGTACATTCAGAATGGAATTATTTGTTAGCAGCACACACTACAGCCTGAGTAGCTAGATGCTGAATTGTTGTGAATGACTTTCTCAGGAGATGACCCTAGACACATACAGATTGGGTGTCCTGTGATGTGCACCCAGTCCACACATGGTGACTGTAGCCTACATTAATGTTGGCCCATGCATTTTTTGCATTCCTGCTGGATTTTGTCTCCAAATAATTCACTGATGACTGGGACACAACAATTCTATGTTGTTTGAGTGGCTACCACTGAAATCATTACTGTGTGGCTGTGTCTATTGGCTTGTATGTTGTCTGGGCCAATTTCCTCAGGGCTTTGCTGTAGACAGAGGCATCACTATGTCAACAATAGACTGTGGTTCAGTTGCAGGCTGTGATGTTAGTCATGCTGACAGATGATCAAACACACCACACCAATCTGATTGAGCAACAATGTTGCTTTTACTTTGCCACATGACAAGCTGTGATGAACACAGAGTGGGATAAGTCAGTACAACTTATGTCCTGCCTCCTCTGTTGCTTGTCAACAAGCCAGCAGATGTTGCTGATTATGGATCACCTTCCAAAGATGCACAGTTGTGAGGCAACCATCCATGAATTGTTCACAGTGTATTGTTTTGGCCTATACATTCACCCCTACTCTGAACGCATGGTAGACGTTTCCTGATTCATGACTGGATTGAAGCTAACTGAACTTGATCTGGCAGCACGTGCAGTGATCAACACCCTGTTGACTGGTACAAGAGATACTCAGAGTGATTCTGCACACTGCCACGTTGACCACTCATGCGCTGGACAGCTACCCACCCAGTCTCAATGATGCCTATGAGCTTTTACTTGGACACAGGTGACTGTATCTCTCTTGGGCCACCTTGATTGATTGGAGAGACCCACAATTCATGTGGCTATTTCTTCACTGTACATATCTAAAAAACAACAGTGCCCTGCTGGCTGGTCTAAGTGAACAGTGGTGTTTGAATGGCCCGGGTCCACAAGGGCGTGTTGACCTGGCCTGGCAAAGCATAGTGTGCCCCCAGATTGTTCAGTCCTTTATATATTTGAGTGCAGTGTGCGTGCTATCTGACCTATGTGCATGTTTGTGATTGTATATAAGGGATTAATCTATCTGAGTCCTGTTCTGGATCTGTGCTGGATCCTTCCCATGTTGTTCTTCCTGACACATCCGACATCCCATTCTGGTTGTGTCTCCCTATGATGACCTGTTCTGACACTGGTGTACTCATCATGACACAGGATGTGGGACTGTGTGATTGGTCTGATGGGGGAGTGTATGCCCTGGTTGGACTGTAGTATTCAATTTATTGTTTATTGACATGCATTGCTCTGTCAACAATTTGTGCATTGTGTAAAGTGAGGTGTGAGATAGTACATAAGCTATGCGTAGGACATCCATCTGATTGTGTGGATGTATCGTCGTGCTACTTGTTAGATCAGCTATTGCTTTTGGCTTCACTTTCCTGTGTGATTTCTACATGTTGTATTTTCTTTGGCAGCTATCTAGAGTAAACCTTTGTCTTCCTCTAGGGTGTTTGTTAAATGGTAAGGAAATATGGATGAATGATGTCACTTCCTGCACTGTGACTTCCTATGAAATGAGATGGAGTGGTCTTTGTATGCATTTCAGATCTTAGGATTTAGCCTATATCACAGATGGATGAAGGAGAGGGCATAGTGCCAGTGAATATGTCTCTGTGGACATACTTTTGTGAGTACATTGGAGTTCTGTTGTCCTGCGAAGTTTCATTGTGTGTTGTGGTAGACTCATGCATTCACGTTGTGATACATACATAAGTGTGACTATGGGCATTCCTGTTCCAACGTCAAATGAGTGTTTCTCCTAGTATTTAGAGGTCTGACTGTATCTACATGATAATGACATTCCCTGATTTGACAACATGCTATGGAACCAGGGTCAGACTGGGATCCAAATGATCTTTGGGCACTCTCAAAGTCATTTGCACACATTCCGTGATCATCCCTTTCATTGTAGCCTCTGTGCATTTCTCTGGCAAGGGATGATTCAAAATGCACACAGCTGCTGATCAAGGGTGTGTGGGGTAGGTTAGACTGGCCAAATGAAACTTGCCTCCCTGTGAGGCTACTACATGCAACGCAACCTCCCTGCCCCTGCCATGACCTGACAGTGATGGGTGGTTGGGGGAGATAACACTGCTTCTGTCGGGGCACGCGAGGCAGGGCACCAAGATGAGTATGTCCCAAAGGCTGGGCCCCAGCCAGCCTCAATTTACAGCACAGTTGTGGAGCGGACAACATACTGGCACCACACTGCAGGGGCCTTGTGGTGACTGTGGAAATAAGTCAGTCTCTTGGTGTGGTTTACAAAGGCCCAAAAACCGTGTCCCACAGGTGAGCCTGGTGCACTGGCTCATCGACCGATGCTTAATTGGCTGCATTCCCAATCTAAGCCTATACAGAACACTTTCTGAATGAACTCAATGCCCAAAGGGCTCTATGGGCTTCAGCCCCCCTGTCGTGTATGTCAGCCCAGGCTGAGACAGCTTCCCCACACCCACAAACACTTCTTGAGCTGCTGTGGGTGGCTGGTCTGTCGTCTTTGCACATCAGCACACGAGTATTTCATATGTTTTTAAGGAACCATTTACTAGCTGATGTGGCTTTGTTGGTTTTTCAACAGTCCCTAGTGCACCGGCATCTCCACTCTGCCCATTCCTTAAAGTTAACACTTACATTTGCTACAACAGTGTGAGAATGAATTTCCTATCAAGTAACCTTAGGCTTTGTTTTCTTGCTGTTTTCTGCAGCATGTACTCCACCCAGAGGTCTTGATTCACTTTACATGAGCACCAGTTACATTTGCGAAGGACACATTGCTGTGGGTTTGCCCCCCAAACCCGAAATTGTCTCTATATTGCTGAGGGTATTTGCCCCCAAATCCCACATTTTCTCTACATTACTGGGGGTATTTGCGCCCAAACCCCAAATTGTCCCTACATTGCTGTGGGTATTTGTCACCCAAAACCCCAAATTGTCTCTACATTGCTGTGGGTATTTGTCCCCAAACCCAATTTGGCTCTACATTGCTGGGGGTATTTGGACCGACCCCCAATTTGGCTCTACATTGCTGGGGGTATTTGGACCACCCCCCAATTTGGCTCAACATTGCTGGGGGTATTCGGACCAACCCCCAATTTGGCTCTACATTGCTGAGGGTATTTGGACCAACCCCCAATTTGGCTCTACATTGCTGGGGGTATTTGGACCAACCCCCAATTTGGCTCTACATGACTGGGGGTATTTGCCCCCCCAAAGTGTCTCTACATTGCTGGTGGTATTTGCCCCACAACCACCAAGTTGACACTACAATGCAGGAAGTATTCTCCCCCCTTTTTGGCTGTAGTTTCGCCCCTGCTTTCTCTTGTATTATCATTCATGGGGTAGTTACATTATTTTGTATGGGTAAGTGTCGGACTTACCTTCTGCGATGACTGCATCGGTTGCGGTTGTAGTATTGCTCAAAGAGGTAGATTATAGGGATGACATGCACGATGGGATTCATGGCTGCACTGTCTTGTTCACAGGAAACGTGTTGTGGCACAATTCGGAGGTGCAATACTCCCCTTCCGAATGCTCCGACATGTTGGTTGTGGCGACCGATTCAGCACATAGGAAGTACGCATCATACTTGGGCATTCGGAATCGACTTTGGAAATGACTCCGGACGACTCCATTCTGCCTTTCCGGAGGCTTCTCGTTTGTAAAATGAGGACTGAATCGGATAGACCGAGTCGTTCGTTAAGTAAAGGGTTTTGGGCATCGTACTGCGTCGTTTGGTAGAACCGGCTCCCAGTACGAGTCGGTTGTAAGGTCCAACTCCGGACAAATCTGGGATGGCTTTCCGAACGAGATCGGAATCTGGTCCTCGATGTGTGGCTTTTCGGTATGAAAGGAAATGTTTTCAAAGATGTGCTTTTCTCTGCTTAGAATCTTAATAGGTACTTTTTAGTAAAAAGCCTAATTCCATTTATTAAAAAAAAGATACAAGTTTACTAAGGTTATTTATTTATAATTTCTATCTGATCTTTGTCTGGTTTGGCCAACAGACATACTACAGCATGTCACTACTGCAAGCTACAAATCCTACCTAACACTCTTGTTCACATCTTGATCAGGAATATCAACACAAAATGCATTACGTGTGGTCGGAGTAGAAGAGGTTTCCTTATGGGAGCAATCCAGATGGACCTAAACATGAAGTACATTTATGGTTTCTTACATTTAGTCATTTAAAAAATGTATATATTAAATATTGATTTCACAAAATTAATAATAAATGCAGATTGAGGTCATGTTCTCTATGTCTAAGATAAAACCCAAAATGGAGAGTTTCCCAAACCGTGATGCCATTTCCACACAGCCACACTTCCAACAAGAACAAATGTGAACTAGAATTTGGCAGGCATCTTTGAACTCTTTTATATCAAGGAACCTACCAGGTAGAACCTAACATCCCAAAGGCTGTTTTTTGTCTTCTTGTCTCTCGCTCACTTTGAAAACTAAGTTGTATTACAATCATCTCTGGAATACCCACTTCATGGTACCAGCTGAATTTCTTTAGTGCGGAGGAAAGTTGTTGGAGTGCTGGCATCTGTGTTTGAATGCACTTTAATATTTCTTCAAAGGCTCTACTGTTTCATGAATGATTGTATTGAACTAAAGTTATGATTTCAGCTGCAGAGTGACACTCTCCTATTTCTTCTAAAGACTTTGAATCACTTACTTGATTTGCTTTTTTTAAACTTATAACAAATCCTTTTCAATATTATTCAAGATAGTTCTCTCAAACTTATAAAATGAGTAACATCGTTTACATTTGTCATGAGTTCACTAATTTTTATTCAAGTTGTTTTTTGTTATGGGGAATGGAGCCCAATGCATAGTTTGGAAATCCTAGGCTGTGCGTCCTGACATCCTTTCTCGTTGCAGTAGTTTTACTTTACTTCAATAGGACTTGACAATTTGCAGTCCTGAGGTTGATCCATATTTCAACAAGCAATGTTGGACAATAAGTAATTTAGGATTTCGGAAAATAACTGCCCATCCGATTGCTTATTAACTGTATCTTTGCCTTTCATTCTGCACTACCCTCAGATAAGGAGTTAATGTAGCTCTCCATATACTTTCTCAATAGGTATTCAACAGTGTGGCATGGAAATTATATTCCATCTCGTATGAGTAGGATGTGCAGTCCATCTGTTTAGAGCCTCTTTGCCTGTGTGCAACCATCACTAATAGAACTGCATGCTGACAACAGGTTTTCTTTCAAAAGCTTGCGAAAGAGCCACATGAACATGAACGAACCGCCCGTTTTTGAATAATCGAATGCTGCACCAGTGGGCATGACTTCAGTGATATAGAGAAGAAGTTCTGTTCCTTCTGCAATGCCAAGATGTGGCCCTGTAGGATAGACATTCATAAACTAAGCATGGCTTTAAACCTTAGCACAAACCTCAAACAATGCCTGTTAAACTAAACCTTAATTTCCCAAGCACCTTTTATTAAATTCTAACTTTTCTGAAATTGATTATTGAAAGTTTTTAGATCCTCAGGTGGAAAGTGATTTTGACCATATATATATATTTCTCCATAATGTTATTTTTTTCTTCTGTATTACTGACTTTCAAACTTTATGGCGCTCAATATCTCGGAACACTGTCTTTTATTTTCCAAACTGAAAAGTACACATATGCATTTTCATGGGATTGTTTTGCACTGCACAAAACGTGAATAAAAAAGAAATACATATTGTCCTGGCTACTTTACATTTAGAAAACAGGATTTTGTCTAATATAAATGTTCAAACTTGATAAAGTTCACACTTAATGAAGGTTGTGAGATTGTCAACTTGCTGAACTTTTCAGGTCGACCAACACTTTTATACACAGAATTTACTGACAGAGATGTCTGTGGTAAACCTTTCCTGTAATAGAATTCACCATGTAAATGTGATTTTGAGAACATTTGTCCCAGAAAACCAACGTTTTTTGTTTCCCCCATATTACATATAGCATCTTTTTATGCTTTTTTGAGCTTAATGAAGCTTCCAATGTTTTGAAACACTTCACGTGACAGGATTGCTGATTCATAATTGGCATATTTAACTTTCCAGTAAGGCCCTAGTATGTGATGCAGATAAATACACCAATTTAGCGCTATTTCATAGTGCACAAATGCCCTCTTCCATCCACGGATTTTTCCCCAACTTACTACTGGAAACTAGTGCTATTTTCTTTCCTAAAATAACTCTGATTACTCTGTGTGAGAATGAAAGCCACATGCCTGTGACCCTGCACAAACTCAAATCCACCAGGACAAACACCTTTCAAAACACATGACTTTGATAGGAATCTCAAAAGTATTTAAATAGTGGTGGGATGTTGACTAATAAATAGAACAGTAACTTATAATGCAGTGTTTATCTAGAATAAATTCGACAATTTAAGTACCCTTAAGACACTTACTAAAATTAATTAATATACATCTCTATATCACAATTTAGAGAAAACAATACCCACCCAACCCCCAATAAAGCCAACAGCCTGAAAAAAGCTTGCACATTACAAAAATATATTTGATAAAAATAAATTAAAAAATTAAAAACACATTGCAGTGCAATAAAACACCATAATAAAAAACAATACTAAAGTAAAGAATATTGTAAACTTTTATATTATAGTAAAACACTTTAAAAATTAAATATTTACCTTTGATAATTTGTCCCACAATAGTTTTGTAGTCTGAATCTTTTTGACATTGATGTTACAGTCAGCCGATATTTCTGAATCAATATTTTTATGGAATATCCACCATGTTACTGAAACTGTAGGGAAAATACATCAAGTAGTCATTTCACATTACTCCTGTACACATGCTTTGGGCACATTTTCCACATGGACGACCACCCAAGTGAATTTTGAGTAATGCTTGTAAATCTACCGCGAACATTTGACATCAGTTGATGGTATTGCAGGGCGAAGGGTGCAGAACAGGGCTCAAAGTGTTATGTTCCCGGGTTAGGCCCATGTAGCGAAGCTGCTCATTTCTTACATTGTCCTCTTTTTCACAATAACATTTCTGCAGAGAACTTTTGCACATATTTTCATACATGACAATGTCAGATTAGTTTCTCTGAAACTACTTTGTTTACACATCTAGCTTCACACAACATTATCACAATGCCTCGAACATCATGTACAAGGCCTTTTTACGCACTATGTACAAATGTCGTTCTATCTTCATCCATGGGGCGACAGAGCTATCTACATATACATAATATTGCTAATCTACAAAGTACATTGCAAGCCTGCTTTCAATTATAAATAATGAGCCGATAGGTTAGCAGAGGAGGCACTTGAGCTGACACCGAGGGTGCCTGCATGCTGAGACTTCCCCGTGCAACGGTCTGGCATCTGGTGAGGTGTGTCCAGTTTATGGCCACGACGGGGTCTTTCATTCTCTCCCACCAGGTAATGGGGTTGGATAGTCCCTTGGGGGGATTCTTGGCTCTACACCTATACACACTCTAGCTACACTTATAATAGGGTTTGCATAGTAGTAGTATGCCAGATTACTGCCTTGTTTATATGCCTGCATACATACACTGTTTTAGCACCATGGTAGAATTATATCTACTATTTAGGCTTTTAGTGCTTGTAATCACTTTCATGTGCTTCTGTCTACTGATTTTCGCAGAACATGTATTCTATACCAGAATAACGTTAGTTCAATAAATATATTGAAAACATCCCACTGTGTATTCTGTATATTTCTTTGAGTACAAGTAAGAATGAGCGACTGAGAGAAGAGTCTGATCTGTTTCCACAATCCCTGAGGGGTTAGGGTTGTCATGTTCAGTGGTTGATAGAAACCATTCGCCCCCTTACAAGGTTAGGGGGGCTTACGGTGGCACTGTGAGCTAGATGGTCTCTAGGCCATCATATCCTGCGGGGGTGCCAGGAATCAGTCTAGGCACCTCACCCAAAGTTTATGTTGTCCAACAAACATGCAGATCCAATGGATTAGTGGGAACAACATGACAAAAGTACAGAGCAGAGTTTTGCAGAGTACGAGCAGTGTGGCGTGGAGCGGAGGGTGTTCTATCTGTTGGTAGGTGCATTAGGCTCTGTGGTCCTGGGTCAGGGACTGGAACCAGAGCCTGAGGCACCTGAGGACTGAGAGATCCCAGACATAACATCAATCAGTGCACTGAAGTCGTCAGCCCTGGAGCAGCTTGTGCTCCCAGCACCTACCCTCTCCTCTCACTCTGTCATCCACTCCACACAACACTTTGCTGTTGTTTGCCCTAACTGCTGACACTGTTGCTGATGTCAGTACCTTATGGCCTCTCAAAGCTATCATGTGCACTGAGCAACCTGCACTGGATACTCTTCATCTTGAGGTTTGGCTGACCTGGTTTGGTTTGGGTGTGGGTCTAAGCATGGGATTTGGACCAAGTTTTATCAATTGGGGCAAGGATTTGGTAGCCCCGGGATATATGGCAAGTTTTCATGGAGGTGCTGAAGCAGTTCCCTCGTGCTTAGCCCCCAGCCTACTGATGACCACAATGCAGGAAGACCAGTCTCCTAGGTACATGAGCTGAGGGGGGGGGGTGGTAGGTGACATTCCCCCAGGTGTTGGGGGTCGATGGGTTAATTCTTGCCCTATATTTTAAAGCTAGCCCACCCTTGTCATATCAGTGTATTGAAATAATGTTGGTCCAACTTTTAACATTAGCCATTAATACACCTGCCTTAACCATCTGTGTAAGTGCCCCAACCATTAAAGATGCTGCTGCTTCTTCCAATGGACTGGTAATGGGCCTAATTTACAGAACTTTTATTGAATTCTTAAGACCAAGAAAACATCTCATTGGCCATCATGAGATTGGGCAAACAAAAAGCCACACCCCAACCAAAACATGGAAGGGAAGACTCCAGGACTCCGCAATGTCTATAAAACTAGCCCTAAAGTACCATACGCTCACCTACCCCATCAAATGTAGATGTCCCAAAGGTCTTCAGCATTTTTAACTGCTTTGGTAGTTCCTCAAATGGTGAAACAAGCAAAGTGGAATGCAAGCACATCAATTGTCGACCCCTCAAAAGGCTCTTCATATCGCGTCTCCCCTGATAAACAGTACAATCGGGTCATCTTTAAAAAATCAACATTCTCCCAGTAAGGTTGTATCCAGTGCCCTTACTTACAATCCAAGAGACCCAGTCACCTTCAAAGGTGGACAGGAGTTACGGCACAAAATTGGACCATCTTAAGTCCACTTCAACTTAACCACCAGGAAACAGTATTCAAAGGAAAAACCATTCAATGACACCTAAGCTGCAGGTGCCAGATTCAAATTCACTGTCAATATCTTCTACCACAGCATTAGAAGTAATCAATGTTGCAGACAAGCTTAACTTACGGGTCCCCAAATAGGAGACTATCAATACATTTGAGGATCAGTCACCACTCTCTGGTCTTTGTCATGTTGAAAAAAACACCGCAGAGACTTGGAATGCAATGCAACAATTAAAGGAAACACACACATTTGATTGGACTCTTAACTATCTGGGCGCAGCAGCCAGTTGAGGTTCAAAAGGATGTTACTTGATGGTAATTTGCAGATAGCAAAGGCTACTGATCAACCTCGACAGAAGCAAGTAGACTGTGCTCTCTTGATTATACCAACTCAACAAATAAACAATGTATAAATGGAAACAAATATAAGGGTTAAGGATAAAGTTACTATGGTGGAAACCTGGACAGAACTATAGTAACTTCACCATCTGATCACTCAAAACCCACTACAAATTACCCTTTAGAAGATACGTGGAAGGTGTTATTGAACACCTTTCAATCTACAGGTGATAATTTACATTTTCATTCTGATAAATTGGGCCTTGTTGGAAATAGGGCTATAAGCAGTGTGGCCATCACAAGTAATAGGTCCAAAAATTGTCCTCACTGGGAACTAAACACCCCACTGTAGCACTTGCCTCTCACAGGGTAAGGAAGCAGAGCACTCCAAGCCCTACTCAAGGGAGGTGGTGTGGGCCAGTAATCACCCATCACTGGCACATAATAATAACACTCAACAAATAATTGCCCAGTCAGTGCTTTTTCTTTAGAAAAAGGAGAAGAACATTTACTACACACACACCACACAATACTACACAATATTTTACAAATACATACATTGGTAGAGGGGAAAATACCATATGATACTGTGTAATCACTTGTGACACCACCATATCAGAAGAGTCAATTGGTTTTGTCTAGGTTCAAGAGCAACAAACCACATGTTAAAATCATCATCGTGTATTTAAATGCAATTGTCAAAAACAATAATCCTGCATGAATGCACTTATTAGGGCAAACAAAACATATATATATATATATATATATATATATATATATATATATATATATATATATATATATATATATAGTGTGTTAGTGTACTTTTTATACATCTTACATCATCAAACTGCAATCAGAAGAACAGCCCCAGCAGGATATCACTTTGACATAATACTGCACTGCAACCATACACTTGACCCCTGGAGAATACTTCAATACCAGCATTATATTTAACAACCTTTAGGCCTTACAGGCCCTCATGAACATCACCAGAAACATAGCCCCTAAAGAGTGTAACAATCCCAACTATAGAATGCCTAGACAAATGAAGAAAATCCAGGGGAGGTGATGGTTTTGGAGTCCCTCACCAACATAGGGTAGGGACTCTTGAATTCTTTTTGGTGGAAAGCTAGAATCCTACTGAGTTACTTGGTGGTGCCCCCATTGTCCTGAGGTCACCACAAGGGGAGAAACTGCCAAAAACAGGTTGGAAACGGTCAGGCCTCGCAAGACATTATGGGGGATTGGTGCAAGTGCAGTGGATATTGTAGTATTGGCTCTCCCACTGAGCCGGGAGAGCCGGGCTGCTTTCTCTTTTGTTTTTCTTTTATTCAGGGGGTGTTCAAGCACTCCCTCATGCCTCCTTTGCTGTGGGCAGCTCAAGGAGCCTGCCCCTGGCAGGCCTTGCTGGCTCCCCACACGGGCAGTATCTCCTTCACTCACAGCTAGCCGGCAGCTCTTCTTCCCTGCCTGCTCCTGTGGACAGGGATCTCTTAGTGTGTGCAGTGGCCACTGCTACCCCAGACACAGGCACGGGGAGAAGGGCAGGCCCACCATGACATGGGGTGGGCACAGCAGTGCTCCCCCCTTAACTCCTGTGCTTCGGGGGGACAGGGATGGGGTTGCAGTCCCCTTTTAAATAAGAAGGCCTGGGGAATGGGGTCTCTGGGACATGAGAGAGTCCGGGTGTGTGTGCAATGCACGCCCCCTCCCTGCCCCAATTTAATCAAAATCAATCCTGCGCTCACCCTTGGACCCTGGCCCACCCCAGGGGTAAGAAGTGAAACAGCAGCGGAGCCCCATGTGCTTCGTCGGGGAGCAAAAGTTCAAAGCTCGCCAAACTTTAAACTGCCATAACTCAGATGATCTTGAGCTCATTTTCCTCCTGGTGGCAAGCGCTAGCCACCAGGGGCAGTTGTAGCAACCCTACTCACCTCCAAAGCTGTGCAGTCTGCCCAGAGCTGGTTCTCTTGGTTCTCTGTGCCAGCTCTCCTCCTGATCTTTATTTCTGAGCCCTGAAAAGTTCAGGGCTTTCCCCCAAAAGGTCCTCAGGGGGTGTTAGAGGGCTAGCCTCACTGGCCCTTGGGGAGACCCACTGGTCCTGTGGTCAACTGGGCAGAGTCCTTGGTCCTGAGTGGGAGGCAAGTGGTTCCTCCTTCCAGTTCTCCATGGCAGTCCCAGGATCCAGCAACGAAGTGGGTATAAAAAAACACCGCCAATAGAGAGCACTGCCCTTGTGCAAGAGTTTTTGAAGGGGAGAGGAAGGCTCCAGAAGACAGACACTACTGACCAATCCTAGGGTGCCACATCACGTCTCCACCTGTCCCAACCCTCCTGCACATCATGATGAGACAATCCAAAATGGCGTCATCCAGAAGCCACTGGTCACATCAGCTCCCAGGGTCTCAGATCCATCCCTTGCTGACATCACTGTCAGGGATATGCACACTAGAATTTTAAAGAGTGCCCCCCCCACCGGGTTGGATCCACTTATCTGGGCACATTTCTTTGGTCAGTGGGCTTGGGCAGGCCCATCCCCGGTAGAATGTGACAGCTGAGTGATTGATGGAGATCATTCCGCCTCACCCCTTTCCTCCTCAAGAGCTGGGAGAAATACTGCTAAGTGCTCTTTTTGTGTGGGGCGGCCTTTGTTCCTGCTGCTGGAGATAATGTAATAAACTGGGCACAGTAATGTGTTACAAGACCTGGACTCTGATCCTGAAACCAAGGAAATATGAAAACTCTGCATGACCGATAAGGTGTACAGATATCATGTTGGGAGTTACATATTTGGTTTTCTCGCACAGGTTACACTTTAATTCAGGAAATAAATGGTCTCTGTCTGCCAAAGGGAAGTAAAACTATGATCTAAGGCAGTTCCCTCCCTATGTGTATTATGGGGTGCCACTATAGTTAAAACAGTAATGCACACTGACTTTCCCTGTTAGTATACAATACCCTCATAAGGCCTATCCTAGGCGAATACCCCATCCTGCAGAGTCCCCTTTGCTCCAGGCTACCTGTGCGCTGTTAAATGGCTGTGCACGACAGTAGTCTCCCACACACAGCCTGCACACGTGTGCATACACATGTGCACCCATGTTCACGTGTATCCAGCTAAGTGCCCCTTACCCTTGCTGTATCGCAGCAGACTTATCTTAAAAGGCAGACACTGGTGGTAAACATGCACAGTCCGTTTGCCATATGATTACTGTGGATGAAACACCAATATTGAGGCCCACCCATAGTAAAAAGTCCAAAGAATGGGTGATCAGAAAAGCAAAAAATCTGTGCATATTGAAGGGGGCAGTGCAACAGACCTACCAATGGATCTGTTAAACACACTGGCCATTTTGTTACCCAGTATAGATGCAAAATTAGTTGACATTAACAGCTTAACTGTATGGGCACAATATGACTTGAAAGAGAAACATCACACCTGGTCTCCCCTGATTACCAAACTGAGCTTCCTGCTCTCTGCCCTAGAGGACCTGGTAAATAAGATAAAAACCAACCTCTGACTTCCTTGTGCAGTTTTCAGCACTCAGAGGCTCAAAAGTCTAAGGGGCCAATCGCTATCTCACTCGGAAAGCCTCCAGACGGGTTCCGGGAATGAGCAAATCCGATTCGGAGCCTGTGTTTCCGACTGAGTCGTCCCCCGTTCCGAACGACCAAGTACGGCCGCATCGACCGAATCGTTTCCGAACAAGATCGTGTCCGTCTGACTCGTTCGGAGCTGAATCGTGCCGCGCAATGGAGCCGGATCCCGAACGAGCGAGTACGGTGCACGATTCGGACAGCTGTATCGACTCGGTGTCAGCGAGATGAAATGGCTGTCGGAATCGGACTTCGGGGGCTGTAGCAGTCCCCCCTTCACCCGGAGCCCTCCGAATGGGTTGCGAGGGGGTGCACATGGCTCCCCCCGATCCAAGCATGCACAGTGTGGTGGGCAACATGGGGTGCCCGCCACAGGGTGTACGCTTATCCCCAGCCACCCCTTTTTTGCTATCGGAGCCTGTGTACGCGTTGGTACACAGGCTCCAATAGAGTTCAATGGGAGTCCGAGCGAACCGAGTCCGTCAGCATACGGCTGCATTGTACTCGTTCGGTCGGACTCACACAGCGCGATTCGCTAGGAAAGCCCTCCGGATCAGAGTCGTATGGAGGGCTTTCCTAGTGAGATCGTAATCGGCCCCTAAGTCAGGTAACAAGCTACACGGATGCGTTGTCTATCACTCTGGGTGAGTCATCATCTCTGAGCCCAAAGAAGAGCTGAATTAACCTAGGGGATGAGATATTTAAACCTTCACCAGAAATACAGACAAAGTCAATTCTCCTGTGCAATGACTGAACTGTGACAGGGTTAACACCCAAAATAAGAGCTCCATTCAGCTCCATTTAGACAGAAATTAATCATTCATCATCATCAAGGAAACAACAGGAGTATGACGGACCTGAAATTCCTAACTCTCCTGCAGAGGAGCACCCAAGACACAAATGAAACTTTACAATCTCAGATAAACGCCCAGGCAAAAAGAGAATGGAGGAAACTGAAGAAAGCTAGGAACTAAGAGAAACCTCAACTAAAAGCAGCCATGCAAGTCTAGTCTTGGGACATAACCCTGGTTAGTCCAAATCTCTTTGTGAAGAGCACAAACTCAATGGAACAAACAGTAGGACTCACCAAGAGGATAAAAATGTGTGCATGCATGATCAACAATCATGGCAACCAGCAACAGGAAAAAGGGTCAGGAAAAAAAGGACCGCCATTCGACTTACAAAAATACAGTTTCCTACCACAGCAATTTACAATGACGGTTAAATTGTAGGAGACTCCACAGCAATTATTACTCAACCTGACACAGGTGAGTGTTCACCTCACCCTCTCCTGACACCAAGTACAACTCAGATCGAATAGAATCATCAGGAGGAGGATTGAATATAGTGTTCCCATAGTATTACTATACAGACCACTGCAGGGAAACCAACTACTAGTAACTCTCACAGAAAATTGAATAAAACCACAATAGTCAGCACAACAGGTAATCCAATTTTAAGGCCAAAACTTGACGCAACAAATAAAAACAGCATTAACGGAAAATAGATATTATTTGTTTAAGAATATCAATCAAAAGGCAGATTTGACAGTCTGAACCAAGGGAAACATTATCATACAGATCTAGGGGAAACATCCTTTACATCGCGGTGATTACACCGCGATGCATTTAGAATGCTGCCATTACAACGCAAGCGTTACATCGACTTGCACTGGAGGGCGCTATAACCTAAGGAATAGTAAGATTTACTATTCCAACACCTTCCCTACTGTACGTAGACTGGTGTTGGAATAGTAAATCTTACTACTCCTAAGTCCAGCGCCCTCCAGCGCAAGTCGTTGTAACGACTTGCGTTGTAAAAACTGCGATGTTACATACCGCGATCATTTTGATCGCGTTGTAACATCACATATTCAGATCTAGTCTTTTGCTATTTGGTCTCACCTATCTTCAAAAGACATTGACTCCATACAATTTCTTGCTCCACAGCCAACTCAGTGAACCCGGCTAGTCACTTGGTCCACTAAAGAAACAGGTCTGCGGGTACAGGCGTAAAGAAGAAACTTTAAAAAATGGGAAATATAAATGTCGTCCTTTGAGAAGGATGCTTACCCTCATATGCTCACAAAACCTCAACAGGTCCCCTTGGTCATGAACCAACTGAAAGGAAGCCATTCTTTTCCATTCTTCAAAGCACGATCAGTAAAACCCTGGCCACCCAAAATGATGCATGCGCTCATTCAGTATATTCAGTGCATACAAGTAATTCGGCTCCTTGTGACTGGAACTTTTGGTTTGTGCTCATGGAATATTAGAGAACTGGTTAATAAGACTAACGATCCTGAGTTAATAAGTTACTGGAATTCATTTCAAATTTTTCTCCTCCAAAAAACGTGGTCCTTGGAATCAAACCCTCTGATAGGATTCTTTGAAATTTTCAACCCGGAACCAAAGGCTGTAAAGAAAGGGTGCCCTAGAGTCAGTCTCGCTATATATATATATATATATATATATATATATATATATATATATATATATATATATATATATATATATATATATATATATCTCTCTCCAACCAGTCTTCCTCCAGGTAAGGACAAAGTGCGAGACAGCTCTGGGATAGGCTTCAAACTGACTTTAATGATTTAAGGCGCTCTTGTGTGCAACAACCTTGAAACGCAACAACCTATATATAACTACAAATATCAAAGTCAAACGTACAAAACTTTCTTTCAGAGACCCAGGGATTCCGGCTATAAAACTAGACAGCTGGTCTTGATATTCAATAATGTTTATATACATCCTACCTTGAAATCAAAACATGAATGTACCAGAAAACTAATCTCTCTGTTTTTTGAGTTGAAGCGAGAACACAAAAATACAAACTTTTGTAGTCTGGTGAATCCAATATAAATATGTTTGTTCTGCTGTGCATTGTTGACTTCTTCCTTGATCAAGTCCTGTCTTGGAACATTCCTCCACAAGTTATGCTGCAGATCAAGCATTTAGACAAGGGGGCATATGCTTCATTCGAGCAGCGGAGGGCAGGTAATACGCTGCATTCCGGGAGAGGCATCATAGTCCTTTCTATTCCGTGCTACAAATGCCGATGAGACCAGCCTTTACTACTGGTGGGGTTGGATCGAGGAACTCCTAGAGGACGTTCCTTAAGGTGCATTGACACCGACTAAAAACCTGTATATAGGTACTATAGGAATACTGGGTTTTGCCATCTCAGATTTCTATTTTAACTTTTCTCCACTTCTAGCACAGTCCTGAAGAAACGCCACAGGATCCACTAGGGACCCATAAAAGGCGTGAAACATGTCGACCTAACATACTCACTCACCACTATCACTTTCACTTGTTGACAACAGAAGGAAAATACTCACCCCTATGATATAATTTTTCTAGAGGTCTTCTTTGTCATCAGTTTTAACCTTACCACACGGACTCCTGAATAAAGGTTTTTTAGGGTACCAGTGTGGTAATTTTTAAAATTCACTCACCTTTATTTTTCCCCCCACACACCCGCACTCACCACTGTGGCGTTACTCCTAAAAGAACTCCAAAAAAGAGCCCTCTCGCGGGGCCTGTGGGGGACTGCAGCGCCACCCCCACGAGGAGCAACGCCCGATGATGAAGCATGACACCCGCATGGGTGTGTGAGGGCACTTTTTCCAAAAGGAGGAATTCCCCCACCTCCACACTATTCCGTCTCCAACCTACCCTGTGAGTGAGTCTCACTCGCAGTCTCTCCCAGCGACCAAAATAGGCCAGCTCTTCTTTTCTTTTTCTTGAGGAACAGTTACCCCTTAGTGATTATTACGGTAGCCTTGGGAGTGCGGGAACTGGACCTGTTTCTCTCTTAGCTCCCCGTCTCCCCTCTTTGTGTGTTTTGTGACATATGCTTCTTCACAGAGATCTCAGAGGTGGGGCAGAGGCCACCAAACAGCAGATCAGTTGATGATATCCCCTCAGCCTGGACACATTTAACAGCTACCACTAATTTCAACTTGGATGACACCCTAGTAACCTTGCCACTATTCCTGGACATAAGGTCATTAGAACTTGCCCCTAGATCTGAAATCAATAATTTTCCTCAGAAGTCTAATCTGCTCCTAACCCCACCTCTTTTTCCTTTCAGCAAACAGCACCATCAGCACCATTTATATAGAAATCCACAAAACACTGAAGTGGAATGATGAATCTATTAAAATACTTGAGGAAAATGCAGAAACATTACTGAAATTGCTGAATAATCCACAGCTAAAACCTTCTGTCACAAAGGAACAGTTCACTGTTCACCTGCTGACAAGCATTCCTAACTCAAACCGCAACAGTAAATAAAGATCCTCTGTAACAATAGGCAATATAAGACAGCCATCAAAAGACCTCATAATCGGCAAACCCAAGCTGAATCAAGAAGTGAACAAAAGTCACCTATGAGGAAGACTCAGGGGTATATTTACAAGAATTGCAGCTAAGCAATTCTTGCTTAACTGCAATTTTTTTACCGCTATTATAACCGAAATCTATCACCATGTTTGCAACGTATTTACAATACGCCGTTACATGGTGTTAGGATCAGCTAGCGGGGGCAAAATTTGGTGCTAACTCTAGCGGCACAGCAGTATAAATCTTGGCGCTAGCTTGAAAAAAGTGACGGGCGGCCAATTAGTGCAAAAAGAACAATTGATTGACAGAATGCAGAACAATGTCATACATTCACCCCAGTACAGAGATCTGGGCCTAAATCCATCGTTTTTTTGCTCAACGTGCCATTCCAGTTTGGACCCAGCCATATGCAAATCAGTCTTGACCCTGCACACAATGGGAACAGTCCAGCCCGAACTGCCAGGCCAGGGCCTCCCCGGACTGGAAACAAGCATCCTAGGACCGGTTTTGGGGTTTCACCCCTCATCAGCCAGGATAGCTTGACTCCAGTGGCATGGAGAGCATGGGACCCACGTCTGGGCATACCTGTCCCACTCGGGGTGAGAAATGCAAAAAGAACAATTGATGGAAAGAATGCAGACCAATGTCATACATTCACCCCAGTACAGGGATCTGGGCCTAAATCCATCGTTTTGTTGCTCACCATGCCATTCCAGTTTGGGCCCAGCCATATGCAAATCAGTCTTGACCCAGCACCCAATGGGAACAGTCCAGCCCGAACTGCCAGGCCAGGTCCTCCCTGGACTGGAAACAAGCATACTAGGACCTGTTTCAGGGTTTTGCCCCTCATCAGCCAGGATAGCTTGACTCCAGTGGAATGGAGAACAGGTCTAAACTGGGGTGGCATGGTGAGCAAAAGAATGATGGATTTAACCCAGATCTATTGACTGGGGGTGAATGTTTTGATTTGTTCTGCATTTCGTCCATCAATTGTGTGTCTTCAGCCGGCCAGTTAGTGGCAAAAATATTCATGTTAGTCAGCCCAATGTCAGTTTTCAGCCTTTAGAGGCAAAAAGAGCTGAGAAATACACCTCTAAGAAAAAAGTAAATAAAAACACTGGAATGCAGAATGGAGTAGCCAGGAACAAGTTTAGCACAGGTCAACAACACCCTCAAACTCCCCAACAGCCAGGATGACTAGCCAGAGTCCCAGGGGAAGAGGAAATGCAGAATCAGGGACTCATTAATGAAAAGTGGATCATCAGTGGGAAAAATGAGTAATGCAGCACTTTTCATTGCACCATCCTTGCGACACCATGGTGGCTGATGCCCGGAAGTGCGGACAGTCCCTAGGGCCTGGAGGCCTCGCTGGGCCTGCGTCTGAGACCCGGAGTGGGAGGTGCCATTGCTGTGAAAGCACTGTGGCCTGACGGTGAAGGAGGGCCCCATTGGGCCTGAGCCTGTGGGCCGTGGGTTATATATTGAGGCATCGGCAAAGTCTGGCAGGTCACATGGAGACACATTGCTGACCTGTGTGAGAACACCGCCTGGTGGCCCTTGGAGCTGTGACCCGTAGAGGTACTCCTGTGCACCGATGTGTGAAGGTCTCCGTTGTGTAACACATGCCACCACTACACCGGGGTGCATGGAGAGATTGCTGATGGCGGGCCGCACCTCTCTGCATCACAGGCCGGAGGAGGTGGCACTGCCCGGACGCTGTGTAGGATGAGGCCCCTGAGCTGCTCCGAACTTGTGTGGTGGGAGCGCTGTGACTTCGCTCATAAGAGGGCCCTGTTGCATCACCTGCATCGAGAGGTTCTCCAGTGGATTCAGCGGCGACTGTTGTACCCATGCTTGTGAAATCTGGCCTGGCTGAGGCTCCTGTTGGCTGAGTCACAGATTTCGAGAGAGCGTGGCAGATTGAGCCCTGGTGTCGATGTTCAGGTGAGGAGCAGGTAGGACGGGGAGCCAAAGAGACCTGGGGATCATGTCAGGCCCAGGCCTAGCATCTGTGGGTAGCGCACACCATGACCTGAACAATCCCTTTGCTGCGGAGGACCCACAGCGCCGAGAACACTGTACAAGACTAGTGGGGGACTTCACTAACTGGCTCAAGTCACTGATATCGGCCGTTGGTAGCAGCGGGTGCCAGGGGCAAGGGGGTCAGTTCGGGCCCAGGCACTTGGGCACGCAGCTTGATCCACTGTTACTTGCTGGGGCACTGGGGAACACATAATCTGGTCATCACTGTTAGATCGGAGGAAGTGACCGGGTGGTGCTGCCTTTCCTCGCCCCTTGTTAGTGTGCTTTTGGGTGTACTGGGGACTATCCCTTAGTGGACTTGCTCCTTCAACAGTGCAGCACTGTCTGGTAGCTGCTGCTGCTGTCCCCATCTGCTGCTGCTGGTTTCTCTGACCCGGAGGTCAGGAGTTGGAGGCCCTCCTCCACCCACAGGCTCCTGCCTGCACCCCATCCCTGGAGGTCCAGTAGTAGAGCGTCACTGCTCTGCTGCTTGTCTGCCCTTCTGTCCATCTTTCCGCTCTTCTCCGTCGCTTTTCTGCCTTTGCCTTTGGCTTTGTTTTTTTTTTTCCTTTGCTTTGATTGGCTTTGTTTATCTGTTCTTTTTTTCAGATCCTTTTTCCCTGTCATCTCCCTCATTGCTGGTGTGATCCCCCGCACCTGCCCCCCCAGTGTCATTTCCTGCTCCCACGTTTCCTACCTCCCAGCTGTCCAGCCCCCCGCAGCACTACTCAATGGTGGCCGCTGTGTGGCTGCGCACAGTGGGTGCGCCACAAAGGCAAGCCCGTCTGCATCTATCCATGCCTGGACTGCGCCCAGCGCCAGGGACCCTGCCTTTCGAGCACTCCACCGCTATAATGCCAAGACCCTCCTCGCCCTCAACCCTGGATGCCACAATGCCTGCCATCTAGCATCATCGAAGAATATCCTTGGACCCTTTGCCTGCTGAAACTGCAACCGCACCTTCTGCCACGCCAACACACCTGCTCCTCTCACCGCCCAGCTGACCAACAGCGCACCCGACCAGCCCAACTGCATCCTCCTCAAAGTCTGGTCCCGCCACAAACACGCCACAGAAATCTGGGACCTTCTCGATGCCACCTCTCCAGATATCGCTTTCTTCACGGATACCTGGACCATCCCCTGCTCCGGACCGGACATCGTCATCCCCGAAAGCTACAAAATCACCCACAAGAACTTCCCTGACCACCCAGGAGGAGGCATCACCATCATCCACAAAAGCACACTCCGACTGACCACGCACTCCAATGACCCACAGCACCATGGAACACCTTCACTTCCAGATCCAGACCAACCCCAACACCACCCTCCATGTCACTCTCATCTACAGGCCCCCCGGCCCGTTACCTCCCTTCACCAACGCCATCGTAGAGCTCATCGCACCACAGGCTCTTGCATCCACCGACTACATCTTACTTGGAGATCTGAACTTGCACCTGGACAACCCCAGTGACCAGAACACCACCTTCTTCCTATGGAACCTCGTCAACATCGGACTCAAGCAGCTAGTCACCACACCGCCCCACATAGCCGGACACACGCTCGATCGGATCTTCTCCGCCAGCGGGATCTCGCCTGGACTGATCATCATTGCGTACATCTCACTTTCACCATGCCCACCGTACACCACCGCCATTATCGGCCCCCGTCACAACTGGATCAAAGCCACAGAAGAACTTTGCGTCAACTCCCTCAGCACCACAACTCCGCTAACGCCCACAGATGCCAACACTGCAGCGCACAACCTCCACCGATGGATCTCTAACTGCACTGACACCCTGGCAGCCCTCAAGAAAAGACCAGGCAAACAAGACTCCAAGAAGGCCAGCTGGTTCACTCCCACCCTCCACTAGTCCAGACGCACCTGCAGACTTCTTGAGAAGACGTGCCCCACCCCCAAGACCTTTGCAACAAACTTGCCACCTTTTTTAACCACAAGATTAGGACGATCTACAACAGCTTTGACACCCCAGATCCGGCAACCACGCCCACCACCATCATACACAACCAAGCCCCACCCGAACAGACAATGCTCTGCTGGACCCCGCTCACACCAGAGGACAGCCTCAAGACCATGGAGAGCATCCACTCAGGTGCCCTGACGGATCCCTGCCCATACCACATCTTCCACAGAGCAGCCACTGCCATCGCCCCCCAGCTTTGCTGCACCATCCACTGCTCTATTGAAACCGCCACCTTCTCCGACGACTGGAAACATGCCGAGATCAACCCTCTGCTGAAGAAGCCATCCTCAGAGCCGACAGACCTCAAGAACTTCAGACCAATCTCACTCCTCCCCTTCCCAGCCAAGGTCATTGAGAAGGCCATCAACATCCAACTCTGAGTTCATCAAAGTGAACCACATCCGAGACACCTCCCAATCCAGCTTCCGAAGCAACCACAACGCAGAAACTGCACTCCTCACCACCACAGACGACATCTGCTCCCACCTCGACTCGGACGAGACGGCAGCCCATATCCTACTAGACCTCTCAGCCTCCTTCAACACAATCTCCCACCACACCCTAATCAAAAGACTCCACGACCCCGGCATCCGTGACAAGGCTGGACCCAGCGAGTCAGACTACTGCTGTTCCTCTCAGAACCCACAGAGATCAGCTGTGGGGTACCCCAGAGTTCCTCCCTGAGCCCCACCTGCTTCAATGTCTACATGGCCCCTCTCGCAGGCATCGTCAGAAGCCACACGCTCAACATCGTCTCCTATGCCGACAACACCCAGCTGATCCTCTCCCTCACCAATGAACCCTCAACCACCAGAGCCAACTTCCACAGTGGAATGAAGGCCGTTGCTACCTGGATGAAAGACAGCTGCCTCAAGATCAACTCAGACAAGACCGGAGTGCTCATCCTGGGACCCACCCCTTCAGCCTCGGATGACTCCTGGTGGCCAGCTGCTCTGGGATCTCCCCCCACCCCGACGGACGACACACGCAACCTCAGCATCATACTGGACTCATCACTCACTGCGAACCGCCAAATCAATGCAGTTTCCTCAGCCTGCTTCCACACGCTCCGCCTGCTTCGAAAGACATTCAGATGGATCCCCACAGAATCCAAAACGACGGTCACCCACACACTCATCACCAGCATACTCGACTATGCCAACGCACTCTATGCTGGCGTCACCCAAAAACAGCTCAAGAAACTACAGAACCTCCAAAACACTGCAGACAGACTGGTCCTCGACATCCCCCACTGCAGCCACATCACGCAACACCTCTGACAACTCCACTGGCTCCCAGTCAACAAGAGAGTCACTTTCAAACTCCTCACTCACGCCTACAAAGCTCTACATGATGAAGGACCAGCATACCTGAACCACCGCCTCACATTCCGCGTACACACCAGACAACTCTAATCCTCCCAACTCGCCCTCGCCTCCGTCCCCAGGATCCACAAGACCAGAACAGGAGGAAGTCATTCTCCTACCTCTCAGCCAAGACCTGGAACACCCTGCCCCTGCACCTCAGGCAATCCGTGTTGTTGACCCAATTCAGGAATGACCTTAAGACCTGGCTCTTCGAATGATCCTCCACCCCGTCCGACCAGCAGCCCCTCTCCCCCAGCACCTTGAGACCCTCACGGGTGAGTAGCCATGCTATATAAGTCCCTGATTGATTGATTGATTTGCCTCTTGCCACCCAAATGAAGATTTCTGGCTAGCATACACCTGACTGGAGGAGAGGGGCTGGCTGGCCGCACTGCACTGCACCGCATATCATACATAGTGACTGGGCATCTGGCGCAACGATGGGCCGCCTGCACACGAAGCGGTGTCAACACCTGGCCGCTCCTCTGTGTCGGTGGACCGAGTAGCTGGGGTCGCTGGCTGCCGGGGAAGGTGACAGCAGACACCCTGGACTCCAAACTAGGCTCTGTACACACGGCTGTGAAGAAAATAGGTACCTCCCTTGAACAAACGTGCACTTCCCTTGAGGGCCGCATCGACAAAATCACAGCCAGCTTCACCTTGGAGCGCACAGATCATCGCAAGCTGACTGACAAGGTACATGAAATTGAGCAAGAACTGGACCAGTCCATTCTATTATCCAGAAAGTAGCGTTGGAGGTAAAGCAGCTAATTGCATGTGTGAAGTCACTAGAAAGAAGAGCGGAGGATGCAGAGGGCCTCTCCTGGCAGAACACCATGTGGATGGTGGATCTGACTGAGTGAGCAGAAGGAGCTGATGCAGTGGCATATACTGTGACATGGTTGCATGACCTACTACTAGCAGGTGCACTCTCCCCATTCTTTGTTGTGGAACAGGCCAATCGAGTGCTGGCAAGCCGTCCTCTGCCGGGGACAGGTCCTAGACCCTTTCTCTTATGCATCCTACAGGGATCATGATGCTGTCCTGAGGGAGGTACGCAAGCTGGGGGAGGTGAAAGTGGATAACGCCACAGTACTTTTCTTCCCGAACTACACCACGGGGTGCAGAGGCACAGGGGGTCATTTCTCGTGGTTAAGCGATACATCCGAGAGTTGGGCATCAAATTCTTCCTCTTCTTCCCGGCAAGGCTGTGGGTGGTCTTAGATGGTAACACGTGATTCTTTGACACCGCTGAACAGGTCTGGACCTGGCTGGAATCTACTGGTCACCAGGTGCTATGGACAGGGAGTGAAGGGTCTGCGCGACAAGCTGTCATTTGCGGATCCAGTCGCAGTGGGAGGTGTAGGAGAAGCATGACATCCCCCATAACAAATATAAGCCAGCCCCAACCTGGAGCAGGTTATACGAGAGAGGCAGAAGGTGCTGCATGCGGCGGTGACGATGCGTGATCGCACTTAAAGACAGGATCCCGACACTTCCCCTGAATGCTCCCCCAGCAACAATGGCACCACTGCGATGTGGCCATTCAGTGCAGAGTCCGGGCAGCCCCCGGATGTGACTCCTCAGACGGCAGATGTTCTGATTTAAGGTTGACTGGTTGTACGTATCGCAAAACCAAAGGGGATGATGGACGGAGTGTTGAACATTGCAAGCACTCACCCCCAGTCAACTGATCTGGGTTTAATCCATCATCATTCTTTAGCTCACTCCGCCACCCCAGTTCAGACATGGCCATATGCAAATCAGTCTGACCCTGTGCCTCATGGGAACAGTCCAGCCCGAACTGCCAAGCCATGTCTTCCCTGGACCGGAAACAAGCATCCTGGGACCGGTTTCTGGCTTACAGCCGTCATCAGCCAGGCTATCTTGAATCCAGTGGCAAAGTGAGCAAGGGACCCACGTCTGGGCATACCCTGCCAACTTAGGGCGAACATAGCAAAACCAAAGGGGATGATGGACGGAGTGTTGAACATTGCAAGCACTCACCCCCAGTCAACTGATGGTTGTACGTATCTCCTACTTCCACAGTTTCAGATGGCTCCGGAGAGTCTCTGGCTTTCTGCAGTTCCCGGTCTCCAGCTTCCTGTTGCTGACGTTCCAGTCTACCAAGGTCCGCACTTAGAGGGGATCAGGTCCAGTCATCACCCAAAGGGAAGGGAGCAGTTGTTCAGGTTAGTGACGCATGACAAGGGTAGTGGTGGTCACGTTGGTGCTCCTAGCTACAAAGGCAGGAGGTCCATGGCGTCGTTGACTTTGCCAATGATTAATTGTGGGAGTTCTTCTATTATCCAATTATGAGGCCCTAGCAGCACTTTTGCACTGCTGGAATGTCACTTTTTTACATTCCGGTGGTGCAGTGTGTCACAGCATATTAACAAGGCCATGTAAAACCACTGTAAGTGGCTTTTCATGGCCTTGTAAATATGTGCCCCTTTCACGCATAAAACTGCGTCAAAAGGACATTCCATGGGTGCGGCTGTGGCCGTTCCCACCCAAAACCCAAGGAATCTGAAGCATTCCCCAATTTATGAGAAACCGTAAACCTGGAAATGCGTCAGAATCTGACACCACCTCAAGGGTTCTGCAGGGTTCTGCATTCTGCAGCACACTTAGAAAGAGGAAATCACCTGGATTGATTTATTTTGTGCAGGAAGGTGTCCCTTCCTGCACAAGATCAATCAGCTCAGCAGGGCAGGAACCTTTGCACCATGGAGCAAGGGTGCCTGCATTGGCGCATGGCAGCCATTCTGCGCCAACGTAGGGGAATAACACAGGGATGTGGCCTGTCTTGTTGATAGGGTGCCTTCTTGCCCTTTTGTTTTGTCGCAGGGCAGCACAGCAAGATTCCTTGTAGTGCTGTGCTGCACCAAAACCTCCTAAATGGGGCCTTAAGTGTGTTTGCACCATTTTTAAGACCAGCTAATTTCGGACGTTAAAAAACTGCCTATAATGGGTCTTAGCTGCAGTTTTTCTTTTTAAGCGATGTACAAGAAATCCTTGAAAATATTGCGTTGTGTGTTTGGCTGGAGTTTTTATGCAGGAACACCTACGTTGCATCTCATTTTCAGTAAGTCACACTAACAGAAGTGCCGCTATGAAAAAATCACGTTAAAGCTGAAAAATTGCCGCTAACTGGACTTTGCGGCAACTTGTAAATATGGCAAAGATAAAAAAAGATGCTGTAACGTCAAAACATTGATGCTACGGCAGCGTTAAATCCTTGTAAATATGCCCCTCAGTTTGAAAAATACAAGACAGCCAGAATCGTATATATATATATGTAAAAAAAATAAACTTTATGAAATGAGAACAATGACCTTGAAGACCATTTCTGTTTGAATTCATTCCATGTAAGCAAGGTTAAAACTCGAAATCTTTTTGAAGAAGTTAATGGGATTGAATGAGGCTATCACACAGCAAATAATTCAAACATCGCAGAAGCAAGAAAGGCAAAGTACATACTGGAACAGTTTTCAATATCTAAACAGGATAGCAAGGAGTTAAATTTGAGAGAAATGCATGAATTTTCCACAAAGTAACAAGCAACCAATCCTCAGAAGTGATAGAACTTTCACCACTCCACATTCAAGAACTAATCCTAAAAGCATGCAGTGAGGGAGCACCAGGTTGCAGTGGGAACCCTCAGGCACTTTACAAACTTATCCTCGAGTCCTGGTCTTCTAAATTGTGCCTCTTACACAGTTGCGGCTGCTACCTCCCACCCGCAGTGGGGCGGGTAGGGGAGAAGGGACGGGGGCATTGGGTAAAAAAAAAATATCACCTACCTCCCAGCAGGCCGGCTGGCCGGCCGCCACCGCCTATCCTGCGTCCTCTTCTTTCTTGGGAAAAACAGAAAGCAGGAAGCGCCAGGGCTCCCACGCTCCCCGCAGCCAATCACAGCGCTGCAATGCAGCATTGTGATTGGTCTGAGCCCCGTGCCATGACACTCAGTCAGGGGCTGGATGGGTGGGCATGTTCTCCATGCAGGCTGTAATGAAGCCTTCACGGAGAACAGGGAAAGTGCGCATGACTGTTTTGGGCGGCCTGAGAGTGCTGACCAAACAGGCATTGCGCACTTAGCAGGGTTGTACCCTCCTCCCCTGCTCTTTAGCCCTGCCCCCTCACACAAGCTGCCGCAGCAGGAGGACGAAACAAAATGATAATAACATTACGTTATTATCATTTTATTTTTTCCTTTCTTTTCCTGCTTGAAGGCAGTGGGGCTATGCTCCTCCGCCTTAGCGGAGGAGCCGCCACTGTTCTTATACTATGATATTATCATGAGACGGGAGATACCAGACTCATGGAGAGGATCAATTATTAAACAAATTTATAAGAACCGAACTAAAACTGCTGGCAAATTACTGCTTAATAGCACTGACAAGGAAGCTTAAATATGATGCAGCATTATAGCTAGATCACCTGACTAACTGGGCAAAGGAGAGGAAAATAATAACTATAAACCAAACCAGTTTTTGTCCAGGTTCAGGAACATCAACAAGCCTTTTGGAAGCCCGCTTTCTTAATTGACAACACTCTGAAAATCCACACATCATATATCTTTGCTTTGTGGACTTCAAAGCATCATTCAATTGTGTTCCAAGGCGAAAACTGCGGGAAAAGGTCATGCATTGGGGAATACCAGCCTCGAATCTGAGGGGGATTCAACTTCTTTACAATTGGTGAATGAAAATTGTAGATAGTACGCATATATCCCAGAAAATGTACTCTTCTTTTGGTTTGAAATTGGGTTGCCTCTTGACACCTCAACTCTTCAAATTTTCTTTCAGAGATCTACAAGCAGAATTAGAGGAGCTTAACAAACACCCCTTGAAAATAGGCAGGCGTCTATTATCCAACCTGTTATACTCCGATGACGTAATTGTGACCACTAAAACCAAAGTAGGTCTCCAGAGATAATTAAATAAACTGCCAGATTATTCATCGATCAGTGGATAGGAAAAGAACTTGACCAAGTGCAAAACAATGGTGAAAAAAAGCAACAAAAAATAAAACAAAAAACATATCACCTACATGGACGCTAGGTCGAAAGTGCCAATGAATATAAATACCTGGGGATCACAATTGACGCAAGGGCCTCCTTCCTCCCACGCCAAGGGTTCATTACAACTAATGCGTGTGCCCTGAAGGCAGCATTTATTACTTCATATAGATCATAAAGAAGTCCCTCACTTGACTCAATACAGAAAATCATGGCAGCGTAGTTACTTCCTACACTCACATAGGGCATCAAGGCCTCGCGAGGCAAAGATGCCATTGCTCTCGATAGCATCATATAAAGAACCTACAAACATCTATTTAAACTACCGAAGTGGGTCTCTTCGGCACAACTCTGACTTGAATTTGGTATTATAAAGCAGACTTTGGGTAGACAAGAAGCCTACATAAAATGCTTCCACAAGCTTAGAGCCTCCGGGGAGGCATTCATCAACTGTTATGGGGCGAAATAAATACAGGCAGTCATTTTTCTCCAGTCAGAATCTATCTAGCAAGGTCTTTGAAAAATCTCCACCTGAACAATCTCTGAAACATTTCAGGTACATAAGCCATATTTAATTAAATCGTAAACTCCAGCATGTGGGACTGATCTCAACTCCAGGACAAAAAAACTCTGGCAAAACGTCCCATTCTTGGATGCTATTAAATAACCACTCAAGTTTACAGACGCAACTGTACCTTGGAACAGGGTATTCAATATATTGGAAAAAGAAATGTATGCTCTACCGATCTGGCTGCTGCCATCCTTAGTTCATGCACCAGCTTGTGCCAATACAAACGAAAGCAGTGACTTTAGACTGAGTGGCAGAGCCACTGAGAACCTCGCTCATTTTGGTGTGCATTTGCCCTGTTCTCTTTGGGGGACGTCAAGCCTTCATTCAAGGAAACCTTCGGTCATGCAGACATGCGATTCTCGCGTGCATGGACCCTAGAGATACTATCATGTATTCTCAGGTTTCTGTATGTATTTTACATTTCTAACGAAATGTTTTACTACTTTTTATTTTGCAATTTCTCTTAAGTCTGTTTTTAAATGTACATTTTGATTTATTGCTAATATCATGTAATGATTGTAAGTAATCAAGCATGGATAAATTATACGATACGGTACAATACGATGCAATATGAGTAATGCTTGTAACATAATGTGAATGATTGTGATGAAGAACTGTTTAGTCTAGTGTTCCCACATCGAGTGTTACCAGTTGTGGTAACAACACAAGCCCCGACTTTACCAGCCAGAAATGTCAGAGTTAAATCATCTTGTCAGGGAGGGATATGGGGAATGCGAGAACTAAACACCTCAAATAGCTATTGATGTAGGTATACCACACAATAATTGCACGCCTGCGGAGTTATTCTCGTTCCAAGGGTTTAACTCGAAATTATACCGGCCAGTTATTATTGTATGTTGACGTAATTAAATGTGTTTTAGGCTGCAGCCCACCAGTACAGGCCAACTCGTTATCAGAGCCTGATATAATAAATGCCCCTGAAACCTTGATAACAGGATTGGTTAATCAAACCATTATCATTCGGAAAACACTTCGATTATAATGAAGCTTTTTGCAAAACAAGTTTTTTTTTTCCCCATTTTGCTGCAATTCTTGTGCTACAGGTTAATGAAATGTTGTTTTTACACTTGGCAACACATACTTAGCAAGTTTCCTTAAATGCTTTTTCACCTAATTGGTAATTGTTTTTAACAAATTTACCTTAATTGCTTTTAACTGTTCAAATGTTCTGAAATTGAGTAAAAGTGACATGCAACGTGTGAAGTTAGGTTTTTAGTACGGCATAGTAAACTAACTGTTTAATAATCTTGCAAATGTCTGTCAACAATTTGCTTGATTATTCTAGTATAAACATTATGTTACAGAGACAAGTCATTACTACTTTATTTATTCCCAGAGCACTCTGAAGAATGTGGAAGTCATGAAAAATGTACACCGTGAAAAGCTCTAGATGATGAGATGCAGTAAGGCAGTTTGCTCTTTGACCCTCTGTCTGAAGCACTGAGGACAGGAACGTTTTCATGCCATCTGAAGAATCCCAAAAGAGGATGTAAAGTCCAATCCAACACAAAATAGAGTAGAAAAAGTGTCTTTATTTTCAAGTTCGTCTGAACACCTCAGCCTTCTAAACATCTCCTGGTCAGACTCAAAAGTAACTGCCAGCAGGTTTCAATATACACATTCTAGAGAGAAGTTTAGAAGGCTCACAGTTCTAAGCTAAACACGGCATGTGCAAGACCTTCTTACAATGGCTGAATGTTCTTACAATGGCAAAGAAAGAAATACTGACAACAGTTCAGTACAGAATACCACACACCTCTCTCCCAATAATAATACTAAAAGAAAAACTAAATAATGTCAATACACTAGAGGTGAATACAACATACAAAACTGTATAGCTTGAACCATACTCTAGAGTAGAATATAATCATTCAAATACTTTGGTCTGGCACATGGTCTTGCATTTCTAACATTGCATCCACTATTTGTGGTTTGACTCTCCATGAAATTGTCTGAAACCAATTCGTTACTATCATTGGAAAACAGTTTAGCAACCCTGTTGAGGTTCCACACTCTATGATCTTCAGTCTTGATAGCGTTTTTAAACACCTTGATGACTCTCATAGGTGATAAAAACTTAGGGGCATATTATCAAGAACGGCGTTAAAATTATCGCCGGTTTAGCGGCAGAAAACTGCCGCTAAAGCGGCGATAATGGGCTTGATAATATGCCCTGGAGAATTCCAATAGAAGCCCATGTTCACACTAGAACATGGACTTCTATTGGAATTCTCAAGGGCATATTATCAAGACCGTTCTGCCGCTAAAGCGGCGATAATGGGCTTGATAATATGCCCTGGAGAATTCCAATAGAAGCCCATGTTCACACCAGAACATGGACTTCTATTGGAATTCTCAAGGGCATATTATCAAGACCATTATCGCCGCTTTAGCGGCAGTTTTCTGCCGCTAAACCGGCGATAATTTTTAACGCCGTTCTTGATAATATACCCCTTAGAACCTTGAGTAGTGAGTCCTTTGCGTGGACTACGGATCTTGACCATGTCTCCTACGTTCACCACAGTTTCTTTCACACCTTTTCTCTTATCAAACCATTTTTTGTTGATGCACATTTTTCTGACTTCTCTCTCAATTCTTTCTTTGTCCCTTCCTACATGTACCGAACTTGGAGACTTTTTATATGTCCAGGAGGGACAAAACATGGTACAAGCTTTCCTTTTTCGAAAAAATTCAAATGGGGTCCTCCCAGTCATTGAATGAGGAGAAAACCTATAACTATTCACCTTATTTTGAATTTCGGTATGCCAACTCTTTTGGTTGGTCACAGCTCTTTGGATGCTTTCTTTAAGTACACGATTAAACCTCTCAACAATACCATTTGTTTCTGGGTGATAAAGAGAAGATTTTTTGTGAGCAATCCCTCTGTCACCCAAAAATTTGGACATTTCCTTAGATGTAAACTGGACACCATTGTCAGATAACAATGTAGAGGGAAAACCTTCCTTTTGAAAAATATCATTAAGAAAACCTATGACGTCTTTAGTTTCTACAGAATTTGTGATCCTTATTTCAGGCCACCTGGAGAACACATCTAGGAGCACAATTACATATTTGTCCACACTAGTGTGTCTTATGGGACCCAATATGTCGATAACAACCTCATCCCAAGCTTCTTTGGGAAGTTGCCTCAATGTCATGGGTTGAACTCGGGTTTTTAATGTTTTATCACTTCTTCCACACTCTACACATTCTCGTACACATCTTTCTACACTTATATCCATTCCTGGCCACCAATATGCTTGTCTGAGAATTTCTTTTGTTTTGCAGATGCCCGGATGAGTTTCATGGGCAAACTCAATAAGTTGCATCCTCAGATTAGTTGGGGGAATTAATCTTGTACCTCTAACCAAAAGACCACTCTGAAATGCTAGCTCATCCTTCACCCGAAAATAACCACTACGTCTTTCATCTACTTTAGATTTTTTGTTCCACTCTCCTCCAATACCACACAACACTGCTTGTAAAGTGGCGTCTTTCCCAAGCTCATTCAACCATACCTCCTTTTTTATTATGCTTTTATTGACAAGACATACAGCATAGTCGTCGAAATCATTTGGTTGTTCACCTCCTCTCTCTTCATTTTTGAAATCCCTTTTTCAACCAAACGTGAACAGCAATCGGCCAAATTATTCTTCACACCTGGAATATATATGACACAAAACTCAAACTCTTGAAGGGAAACTACCCACTTTCTTATTCTAAAGGATACATTGTCCAGCCCTTTTTGTTTCAAAAATCTCTCTTAGGGGCTTGTGGTCAGTTTTATTATAAATTTGCATCCCCATAAAAATTTTCGAAGTTTCCTTACTGCCCAAAATATACCTAACGCTTCTTTTTCTATTACAGAATAATTAAATTCTGCTCCTCTCAAACTCCTGGACAAGAACAAACTTGTTTTTTCCACACCTTGGTCTTCTTGCATCATAACAGCTCCTAATTCTACTGAACTGGCATCAGTCATGACCACTATTTCTCGTTTGGGATTGAAACTGTTAAGACAGGTGGCTTTAGACAATAGTTGTTTGACTAAAACAAACTCTCGTTCACATTCTGAATTCCAAGTAAAACTCACACCTTTCTTCAAAAGAAGTCTCATATTGTATGTTTTATCTGCAAAATTGGGTATGAATTTCGTATAGTATTCAGACATGCCCAAAAATTTGACAACTTCTTCCTTATTGTTGGGACTGGCCATGCTGTTAATGGTATCAACTAAGTCTTTCTTGGGTTCGATGCCTGATCCAGAGATCTTATGACCTAAATAATCGATTTCTGTGAGGTTAAATTTGCATTTTTTGCCTTAAGCGTAAGACCACTGTCTTTCAATTTACTCAAAACTTCTCTCACCCTATTATCATGTTCTTCTATATTGCGCCCAAAAACAAAATGTCGTCTTGATAGATTTTAATCCCTTTTACATCTTTGAAGATGTGCTCCATCATCCTTTGAAAAACTGCAGCTGCAGATATAAGTCCAAACGGCATTCTAAGAAACTTGAATGTTCCAAAAGGAGTAATAAATGCCGTCAGATCTTGAGAATTGGGATGTAACTTTATTTGGTGATAGGCGGATGCAAAATCAATGGAGGAGAAGAATTTAGCTCCTTCTAACAAGGACAACATTTCGGATATGTTAGGTAATGGATAGTGGTCTACAACTACACACCTATTAAGTTCTCTCAAATCTATGCAAAGCCTAGACTCTCCATTTGCTTTAAGAGCCATAACTACCTGAACTAACCATTCTGTGGCTTCTACTTCAGTGATGATGCCACCATCCAACAATTTATCCAGTTCAATTTTCATTTTGTCTCTAACTTTGATGGGAACACCTCTCACTTTACTAACAACAGGTATTGCATTGTCCTTCAAACATATCTTATGAGAATAACCTTTCAAACATCCTAAATGCTCATCAAAACCCCAGGGAACTCTTCTTCAAATGCTGGACTATTCTCGTGTACTTGATTGAGTGATTCACCTGTTTTGTTGTTTAAGTTTCCACTCACACTACAAAATTCATTCTCTTTTAGCCTCACAGAGGGAGTTTCATTAGGATCAAGTATGACCCTGAGATCCTTTTGATGTATCCAACTGACTAGGGAATCACCCCTCTCTGAGACATATATTTTCCCAGTGATGCACCTATCCTTAAAGTTGATGATACCATTGAAATATCCTGAAAGTTTGATAGGCTCACCTCCATAACCCTTGGCTTTGATATCAGGTTTACAAAGAGTCACCTTATCTCTTAAATGTTCATCATACACACTACTAGGAATGAGTGTTATTTTTGCCCCTGAGTCAAATAACATATGTACAGGGATGTTTTCAATGAGAACTATATCAAATGGACCACTTCTTTTCCCTTCAGAAATTCTCAAAATTATTTCTTCGACTTCACATTCTTCCTCATATAAAACTTCATGTACCTTATTTTTAACATTGTTACTCCTACAACATTTTGACACATGACCCCTTTTTTTGCATTTCTTACATGTTGCTTTCCAGCTGATACAGTCTTCAAAATTCGCCATGTGTCCACGTTCCCCACATCTATAACATGTGCCTTGAAACTTCCTAGGATTAGCAATATTCCTGCTATAATTATTTTTGCTAGACAGAGGAATATCATTCTTACTTTTGTTGTCTTGAGAACTAGATGCACTACTTTGTTTATTTTCAAACTTATTGACTACTTCTACATTTCCTTCTTTATGCCCTTCTTCATCTTTTTTTTTAAGTTCTGCTACACATGCTTTGGTATGTTCACATGACTTAGCTATGGTGATTACCTCTGAAAGAGACGGGTTATCCTTTTCCCAACAAGCTTCTTTGACTTTATCTAATGTACAGCCTAGCATAAACTGATCTCTTAATCTTTCTTCATAGTTTGCCCCAAAATTGCAAGTAGACGCTAATTGTCTTAAGATGGTGACATATTCCTCAACATTCTCTCCCGTTCTTTGCATACGTTTTTCAAAACGATGTCTTTCAAAAACAGTTGAAATTTTAGGAAGAAAATGTAAATCTAGTTTTTTTAAACAAATCTCATAGTCATTAAGATCATCTGCTTCTTCAGCGGATAACTGTGGAAGGTGTTGAAAAATCTCTTGTCCTTCTGGACCTAAACAGTGCAGAAGGAGAGACATTTTCCTTTCGGCGCTAAGTGAAATACCACATACGCGAGCATAATGTGAAAAAATATTTTTTCCACTGTTTCCAAGGAATGGGAGGATCACCAGGATTCAATAAGAAAAATGGAAGAGGTGGTACGTTTTGCATATTGTAATGTAAAATAGAAATTAGTGATTAAAATAATCAAGTTGAATAACCAATTAATTGAAGAAAAACCTCCGGTAACCGATTGATACCCGAGAAACCACCTGTAATGAAGAAGGTTAATGCAAGTGGAATATGAATCTTAAACCACCTGTTAAAGAAGAAGGTTAATGTAAGTAGTGTACAAATATGTGTATATAACAGTCTCCTTGAAATTGACAGTCTAGAAATGTGCCTGCCACTTATTTTTTAAAATAGAATGTTTCCCACAAAGACAAAGCCCTCCAATATAAGAATGTTGATGAAGAGGGTTCCTTTCAAGTAGAACTGTTGAATACCCAGTAACAAAGCAGAGTTCCGAATTCCTTGTAAAGGAACCCTGATTTCAAGTAGAACTGTAGAATACTCAGGAACAAAGCAGGGTTCTGGCTTCCTTGTGAAGAACGAGTTCCTTATGTAGAGCAAAAGGTTAGCAGTCTAGTCTTCCTTGTAGTCAAGAGTGAAAGGAAGTGACATCACGAGTTGGAATGAGAAGGAAGCTGACGACAGAAGTAGATTCGGCTCGAGGAGATTCGCTGGCTCAAGGGAGAATAGAGCGAGGTAGGCTTGTTTGTTCTTTTTGTTTGTTAGCTCACGAGTTGACAGAGTAAAACGTTGAGCGTGTAAGAGTTGAATATAAACAAGCATCTGATGCGTGCCAATAGGAATCGAAAGGCAAACGAATATCTGTTGCAAACAAGCAAATTCGAAAACAAGTTAGAGTGGCAGGAGCGCGGGGCACAAATGCGCACTGTAGAGTCAAAAGTTAAGTGTCAGTCAGTAACATTTACAAATGCGCACAATATCGGAGTTTCTAACGGTGACAACACACAAATGCAAAAACGATGCTCCGAAGTTAAATACGCCAGGAATGTAGCACGCACCAATTGAAATCCGTGGCAAATGAACAACATACAATATACTCCTCTTCCAAGAATTTAGCGAGCCAACAATTATTCATAAACATAATAAGTCAGTTCCAAATTACTGCGAGCCAACAGTATATTCTTCAGTTTCTGACAACGTTGCAGTTCACGAATAGAATTTCAAGATAAAGTTCAAGAAATACAGACGGACAGAGTAGTTGAGAACAAGATTTCTCTCCAGAGAAAACTCGAGGTGACATAGAGTTGATATTAAATAGCAGGCATATGTAAATACGATACCAGAAAACAGCATTACGTTTTCTTTGATTCTTTAAAGATGCTAGAGTTGAGGTGTATCCAGGGTGGGTTTTCTTTAGATCGTCGCCATTGTAAAGTCCAATACAACAAAAAATAGAGTAGAAAAAGTGTCTTTATTTTCAAGTTCGTCTGAACACCTCAGCCTTCTAAACATCTCCTGGTCTGACTCAAAAGTAACTGCCAGCAGGTTTCAATATACACATTCTAGAGAGAAGTTTAGACGGCTCACAGTTCTAAGTTAAATACGGCATGTGCAAGACCTTCTTACAATGGCTGAAGGTTTTTACAATGGCAAAGAAAGAAATACTGACAACAGTTCAGTACAGAATACCACAGAGGAGCTGTGTAACTTTGATTGAAACAGTGCCTTGAGATGAGCATTTCTCATAATTGTTGATAGTCCCAGGAATTAACCAGTTAACTCTCCTTGTTAGAGTCAGAACTTTCATCAGAGATGTTTGTTAGTTGTGGACTGTCTAGCTCTAGAAATACTCATCGAATTATCCAAACTTCCAATGCCACCGTTTCCTCGAGGGCAATTTGTCAGGTAAAACTCTGTCAAACATTACCTCCTCCTCACTTCCTCTTGCCTGTCTCGTTAGGTGGAGTGCAGCTGTTCTGTGTTACCCGTGTCTGTTCGAAGTTCTTGTTTATCTTTCTTAGCTCAATTTAACCATTTTCTACTTTGTTATCTCTGCCACAATTTTGTATCTTCTGTATGTTATGTTCAGACTTTTTGCTGTCCACTGATGGACTTTGGGGCACATGCATCAACCATATTTGCCTTCGCAAATGGGCCTATTTGCACAATCAGCCCGTTTGCGAACACAAAGAATGCTTTTAAGATGCAGCAAACCCTATTTTGTGATTCGGTAACCTGTTACCAAATCGCAAAATGGGTTTGCGATTCGCTAGTAGGGAGGGGCCTGTTTAGGGCGCCCCTTCCTAATACCGAATCGCATTGTTATGTAGGAATGTTTTGTGACTAAATGCGGTCGCAAAACATTCACATTTTACCACGTACTTTAAGTAGGTGGTAACCCATTTGCAAATGGGAACTGATCCCCAAGGGACTCCTTCCCCTTTGTGAATGTTTGTTACAGCATTTTTTAAAAACAGACAGTGGTCCCATGGACCACTGGCTACTCTTAAGTAATGAAAACTCATTGTCAGTGAAATTGCTCTCCCACCCTCGTAGCTCCACCATTAAGTGAGGCCTGCCCCTGCACTCTTGAGTGTTGGTGATCGAGGCCCTCCTCCACCCGCAGGTTTCCCTGCGCCTCATCCCTGGTGGTCCAGTGGACCTCTTCTCCTTCCTCTCACTCTGCTCTTTCACTCATTTTCACTCGTTTTTCTACCCTTTTTATCTTTCACCTTTCTGCACTTTTCTGCATCTCTGCTCTTTTGTGCCTTATTTCTGCTCATTTTCCCTTCCTCTCGCTCTTTCACTCGTTTTCACTCGTTTTTCTACCCTCTTTTATCTTTCACCACTTTTCTGCATCTCTGCTCTTTTGTGCCTTATTTCTGCTTATTTTCCCTTTTTTCTTTATCCTTTATTTCCTCCCTTTACCTTACCCCGCCGCTGCTGCTCCCGCGGCCCCTCCCCCCCAGCGCAACCGGCCCAATACAGCTCCCCTCCCCGCTCCCACCTCCCAGCTGTCCAGCCCTCCCCAACCCCTACTTAATGGCGGCCACTGCGGGGACAGGCGAGCAAGACCACTGACTCATTGTCAGTGAAATTGCTCTCCCACCCTCGCAGCTCCACCATTAAGTGAGGCCTGCCCCTGCACTCTTGAGTGTTGGGGATCGAGGCCCTCCTCCACCCGCAGGTTTCCCTGCGCCTCATCCCTGGTGGTCCAGTGGACCTCTGTCTCCTTCCTCTCACTCTGCTCTTTCACTCCTTTTCACTCGTTTTTCTACCCTTTTTATCTTTCACCTTTCTGCACTTTTCTGCATCTCTGCTCTTTTGTGCCTTATTTCTGCTCATTTTCCCTTCCTCTCGCTCTGCTCTTTCACTCGTTTTCACTCATTTTTCTACCCTCTTTTTTATCTTTCACCTTTCTGCACTTTTCTGCATCTCTGCTCTTTTGTGCCTTATTTCTGCTTATTTTCCCTTTTTTCTTTATCCCTTATTTCCTCCCTTTACCTTTCCCTGCCGCTGCTGCCCCCGCAGCAACTCCCCCCCCCAGCGCGACTGGCCCAATCCAGCTCCCCTCCCCTCCTCCCAGCTGTCCAGCCCTCCCCGACCCCTACTTAATGGCGGCCACTGCACGGCCCGTAGGGGCCGCGGGCAGCGGGCGCGCCGCTGGTGCACCGAAGGCGCATCAAAGTCAAGCCCGTCTCCGCCCGTCTGTGACCCGTCCGCGACCAGCGCCAGGAACCCTAGACCTCCGCCAACGCTACGACCCAGCAGCACTCCACGCACTCAACCCAGGCCGCAACAACAACTGCAAACTAGCATCACCAGCCGACACCCACGGACCCTTCAGCTGTCACCGCCGCTGGCACGCCTGCAGCACCGCCAAGAACACGGATCCAGCACAACCCGCCCACAAGAACACAACCGAACCGAAGACCCTGCAATGCATCCTCCTCAACGTCCGATCCCTCCACAAACATGCTACAGAAATCTGGGACCTTCTCGACAGCACCACCCCGGATGTAGCGTTCTTCACCGAAACCTGGACCAACACCACCTCGGGACCGGACATCGCCATCGCCATCCCCCAAGGATACAAGATCTCCAGGAAGGACCGCCCCACCCGCCCAGGAGGAGGAATCGCCATCGTCCACAAATCCAGCCTCTGCCTGAGCACACTCCCCGACAAGCCCACAGAACTGATGGAACACCTTCACTTCAAGATACTGGCCAGCCCTGCCGCCACCCTCTGAGGAACCCTCATCTACTGACCCCCTGGACCCCGCGGACCCTTCGCCAACTCCATCACGGACATTATCTCCCCGCAGGCCATCGCATCCACCAACTACACCCTGCTGGGAGACCTCAACTTCCACCTCGACAACCAACTGGACCCCAACACCACATCCCTCCTGGACAACCTCCACAACATTGGACTCCGCCAGATCGTGACCAAGCCCACGCACTCAGCAGGACACACCCTCGACCCCTCTTCACTACAGGAAACTCCATCACCTTCAGCCACACCACCGAACTCCCATGGACCGACCATCGTTGCATCCACTTCACCTTCAGAACACCCACCATCCACAGACACCAGCACCTGCTTCCACGAAGAAACCGGACCAAAATCACGGACGACCAGCTCACCTCCTCACTCAACAACTCCACCCCAACCATCGTGGAAAATGACGACCCCAACACCGCAGCCCGAACCCTGCATAGATGGATCTCGGACAGCACCAACACCATAGCCCCCCTCAAGAAAAACAACAATACCTGCGCCAAGAAAGCCAGATGGTTTACCACCGAACTTCGAGAGTCCAGACGCACATGCCGCCGCCTCGAAAAGGCCTGGAGGAACACCAAATCCACAGAAGCCCACAAACAACTTCAGAGCCGCCACCAACGCCCACCATCAACTCATCAGAGAAACGGGGAAAAAAGCGATTGAAGACAGAATCTCCAACCACGCGCACAACAGCAAGGAACTCTTCAGCATCATCAAGGAGTTCGCCCAACCCACCAGCGAGTCTACCGACATCCCTCCCTCACAAGACCTCTGCGACAAACTCAGCACCTTTTTCCACCACAAAATCAAGAGCATCTACGACAACTTCGACGAAGACAACCAACACACTGAACCCTCACCAACCACCCCCGACACCCGGAAACCAGCGATTGACGACTGGACAGCCCTCACCACTGAAGACACACTGAAGACAATGAAGTCAATCCACTCAGGGGTCCCCACGGACCCCTGCCCCCACCACATCTTCAACAGAGCCGCCGACACCATCGCACCCATGCTCCGCCACACCATCAACCGCTCCCTGGCGACCGCCTTGTTCCCCGACGACTGGAAACATGCCGAGGTCAACCCCCTCCTAAAGAAACCCTCAGCAGACCCCACCGACCTCAAAAACTACAGACCCATCTCCCTGCTCCCGTTCCCAGCGAAAGTCATCGAGAAAGTCATCAACAGCCAACTCGCCACATTCATTGAAGAACACAACATCCTCGACTCCTCCCAATCCGGCTTCAGAAAAAACCACAGTACGGAAACCGCCCTCCTCGCCGCAACAGATGACATCCGCACCCTACTCGACAAAGGAGAAACAGTAGCCCTCATCCTCCTCGACCTATCAGCGGCGTTCGACACAGTCTCCCACCGCACCCTAATACGCAGACTCTACGACGCAGGAATCCAGGACAAGGCTCTCGACTGGAACCGCTCCTTCCTCTCCGGCAGCACGCAGCGGGTCAGACTCCCCCTTTTCCTCTCGGACCCCACACCTACCACCTGCGGAGTCCCCCAGGGCTCCTCCCTCAGCCCGACGCTCTTCAACGTCTACATGGCTCCACTTGCCCCCATCGTCAGAACCTACGGACTCAACATCGTGTCATACGCAGACGACACCCAGCTCATCCTCTCCCTATCCAACGAGCCCAACACCGCTAGACGCAACTTTCAAGAAGGCATGGAAGCCGTCGCCAAATGGATGAAAAACAGCTGCCTACAACTAAACAGCAACAAAACAGAAGTACTCATCATGGGCCCAAACCCCGACGCCTGGAGTGACACCTGGTGGCCCCCCGCCCTCGGAAACCCGCCAACCCCCACAGACCACGCACGCAACCTGGGAATCATCCTGGACTCCGAGCTCAAAATGGACCGCCAGATCAACTCTGTCTCGTCTTCCTGCTTCCACACCCTCCGCCTCCTTTGTAAGACCTTCAAATGGATCCCCCTCGAACACCGAAAGACCGACACTCACACCCTGGTCACCAGCAGACTCGACTACGGCAACGCACTCTACGCCGGAATAAACAAAAACCTCACCCGCAAGCTACAGAACATCCAGAACGCCGCCGCAAGACTGGTCCTCAACCTGCCAAAACACTGCCACATCTCCCAGCACCTGCGCACACTCCACTGGCTCCCCGTCGAGGTGAGAATCACCTTCAAGATGCTCACCCACGCACACAAGGCCCTCCACGGCACCAGACCAGCATACCTGAACAGCTGACTCAAATTCCACGCACCCCAAAGGACCCTACGATCAGCCCAGCTCTCCTACGCCGTGGTCCCCCACACCAGAAAGACCAGATCGGGAGGCCGCTCATTCTCCTTCCTCACGGCCAAAGCATGGAACGCCCTTCCGCTCCACCTCAGACAGACAACATCGCTCCCCATCTTCACAAGAAACCTCAAAACCTGGCTCTTCGACAGACCCCCTCCTTGATGGAATGGAACCTGCACCCCCCCCACCCCTAGCGCCTTGAGACCCTTACGGGTGAGTAGTCGCACTTTAACAAACCCCTGATTGATTGATTGATTTTTTGTAAAGCACCTCATTTTTCTTTAAGGAAAACGGGCTGCTTTACAAAAAAAAAAGATTACTTTATTTAAAAGCAATCACCGACATGGTGGTCAGCTGACCACAGCAGGCCACCATCCCCGTGATTTTTGCGATTCCTAGGGGGTCGTAAATTGCGATCTACCTCATTAATTTTAATGAGGTAGAGCGATTTGCTAACCCCTAGGAATCGCTATCTGAAACTCTTAGAGTTTCATACATTGTAAATTGCGATTACCTAATTGCGATTCTCAGGTACTCGCAATCTACAATTTTGATGCATGTAGCCCTAAGTTTCCTGGGTTTGCGTTGCGGTTCATTAGGGGAAATGAACACGAAGAGGGTATGTAAGATTACCTGAGTCTTTATTCAGCGACTCCCAAGTGCATCTCTCCGAGGAGAGATCCTGACATCAACTGTCACCCAGCAGTACAAATCTAAACTGTTCTAACCTCTACATAACATGCTGCGTACTACTATTCCTTTGACAATGTGGAACTTAATATATCTCCCTTTCTTATAACAAACAATACTACTTTTATGAAGCTATAATTATAATAGATGTAAACATAGTACAATAAAAAACAACAATAGATAAAACAAAAACAAACAAAAAATAAGGAAAAACTATTTTTTGTATGCAGCAATTTCATATAAACTGCAATGGAACGAAACAAAACTTGATATACATAAATAACACATATACAAAGTATTTATATTGATTACCTAATACATTATAAACTTTATTACAAAACATTGATTACAGAGCACAACCGCAAATTAGTTTGTCAACCGACCTTGTTGTCAGTTGGTTTTAATAAACACAGCACCATGCAGTAAATACAATAGAATAAGCAACCATCTAAGTACAAAAAGCAAAAACACGAATAATCTTGGTTATGTTGACGCGAAGTATGTAGCGTAGATGCAGACAGCCGACACGTGTTTCATCGTGTAGACGACTTTTTCAAGGCCTAACAGTAAATTGGTAAGGATGATAGGTAAGCTCATTAAATCCCTTAGTTGTTCGGGATAAACAACAGCAATGGCGTTAGTCCAAACTTCTACTTTTTGTTTGCAAACAAGGCTTCGGAGCACTTTCAAAAGGTGTACAGTGCTATGTAGACGGCGCGTTATGAGTAATGCTATTGTTCGGTGGATCCAGTTTTCAAAAGGCACAAATACAAGTAATCTTGTGAGAAGTAGAAAGCCAAACCGCTCGTTATGATAAGTCGAGCCTCAGAGCATCGTTTATGCAACTAATGGTACAGCATCAGTAGTAAGCCTGGGTGTAGTTCGCGGAGTTGCGCTATGCGACGCTACGTGAAGCGGTAAAACAAATCCGCCGCGCAGAGCTACGCAAGCAGCGTAGTGCGATAGGAAAATGCTGTTCGCTGTGATTGCACAGTGCCGGATGCTTGTCCGCACTGTGCAATCATTGCAAACGGCATCATGCACAGTGCAAGCGTTCGTTTTCTGCCGCTTGAGTAGATTTTTACTCGAGCGGCAGCTTTCTCAACGCGAACGGGCAGTTTCTCATCGCGAGCGGTCGCGAGCATACGCGACCACTCACAATGAGAAACCTGACCCCCTGCGTTGAGAAATCTCACCGGGAGGTTTATTTTCCACGCTCGCGCTCGCCAACTTGATGTTGCCGATCGCGAATGAGGAAAAATCTCGCCGGGATGTTGATTTTGCTCGCTCGCGGTCGCCAACTTGACGTTGAGGAACGCGAGCGAGCAAAAATGTCTGCTACGCTACGCGTAGTGGATTTTCTCTGCACTCCGCGAGATCCGGGTAACACAGAGTGCAGAAAACTCCGCAAACTCCGCGAGCGGAGCGTAGTTCACCGCCCAGGGTTAATCAGTAGTTGCCGCTGTACAAGACCGGGAATGTAGCAACGCATCCCACCATGTGTGGAAAAGTCTTTTGGTGGGAAGCGTTGCTACATGCCCGGTCTTGTACAGCGGCAACTACTGATGCTGTACCATTAGTTGCATAAACAATGCTCTGAGGCTCGACTTATCATAACGAGCGGTTTGGCTTTCTACTTCTCACAAGATTACTTGTGTTTGTGCATTTTGAAAACTGGATCCACCGAATGATAGCGTTACTCATAACGCGCCGTCTACATAGCACTGTACACCTTTTGAAAGTGCTCCGAAGCCTTGTTTGCAAACAAAAACTAGAAGTTTGGACTACCGATATTGCTGTTGTTTATCCCGAACAACTAAGGGATTCAATGAGCTTACCTATCATCCTTATCAATTTACTGTTAAGCCTTGAAAAAGTCGTCTACACGACGAAACACGTGTCGGCTGTCTGCATCTACGCTACATACTTCGCGTCAACATAACCAAGATTATTTGTGTTTTTGCTTTTTGTACTTAGATGGTTGCTTATTCTATTGTATTTACTGCATGGTGCTGTGTTTATTAAAACCAACTGACAACAAGGTCAGTTGACAAACTAATTTGCGGTTGTGCTCTGTAATCAATGTTTTGTCTCTAATTGTATGGAGAAAATTTCTCTGTTCTCTATACAGGATAACACTGGGTGAGTGGCACAGTGTTTTACATTGAGCACGCCTGTACATATATACCTAAATACTTTTTGGAAGACAGTGCGGAGGTGCCGACCTGTGCTTGATTACCACTGCCATTTGTTCTTAAAGTGTTATGAACTTTATTACATTTGCCCACAAACAAAATCCTTATATTAATCTGGAAATCAAAATTCTCTTCTGGCTTTACAACTCCTGCGGTCATCCGCACTACATTCACTTGCATCGCTTTGTTCCATATTACCAGATGTTCCACATCTTTCATTCGTCTTTACAAATCAACTCTTGTTCCATTTTGAACCATCTTCCAATTCAACATAGTTTCTACCTACTTTCTTCACTGTCCTGCTGCCCTCTTTAGCCCCTGGGCCAAACGGGGCAAACCAGTCACTGCCACCAGCGCTGCCGGGGCATCCCACTTGTCCACCAGGCGGGCGCCGCCCTGCGTGCTTCACTGTCTGGGCCCGGGTAGCCCAGAAGGGTCTGCGATTCCCTGTGGGGTGCCTGCTGCCCATGCTGTCCTCTTCTGCCCCACAGTCTGAAGGAAGTGGCCCGATTCGGCTCCCTCGGGTCACTAATGACCACCTCTCAGCCTTCCATACAAATGAAGAGTTGGTCAGACAGTAGAGAATACAAACCAATATCTGTTTATTCAGGTATACTCAGAGTGGAGCCCAGTCTGCCCAGTCGCTAGGAGTGCTGCAGAGAGACTGACATCAGCAAGCATAGAGATACATTATGTACATTTCAGAACCAATGAAGGCACGCCCAGCATGGAATTTTCCAGACAGATGCAGCTAAACAAAGAAGTACAGAGAATAAGTTTCGATTCTGAGGCCGGGCACACACTATCTACTACTCAAGGTAGCTCTGACCGCGCCCACCATTAGACAAGTGGGAGAAGGCCCCAATCTAGTAGGAAAGGTATGCGCTAATAAGGACAGTCCATTCATTAGTGAAGAAAAACCTAACATTGCAGAAACGAAACATAACGGGGGTCTTTTCTCGGAAACAGCAAGGAATTAGTTTCGATCTTGTTTCAAGATGGCGTCTAAATAGAAAATGGTGACGCGAATGCTAACTTACATGAAGCAATAGACAGACATGAATACTTCTAATCTAACAGACGCTCCTTTTAGCATAAGCTAAACATTTTATAATGGGAAGGGAAATCACAACCCACAATAATAAGGATTATGCAAAACAAAAACATTTGAGGAACACTCCATGTGTTCGACATCAGGAAGGGAAACAGTGAGGAGAGAGGAAGTCTCAAAAATACCCTCATCAATATTCATAATGTCATCTGTTTCTTTCTGCACCATGATTGCAGCATTAGTATCATGAATCGAAATTCTGTTTTTAGGGGTGAGAAAGGTGGTGCAATAAGAGCAACAGAGGGAAGACACTGGACGAGAACACACCAAAGTACCAATATCGCAACAAAATCGATCAGTTTATCAAAAATCCAGACCCAATTACCAAAAAGAGACCAACTCCAATTCCCACTTTCCATTCCCTTGAAATTCTCAAGAATATCTAATAGGTGCTGGGTAATATTCTTTTGCAGGATCGTTATACCGACTAAACATTGATCGCCAACTACCGCGCATAAACCACCACTCTTAGCCAGAATGAAATCCACTGCATATCTAGTCTGTTCAGAATATATCCACATGCTTTCTAACTGAGTGGGATGTCACATAAGGCAGCTACAGTACTGTTGGACAGAATTTGTAATTTACATCCAAAATATTCTCGGGCCTTTTCACCTCTAGCCATAGCAGTACCACCCAATGTGAAGAAAGAATATACCCAAAGTTAATACCATTGCTGTAATTATTGACTTCGATATCTGTCACTCCCTCGCAGAACTCTTTTGTCAAAGTTCTTTTGACCCATTTAACCTTATGCTTCGCACTTTTACAGGGCACACCTAAAGGCAGTACCATTCCAAGAGCCATATCTTCCGTACCATTATGGACATTGGAATACGTCCCATTTTATAAGAAGTAAAACCCTGGGTGAGCGTAAACTGGCCTATTGTAATCTACTGCAGAATATCGAGAATTCATCCCGGGTGTCCTGGGATCCTCTGGATTCACTAAAGGGAACATTCTTTTGTATAGCACCATTCCTGAACAATTTATATACAATGAAGTATCAGTACTGTTGATAATAGGACAACAGGCAGGATAATAACCGGCTTTCCGGGGAACCGTCAACTCCTTACAATGCCAACACGCCAACGTTATGTTCTGTTCATTCATATAGAAATTATCACAATAGGTGTTGTTATCGCAACCCGAGTAACCTCCTGCTGGTTTTCTATGGTATAGGCATGTCCCCGAATACCCAGGCCCAAATACTCCTCTTACTTCTACAAAATCAGGTGGAAGAGTATATGTATAATTCACAAGTGATAATGGATATTGGGTCCACAGACTAGTGACAGATTGAGTGGGGTAACAGGCAGTCCCTTCTCCAAAAAACTTCTTATGTGTTTCTAAGAATATATTGCTCGGGACTGCTCTTTTGTTTCTCATCGAGGAAACAACTTTACCCGCACCACGTAAGGGTGCACTTTTTCGGGTCCACATTATATCATGCTGTGCAATAGGAACCATCGGCTGCTCTTCCTCAGCAACCTTTCTACCAAAGGGATGCATAATAAATCGAAAAGGGGCAAGAAGGCAAGGAAAACGTATAAGTTCCCAGTGTCCGTCAGAGCCTTACTGGTACATGCTCCTATTGTTCATCAAATACGTTGGTGCTCTTGAGCACCGAGGGTCGAGCTGACTCTGTCCTAAGCTCGTATCCCACGTCAAACATGATGGTATACCTCCACGGTATACTTCGATCTGCCCTATCTAATGTTCAAACAACTAACTAAAGTAAACAGAAATCCTTCACCAAGCCCAATAGATCTCCGTTGATACTATAACTCAGTACAACCTATCTTACACAGTCCATCCCTAATCTCTTTTCTCCTTGGATGCACTTTCCCTTAGCCGAGGGCGCAAAGTGTACCTGGTAGCTCCAGGCACAGAATGGTCAACAAATAAGGGCTCCTGGATAGCTTGTACTTCCAGAGGAACAGCCGCATTCAGCACATCTTCATTCTCCTTATCTGTTTGAGTCCAAGTCAGCTGGGCATCACTAAAGGGGACGAACCGAGGTACCTGTTCACACTCGGAGTCCCCTATGCCATCAGCCACCCATTGGTCATAGGGTAGAGGCAGAGGAACCCTCCTGCAGTGGGTAGCATGTACCAAGTTCTTACGGCCCGCAACCTTCACTGCGGTGCACGTCACCAACAGGACCTGATCCGGCCCCTTCCACCGCGGCGCCAAACTCTTCTTTCGCTGGAAATTCCGGAGTAGCACAAAATCACCAGGCTGAATATCGTGGCCGGGTCTCTCTGGTGTAGGAGGCAGGGAATCCCAGACCTGTTGGTAAATAGAACATAAACTTTCTGTTAACTGGCCGAGATAGTCAAGAAACATAGGGTACTCAATATCAGAAAACCACCGAGGGCACGGGACGCCCCAGACATTTGCCGGGCGTCCAAACATAACCTCCTACAGTGACAATCCTGTCCTAGAATGTGCTGTTATTCTTGTTGACAAAAGAGCTAAAGGTAAAGCATCTGGCAACTTTAACCCTGTCGTCTCCTGAATTTTTGCCAGTTTGAGCTTGAGAGTACCATTGTACTTCTCAACCAAACCTGCTGACTGTGGATGATTAGCAGCATGCCATTTTTGCTTTATGTGCAGAACTTTACAAATCAATTGAATCACTTTTGCATTAATATGACTTCCGTTATCACTCCCGATCACTCAGGGCAAGCCGAAACGAGGAAAGAACTCCTTCAGGAGTACCTTTGCAGTCGTAATGGCTGTGTCATCTTTAGTGGGAAAAGCCTCGACCCATTTACTAAATGCACATACGACCACTAAAACATACTTCAAATTTTTGCATCTCTCTAGCTCAATATAGTCCACTTGAAGGACTTCAAAAGGAAAAGTGGGTGGTGCAAAATTACCAGGTGGTGTAGGAGTACCTTTTCCAGGATTATGCATCATGCACACCATGCAATACTTCACTAAGTGTGCTGCTATCTTAGAAATCTTATCATTCTACCATACAGGATCTAACAATTTGCAAATGCCTTTAGCACTAATATGAGCAGGACCATGAGCCATAGTGACTACAGGAAGAACATATGCATCTGGCAACATCCTTCTCTGTTTCCCTGACTTATCAATCCAACATCCCTCATCATTCAATTGTGCTGTACTTTCCTGCCACACCGCTAATTCTTCTATTGTGGCTTCACTTTGTATCTCTTTTACATTCTCAATAGTCTCCTTGAACAGAACAACCTCAGGCACCCATCTAGCTGGGCCTGCTACAAACAATTTTTTCATCTTTGTCCGGGCCGTCTCCTTAGCTGTCTGATCTGCAAAAGCATTTCCTCTACCTATATCATCAGTAACCTTCTGGTGGGCACTACACTTCACAATTGCCAATTTCTTGGGGAGTGTCAAAGCAGACAAAAGCCTCAATATAAGGTGCCCATGTTTGATCTTGGTGCCATGCGAAGTAAGGAACCCTCTCCCTCCCAGAGTCGCCCAAAATTATGCAAGACCCCAAATGCATACTGACTGTCAGTATAGATATTTACAACCAGTCCCTCACTTAATTCAAAAGCTCGAATAAGGGCAGCTAGCTCGGAAGCTTGAGCTGACTGATAAGGGACCCGTGATGTCTCTACTACCGTGCACAGTGTGGTAATAGCATAGGCTGCAGTCGTAGTGCCATCTGATAACTTAAAACAAGAGCCATCAACATTTAGTTCCCCTTGTGGGTCAGATAAGGGAACATCAGTCAAGTCTACCCATCCTTTCGTCTCTTCCTCCGTTCGGAAGATGCAATCATGTTTGTCAACTTCATCACTCCCGGAAGGGAGGGGTAGTAACGTGGCTGGATTCAGAGTGGCACATCTTTTGATCGTGATGTGTTTAGCAAACAATATCAATTCATAGCCAGTAAGACATGCACTGCTGAGGTGCTGTGTCTTTGTCTTATTCTAAAGAGTATCCACAGCGTGGGGTACCATAACTGTGAGGTCAGTATCAAGTACGAGTCTAGCCGATTGTCTGATTGAAGTGGCCACAGCCGCGACCGCTCTTAGACAACTCGGGAGGGCTCTCGCGATGGGATCAAGCACAGCAGAGAAATACGCACAAGGCCGTTGCTTATCCCCAAATTTTTGTGTTAAAACAGAAAGTGCACAACCAGCCATCTCGTGGACGTATAACACAAATGGCTTGCTGTCGTTAGGTGTGTCAAGCACGGGAGCCAAACAAAGCGCAGTTTTCAATTGCTCAAAAGACTGCTGACATTCAGGTGTCCAAGGCAAAGGCTCATGCACTTCTTTCGTTGTTAGTGCAAGCAAAGGCATAATTAGTAAAGAATAGTTAGGTATCCTCTGCCTGCAATAGGAAGTGATACCTATAAAAGCGTGCACATCCTTTAGAGTTTGTGGAATGGGCATTTTAACAATTGTACTGATACGCTCAGGGGTCAACCTCCTACCCTCCTACCCTGACCTAAATAGGTGACCTCCTGTCAACAATACTGAAATTTAGAAAGGGAAACTCTATGGCAATGATGAGCTAAATGCAGCAACAATTGAACTGTACTGTCTTTACAACCTTGTTCAGTATCAGAAGCAATGAGGAGGTCATCAACATATTGCACCAATACATTACCTGTGGGAAGCGAAAGGGAATCCAATTGACCTTTTAATGCTTGGCTATAAATGCTCGGACTCTCTGTATAGCCCTGAGGAGCTCGACAGAATCTAAAGCTCCTACCAGCTAGGGTAAAATCAAACAGATACCTACTATCAGTATGAATAGCAATACTAAAGAATGCATTTTTCAAATTGTTAGAAATGGGGGTCTCTAGTTGGCAAGGGTTTGCACCTTTGTCCAAGTAGGGACCCTTCCTTCTAGTCAGGATAAGGGAGTTACACTCCTAAAATAACCCCTGCTCACCCCCTTGGTAGCTTGGTACGAGCAGTCAGGCTTATCTTAGAGGCAGTGTGTAAAGCATTTGCACATAACCATCAGTAACACAGTGAAAGCACTACAAAAGGACACCACGCCAGTTTAGAAAAATATCCAATATTTTTATATACTCACAACAAGACCAAAAACGATAAAGAATCCACAATACAGTACTTGAAAAACAAGATACTTTGCTAGATGTCTTCTACACTGCAGAAATACCTCAAAATCACACTTCGTAAGAGTCGGTAGCTCCATCTGGGGCTACCGCAATGCTGAAAACAACAGAGTCTCACAGTTCCAGCCGACCGCGTAGATACGGGCCAGCAAAAGCGTGAACAGACTCGGTAACAGTGCCTTTCTCGTTGCGGCTTACACAGAGGTGCGAGCCGGTCGTGGCAACCGTCGTGGTTGTGTTGCAAAATGGAAGCGGTGCAGGGCGCGGTGTCCTCTTGATGCGGTGCAGACAGTGGCTCGGTGACGATCATCCAGACGGCATCGGTGGGACCAAGGCTTACGGTGCAGGGCGAGACGGTGCTCGATGCGGTGCTGGCAGGTTGTGGTGCAGGCGACAGAGCCGGTTTGCGGGAGCTGGCATCGGTCGGCCCAGATGGCTGTGTGGGACGAGGCGGTACATTGTGAAACTTTACGAGCGGTGCCCTCAACCATGATGCGGTCACGGGTGTCCAGTCAGCAGCAGCGACAGCGTCGGTGAGACCAGGATGGCGAAGTGAAGCAAGGCGGTGCAGACTGTGGTGCCCATAGGTCACGGTGCAAGCAGCGGCTCGGTGGCGGTGGTCATCGTCGTCAGTGAGACCAGGGTTGCGGTGCAAGATGCGGACGGTGCGGTCTGCAGTGCCATCAGTACACAGAGCCAGCGACGGAGTCGGTGACAGAGTCGGTTGCGGTTCCCTCCTCTGTGGCAACTCAAACAATGGCTCCAGAAGCGGTACCCAGAGGTTGATGAAGTCTTTGCATTCCCTGAGACTTCAGAACAGGAGGCCAGCTCGATTTCAGGCACTTGGAGATACTCAGCACAAGTAAAGAAAGTTCAGTCCAGTCCTTTCACTGCCCAAGGCAGAAGTAGCAACTGCAGGCCAACCCAACAAAGCAACAACACAGCAAAGGGGCAGTACTCCTCCTGGCAGCTCTTCCAGCTCTTCTGCTTGGCAGGTTCCTTGATTCCAGTGAGTTCTAAAGTTTAGGGGTTTGGGCCCCACTTTTTATAGCCCAAAATCCTTTGTCCTCTCAGGCAGAGTGTGTCTGTGCCCAGCCAGAACCATTTCTGTCCTCTCTGGTGGAGCTTCCTGGCAGGGGGTGGAGACAGTGTTGTCAGAGGCAAACCAGGCCCATTCAGGTGAAAGGAAATCTCCTCCCCCTACTTTAAATGCAGCCCAGGTCTACTCAGCCCTTCCCTGACACATCTAGACTCTCTGGAGCCACTTCTCCTCTCCAGCCCCTGTCATCCAAAACCCAGACAGTCAATCCACAAACCTAGCAGAGGCCTACTGGATGGCTGAGCAAGAGAATACCTACTTTCTAAAAGAGGTATTTTCAAACACAGAATGTAAAAATCACATTCACTAAAAGATGCATCTTTAGATTCTGAGTGCAGGCATACTAAACTTTATTTCTCTACCTTGTTCCCAGGGCCAGTTATGTTTATAAGATTTTATAAACAAACTCCCCATTCTGTCCTATGAAAACAGGTAGCCTTGCCATTGTGAAAAACGAAATTGTCAGTAAATCACTATCAGGACATGCCACACACACCAGGGCATGTCCTACCTTTCACATACACTGCACCCTGCCCACAGGGGTACCTTGGGCCTACCTTAGGGGTGAATGACAGGTAAGAAAAGGGAAGGTTAGGGCCTGGCAAGTGGGTACACTTGCCAAGTCGACATGGTAGTCCCAGACTGCACACAGGCTCTGCAATGGCAGGCCAGAGTTACATTTACAGGCTGCTTGTGTGGGTGGCGCAATCCAGTGCTGCAGCCCACTAACAGCATTTGACTTACAGGCCCTGGTACACTCAGTGCACTTTACTAGGGACTGACAAGTAAATCAAATATGCCAATCATGGAAACACCAATCCATAAAACAACTTACAACAGGAGCACCTGCACTTTATCACTGATCAGCAGTGAGAAAGTGCGCAGAGACACTAAGCCAGCAAAAACAGAGTCAAAACCGGGAGGTCAGAAAGCAAAAAGTCAGAGGAAACATGCCAAAAGATGCCAAGTGTAACACAAATCAATAACAGAAAAGAAGTTAGCAGTAGAAGGAATGATGGTCAGTAGCGTGGTGATATCAGGAACCACCGGAAACTGAGGAACCACAATCTTATTACCTTCGCTCAGGTCAATCACAAAATGATAAACATCCTCATGATCATCAGGGGAACCTGAGGGTGTCCGTTTAAGAACCAGAAGAATAGGACTATTACAAATATTGGCAGACGTCTCTTCAACTACACCTTTTTGTATTAATTCCTGAATAATCTGTAGAAGGGCTTGTTCTCCTGCCTGAGGTATCTTATACTGAGGAATATGAGACAAAACAGCATTGTCTTTCACCTGTATGGAAACTGGCAGTATGTGCGACAGTCCTATATCTGTATCACCCGTCGCCCACAATGTGGATGGTACATTAGCAAATTCAACAGGAAGAGGGTGAGACAAACACTGTGTAGTACACACATGGGGGCCCATCGTCATATAAACACCGTCCGGGGAACAATAAATAGTAGCATGCAATTTCTTCAACAAATCCAAACCCATCAGATTCTCACCACAATTAGATGTCAACAAAAATGGAGAATCCATAGTAAAAGGACCAATAGTCAATGCAAGGGGTCGTGAAATGGGGCTTACAACCAGCACACCTGAAAAACCTACCAAAACATTCTTATGGCCAGACAGAGCCGCCCCAGGGAAGATATTTCAAGAAACAGAACTCATTGTCGCACCTGTGTCCACCAAAAATTCCTTAGTCGAACCTTGCAGTTCCACAATCACATAAGGACCATGCTGATCTACAGGTATCGGAACTGGTCCCTCACTCTGTCCCTGGCTGTCCTAGCTGTAAGACATCCCTGTCGCCTCATACCTGTCGTAATCATCATTGTAATACTGTCCATCGTGAGGGTCATTGAAGTAATTATTATCAGAACCACCCTGTGAGACTGCAGCACTCTGAGCTCTATCAGTCTCACGACCTCGTCCACGAGAACCTCTCCCTCAAGGGACCGCAACCTTCTGCAAGAGAACTGGACACTTGCTACGTCAATGGCCCTCCTCCTTACAATCTGCACACTGATTCAGCCCCACAGGTGTTGTGGAAGGCTGTCTGCTAGTGCGTGAAAGCTGTCTAGGGGGACCACCACGTCCCTTTCCATTACCCCTAAACGCTTGCAGTAACAACGCCTTCGTCTTCAATTCCTTATACTTTTTATCTGTTTTGTCCGTCTCCTCTTGGTCACGGTGTTCGTAATATTGAGCCATATTCAAAATAACAGAAGGGGAAGAAGTGGACCAAGTACTCTCAGATGCCTGCAAACGAGTCGCAATTTCAGGAAGCAAATTGGAAACAAATCTGTCAACAAACAAACAAACTTCTCCCTCAACAGACATATCCTGCCCACTATAGTCTAAAAATGTGTCTTCAAACCGGGTAAAGAAATCAGACACACTTTCATCCTTCTTTTGTCTACAAGCCATCAATTTATCCCAGCTTACCTTCTTGGGTGGGATAAGTGAGTGCATATATGTAATAATACGACCAGGCAAAGCAAGTATCTCAGCATGGGGCTTGTCACCTGGCTTCCTTTTCTGATCCCAGCCTTTAATTACATCCCATGTACCTCCCAACTCTGGAATATGATCCTGAGTATGAACCTGTCTCCAAACATCAACCAGAACTAAGAGACCAAAAAAAATTTCTATATCGGCAAGAGTCATCACAGTAGAGGAAGCAGCCTCTGTTAATTCTTTATAATAGGCCGTAGGATTTTTCCGGGGGTCGGGCAAATGAACCTTAAGAGCTAAAATCTCACTCCTTTTCCACGGAGTATAAACCCATTGCTCTTGAAAACGGGCCACTACAACCAGTCTAGTAATATTTCCGTGCTGGTCCTTTATCGCAGGTATTTCTGGGTGATATATAGGATGAACCTCTCGCATAGGAAATTGGGACACCATGGTAAATTCGCAATATTTCCAAACACCGAACCTGGCCCCAGATCAGCGGCATACACACGATCTTTAATATCAAATAAGATTTGAGGGGCTTCCATTCCAAAATGTGTCTGCCAGAGATTAATCAATGTAGTGGACATATGTTTAAGGGCATGTTGCTGTATAAAGGGTTCAAAATCATTCCTAACACTCCAAATATCTTCGACACTATAAAGTGCATTACGGGCCCACCACGCAGCCTGTTCAGCTACTACTTGTTTCTCATCCTCCCCCACATCTGACCGCACTAACGGACCCCTTCGATCCGTGAATTTCGTCCAATCCCTATCCACAAACCCCCTCACTGGTATAACAGCATTCAAAAGTGACAGCGGATGAATAACCAAAGGAGGAGAAGCAACTGAATCAAGGGGTACGACCGTAGCCCGTGGTTGCACCTGGGGAGAAAGAGAATCGGGCGTAGGTGTTGACACAGTAGGGGTACTAAAAGTCACAGTTGTCAAGGATGGTGAGGGCAAAGGACGAGCAGGGGTGCCGTAGCCACAGCCGTCGAATCACAGCCGTGGATATAGGAACAACCGGGGCAGACGTAACAGGCTGCTGTGGATGTAAAGGAATAACAGGATATATCCTCTGTGGGCCATAAGGAGGCGGGGGTCGGGCATCTAACAACTCCTCTCCATAAACATTCTCTTCTTCCTTAGCTAAATAACACTTATCAATGTGCAACTGAAATCTCCTATTCTCACATTCAATTCCAGATTCCTGTTTTGCTTTGCCATAAGCCACAACTTTCTGTGTTAAGGTTTGCATCTTCGCTTTTTGTGCGTCCTTTTCCATCTTTAACCGCCTCTGTCTAGCCTCCTTTTGCCAAGTTCTGAGGGCATCAAACATAGACTGTCTGTTTCGTTTCTTAAATAATTGCTCCTGTAAAAACCCAATTTTTTGTTCATCAAAAGTGCCCGTCAACGGCCATTGCAACTCGGTGTTGTCCCTCGTATATTTGTGCCATAATGTACTAAACAGAATAGGGCCACGACCATGCTTCACAAACATATCAAAATTAGGGCTGTCTTCAGGAGTCGCCGGCTGAGCTTCTGCCAATCGAGCATCTGCAGAACAACAACGACAACACGAATACAAGATTTTGCTAAAACTAGGCATTTTGAACAAGAAAACAAGTTTGTTACTTTTTACCTAGCAAAGTAATTGCAATCACTTTTATCAAAAACGGTCCTCAGACCATACCAAACTCAAACCACAATGGTAGCATATCCACAAAGAACCAAAACAAACTCACCTGATATGAGTAGATCAAACAAATCTATTCTCCACTGCCGACTCTTCAGACCAAACGATCAGATCCAAGGGTTTCGCCGTTTAGGACTCCAGTGAGGATGACCACTGGGCGAGGCACCATCCGGCAGGATGGAAGGGGCAGCTGCGAGCAATCAATGCTCCTCATACAGGGATCCCTAGACTGTCAGTCCGACCCGACGAGAGTCTCGACCTCCCCCCCCCCGTCCACGGAGAGGGGATGGGTCACTCACCTGAAGGAGTCCCTGTTCGGGCGCCAACTGAAGGAAGTGGCCAGATTCGAGTCACTCGGGTCACTAATGACCACCCCTCAGCCTTCCATACAAATTAAGAGTCGGTCAGAAAGTAGAGAATACAAACCAATATCTGTTTATTCAGGTACACTCAGAGTGGAGCCCAGTCTGCCCAGTCGCTAGGAGTGCTGCAGAGGGACTGACATCAGCAAGCATAGAGATACATTATGTGCATTTCAGAACCAATGAAAGCACGCCCACCATGGAATTTTCCAGACAGATGCAGCTAAACAAAGAAGTACAGAAAATAAGTTTCGATTCTGAGGCCGGGCACACACTATCTACTACTCAAGGTCTCTCTGCCCGTGCCCTTCACTAGACAAGTGGGAGAAGGCCTCTATCTAGTAGGAAAGGTATGCGCTAATAAGGACAGTCCATTCATTAGTGAAGCAAAACCTAACATTGCAGAAACAAAACATAACAGGGGCCTTTTCTCGGAAACAGCAAGGAATTAGTTTCGATCTTGGTTCAAGAGGGCGTCTAAATCAAAAATGGTGACACGAATGCTAACTTACATGAAGCAATACACAGACATGAATATTTCTAATCTAACAAGCCCTCCTGCGAAAGCGGCTGCTGCCCTCAGTGATGCCGGGACTCACCACCCTTTCACCCCGCGGCCACCGCACATGTGCTTTGTTCTCCGGGCCTAGGGATCTCGGGTGAGTACATGGGCTTCCCAATTGCCTCATGGCATCCAGTTAGCCCTGTCCGTGGGTGTGCTGTGGTTGCGCAGGTGATATCGAAGCTGAGGCAGAGGGGGCTTCTGTGGTTCAATTATGGGCCCAATCAGCCAGGCCTCACATGTCGCAGGAGCTCTCCCACGGCGTCCTATCCGGGCCGCTCCTCAAGGCATCCTTCTGTCTCGGGCTGGGCTGGGAGTTGCACTCCGCTCCCCACTGCTCTCACCTCACAGACTTGCACACCTGATTCTGCGGGCCTGGTGCTACCAGTGAGGCCAAAGGGTTCCCGGGGACTGCAGGACTTTAAATTCACCCCTCGGTGAGCATGGGTGCCAGTGGTACACAGAGATTCACCAAGGCCGGAGCGGAGGGACCAAAGTATGCGTCCGCTCACTCCGCTATCTGGGCCATGCCACCAATCTTCTTTTTAAAGCTGTGCAATTCACCCAACTTATCTGTAAAGACATCTGCAAACATTTGTATCACATTCATAATTTCTACTACAGCCCCACCGTTTGCACTCGTCACTTTCGCCAGGGGACTCTATCCCCCAGCATCCCTAGCGTCAGGAGGCACCAACGCGTTGTCTTCACTCCAGGAGGCGCATAAAGCTGCTTCGGGCTCCCGCAGCACGGGAGCCACACCATTTGCACTCGCCACTTTCGCCAGGGAACTCCATCCCCCAGCATCCCTAGCGCCAGGAGGCGCTGTCGCGTTGTCTTCGCTCCAGGAGGCGCATAAAGATGCTTCGGGCTCCCACGGCACGGGAGCCCCACTGTTTGCACTCGCCACTTTTGCCAGGGGACTCCATCCCCCAGCATCCCTAGCGCCAGGAGGCACTGACGCGTTGTCTTCGCGCCAGGAGGCGCATAAAGCTACTTCGGGCTCCCGCGGCGCGGGATGCGCGCGGACGCGCCCGGGCTAAGGGCAGGTTCGTCTGCGCCCGCCAGCGGCCCGAAGAGGCTGGGCCCGGTCTCTTTGGTTTTATTGCTAACTGGTCCCTTGTTATATTGGCTGCTGGCATATTGGGATTGTAAACACCCCTGGTGAAGAGGATACCCACGTTCTTTGAAGAGCTCCGGAAGGTAATTTTACTGTAATCCACTGTAACCCCATGATGGGAAAGAGAAAGGGGAGCCATTTAGACCCATCAAAGGAGAAGGGTGACGTACAAAGTAACTCAATTAAAAGCTATCTGACTTCTGAATGGGTGCATTTGAAAGTGAGATAGGCAAAGTCGAAGCAAGGATGGATTCAGCCATAAAAAGATCTGCTACCACTGCTACAAAATCTCCCAGCGTAGAACACATACAAAGAGAACATGGTAGTCCGGTCTTGTTAACATCAAAGTCTTTAAAGAGAGGGGATTCATTACCCTCTAAAAACCCCTCGGTGTGTTCTCTGGGTCAGCCCTCAAATCCCTGTGTGATTAAAGACACGCAAACTTTGACCACACTAGAAGTGATATCACGGCTGGATAGCCCTCCCTGTAAAAAAAGTAGACAAGATTTAAATATTGGAGAGTTACCAAAACTAAACTCAGCGGAATTAATCCCTTGCTCTCTAGTTAAACAAGGCGAAAAGATAAAGAAAGGCACAGGGAAAAATTCTACAACAAAGACTTCCAAGGGGGAACCCGCTAGGAGAAAACCGGGTGCAAACAACATTGCCAGTCTTGGCCAATTGCGTGAGCAGATAAATTCTGTACTTAAGGTGTGCTCCGGCACATTTGAAAAATTAATTCATTTAGAGGAGAAAATTGAGTAAGTAATTACTGCCCGAGAAACCCTCATAAGAAGAGTAGGCACTCTAGAAGAACAGGGGACTTTCAAGGGGGCCCAAGGGGTAAATCTTGGCCACGCAAGCATAGTACATGCTAATTCACAGAGTCAAAAGTTAAAACACAATTTAACACTAAGGCCTAATAATTTATCACCTTCTGGGCTACCACAGGATAAACAACTGGCGCGAGACTTACGGGACACAAATCACAGGGCGTCTAAAGGGCCTAGTGGTATCAATCAAAGTAACCAAAATAATATACGCCCTCATATTCCACCAGAGTGTACTCCATATATAATAGTTTTGGAAAATGTTCACTCACTGCACCAGGCACAATATGAATCTCATGTATCCCTGGTAAATAAGGTCTCTTTTTGGCTGAAAAGAAATTCAAACCGGTCCAATGATTTATCCAGGGAAATAATCTCTACAAGAAGAGTTAACTGGGTGGGCCCAGCACTGAAGTCATCATCTGGGGATTGTATAATTGTCAAGTTTAGGAACCCGTGTTTGGTTAAAAATCTCCTTCAAAGCCTCGCAAAAAACTTTACTTATGATGAAGGTGTTAGAGCACAACCCCTAGGCTTCTTTTACCAACCAAACGCCCGCACACCGATAGGTCATATAAATAGCTTATTGCAACCTGATCCTAAAATAGATAAGACCGCCTTCCAGAGACCTGCAAACTGTCTCCCACTCTCCAACAGATTTGAAGCCCTGTCAGAATTGGATGCACAAGACTGACAGCTACTGGACTCAGAGGGGAAAGAAACTTTACAAGAGGATTCTATTGCCTCACTGGCGTTATCTCACCTTGCGATTTACACACGACAAGAGGGTCCTATTATTGTCTCATGGAACATTGCGGGCCTCCGGTCTAAGATCGATAATCCAGATTGGAGAACTTTGCTTGACCAACATCATATTGTTTGTTGCCAAGAGACTTGGGCAATGGACCTTATGCATATTGACGGTTTTACCTCTTATCATATCCCAGCTGTCCCCTCCAGAGCAGGCCGAGCGAAAGGGGGTTTAGTTACTCCCATATCAGTGGCATTGACAGACATTCTAATAAGAGAACTATGTAAATCTCAATATTATCAGCTGCTTTTAATTATTACGTCAAAGTCATTTGATCTGCTTTTAATTAATTATTATTATAATATTTTTGATCCAACTGTGACAAATATTGTAAATGATCTAGAGGATGTTATAACTGATGCCCAGAAAAAGCATAGAAAAGATCTGCAAATAATTTGGGTGGGGGATTTTAATATAGGAACATGTGATCCCAAGGTCCAGGAATCATGTGGCATCTGTGATGAGAGGGATCAGTCTGTGAACCATCTTAAACATACACCGTATGGGGACTCATTGAATAGAATTATTATGGCTAAGGATTTGAAATTTGCACAAGACATGGATGTGGTTATCGCACCCCCGATCCCAACATACGTGGGCCCCTTATCATCTTCGACTATAGACCATACTTTAGTTAGTAAAGACTTAGTGCAATTGTTTAGGGGATGTGTAGTTAAGGCAAGTTGTATTAGTGACCATAACCCCATTGATCTATCTCTGGCGAAAGAGCGGGATAAGAAAATAAAGCATAGGGCAGTATATAATAGAAATAAGGGCATCAGCATCAAATGGGAAAAGGTCGATAAGGCGGCCTTCCTTAAAGACCTTATGACAAATAATAAGGCAGACTTAGAGACAGTACTCTCAGATTCTGCCCCCCAGAGGACATCATAGTGGCCTTTTCAAATCTAAACGGCCTCATGGCTGATAAATTAACCAAACGTAATAGGAAAGTCCCTGAACACCCAAGGTGGTTCAATAAGATCTGCTCTGAAGCACATAAGGCCCTATGGGTGGCCTTAAAAAAGAACCCGAGGAATAAGGATGAAATAATAAAAGTAAGGAAAGATTATAGAAAGGCAATTGGGGAAAGAAAACGATTCCTGAAGGATAAGGCCTGGGAAGACCTAAAAATTGCAACGGCTCTAAAAGACTCTCGTGCTTTCTGGGAGGTGATTAACTCAGTCTCTATGTCTGGTGATGAAACGCCCAAAATAGATATCATAGTCACAGCTGAAACCTGGGTTGACCATTTTTCGGAAATGTTCTCCCCGGAGCCAAGGACAGTAAATCGATCCTTGGCCATAGAAATTCCCTCTGATATAGGATCAGCCCTGGCCCTAAGCAACTCAATAGAGGTGAGTTAGGTACTTTAAGCTATAGAAAATAGTCGCCGAGAAAGCCCCGGGTCAAGACAGAATTCCTGTGGACCTATATAAGCACTTACCAGATTTTTGGGCCCCATTGATTGCAAATGTTTTAAAAGCTGAAATAGTGGGCCCACTAGTCAAGACCTGGCAAGAAGCCATTATAGTGCCGATTTTTGAAAAGGGGGACAAAACACAACCCTGTTGCAATCGCCCAATTTCAACGCTCGATAGTTCAGTCAAAATATTGGGCAGGGTAATATTGGCTAAACTAGAAGTTTGGGCACTGGAACACCAGGCGCTTTCAATTTATCAATTTGAATTCCACCCAGGACTTGGAACCGTGGAACAATCTCTAAATCTGGCATTAATTGTCCAAAAGTACAGCAAGGCACAAAATGGATGTGTTCACTTAGCTTTTATGGACCTAACCTGTGCCTTTTTGACACAGTGAACCGTAGTCAATTATGGTCCATAATGTCACAAATGGGGATTGATGGAGCGATTATTGCCTTGCTCAGTAGGCTTCATGAACACACCTCAGCCACAGTTCGCTATAGCAGTAAGGGAGACTTGACAGAAGGATTCCCCTCTGACACAGGGGTAAGACAGGGCTGTGTTTTGGCACCATTTCTCTTTTTATTATATATTAACGGGCTGGGAGACCAACTATGTAAGGTGGGAAAGGATATCCCAAGATGCAATACGTGCCAAATCCCTGTTCTCCTATATGCTGATGACGCTGTCCTGATAGCCAGGACAGCAAATGCCCAACAAATTCTGCTAGACTCATTTAATGTTTTTTATGAACAATCTAGTAAACCGTACGAAATCATTCATTATGAAATGTGGTCCAAAAAAGCCAAAACGAGAAAGTTTTTATTGGGGGTGAAGAAATTGAGAAAGTTCCATATTTTACTTATCTGGGGGTACCATTTGATGCTGACTTTAATTGGAAACATGTTCTAAATAATAGAATCATACAATTTCAGAAATCGATTGATGCCATCTTTAGATTTGCTAAAAGACTGGGATGTAAACCAAATAAAGAGATGTTATGTATTTATAAGAGTAAAAGCCTTTCTGTGGTAACCTTTGGGGCCGGGGTGTGGGGATACGTAAACTGCAAATCACTCCAAATAATAGAGAATAAGTTTCTAAGAAGACTCCTCTCAGTACCCCAGAGTTCCTCTGTTTCTTTCTGTCATGAGGAAGTTGGTTTGAGTTACTTGAAAGATTACATTGCGATACAACCGTTGTTGCTTTGGTTAAAAACTTGGAAGAATCCAGAGGCTGCCCTCTGTAGAACAATACTGACAGACTGCATGAAGATGGATAATAGCTTAGACATACCTTGGCTTAGGTATGTCAAAATGTGTTTCTCCAAAATGGGTGTTACACAAACCCCGACACATTACAAAATGTATCGTCTGCCACTATAAAGTCACTTTTTTTCCAAAGTTATGTTCAGGCTGGCCCTATATGCAATGTGCCTGGCCAGCCAGAGCGCCTTCCTCAACCACAAAGAGAACCTGCCCTGTACCTCCAAATTGAATTAAACGAAAGAAGGAAATTCTTGTTGACAAGGCTGCGTCTAAAAACAATACACTTCTTAGTTGCTTTCCCTATTCAAGGCTCGTGGTTTGCTTCACTCCCAGTTTGTCCGTGTGACAGTTGCTCACCACAAAGCACTATGCTCTTTATTCTTTTTGTAGATTTTATTCCCCCAGAGGAAGCAGTTTATTTGGCCATTATTACTTACTGCAGGGATCACGAATTATAATATGGCAATGGAGATTTTACTTTCTCTAGGTACAATTGAGACCATATATTGTATTTTAAATTATCTTTTTACTGTTTTTAAGATTCGAAGCAAATATTGATTATTTTAAAAACCTGTAATTGTTGTGTATGTCGACTTGCTGCTTTTTCTTCAAATGAAAATATGTGTGTGCAATCTTTTATGGCTCTTTTAAAGCCGAAATAAAGTATTCTTGACTGACTGACTACAGAGTTCAAGAGGGCTACTTGTTCAACAGCTTCCAGATGGAGTTACATGCGCATGGAGATTCAAAAATTAAACCTAAAAGGGGTGTACCTCTGCCAGCAACATACGCCCTTCCACTGATTCTGCTATTTTTAAAGGAAATGTTGGCAACAAAGAAAACCCACCCAAATCTACATACTCCCCACCGTACGTTTTTAGCTTTATATCAGTTTCATTTACCCGCTTAGTTTTGGATGGCCTCACACAATCACCTGCAGAAATTAATGTGTATCTGTCACCAGAGTACCCTAATACTTGAAAAGCATTATCATCAACTTCAACAGTGCACTTGGGATCCTTTACACTCAGACGAATTTCCTTGTCCACATCTGTCATGTTGACCGAATACTCATCATTAGACGCATTCTGAACAGTCAGATCAACCAAACATAATAGTTGTGCATCATCATTATCATCCTGTTCTTCATCACCATTAAGCATTTCACCCACAACACCAATGGAATTACACTTTTAAAAACTAGCGCAAAATGCCCCACACTTTAAGCACATTTCATTCCTTGCTGGACAAGTCTTGTCATTAGCCGATAATTCACAATACTACACCTGATGCATGAACTCTTCCACATCGTTTTGGACTTTCCCTTGTCCTTGTTGCTACCTTTACGCCCATTTTTGCAAGCATGTTTATCTGCATTAGGCTTCCACTTAACAACATTAATCTTATTGCATTTTCCATCACTCTCTATTGAAGATCCACCATACTTATCCTTGTTTTACTTATTATCATTCATGATCCTTACACACTTTGATGTTCACTCTTTCCATCTAGAAATATCTAATGCCTAGAATAAGGTTGGAATGTGGGTACTCCACAACTTTTTCTGAATAGTCTTATTAGATGTGTGCATCATCATTTAAACACAAATGTGTTCATCATAGTTACTTGTGAACGCACAATTTAAAAATGATGATCTCAACCCTGTCACAATTGAACCAATAGATTCCTCCACAGCTTGGACCAGTGAAAATAATTTCTCGCTTTCTAGAAGTATATTAGGTTTCTGTAGAGACGACACGAAACGGACTAAATTCAGCAGCAACGTTTTTTCCCAAATCATACACAGCAAAATCCCACAGACCAGCCGGCTGTTACATCAGCTCTGCCCACAGTCCCAACCGTCCGTTTCTAACGTTCGTCCCATCCGTGTCACGACATGAGCCATGACATCACACAATGTCCACGCGCTACTCACCCGCGTGGACAAGATACTACAGTTTCTTTCTAAAATATGAATCCAACTGCTTCAAAGATTTGGAATAAAATGACAAGTAATCTCCTTCTTCTTGTATATGAATGTCAGGAACAGTGCAATAAATCCTTAAACCTTCCTTACCCAACAAATGTAATAACATTACTTGTTTCCTTTCATCGGATAACCTTTCAATGTCTGCTGCTAACATATAAATCTTAAAACCATGTGGCCATTCCTCCAACAGGGTTAACACAGTCACCAACACATGGTAAATAAAAAATGGTAGAGAATACAAAGTATGCGTCATTATGCCAAAGAATTGCAAATTCAAGTAGAATATAAAATAAATATTTAAAACAAGAAAAGTAGTCACCTCTGACTTCAATGGGAGCCTGTGTTCCGACCGACAACACAGGCTCCCATTGAAGAAAGGGGTGGTTGCGGAAAACTGTGCACCATGTGGCGGGCACCCCAAGGTGCCTGCCACATGTGCATGGTTGCAAAGAGAGGTCCCATGGGTACCCTGATGGGCCTCAACTGGAGGCGTCCAGGTGAAGGGGGGCCTGCTACGGGACCCCAAAGTCAGTTTCTGACAGCTGTCCCATGTCAGACAAACCGATTCAGAAAGGCTGTCCGAATCTGACATCGTAATATGTCGGTCGGAAACGCGGTCCATATACCTGTACTATTCGGCTCCGACCGACTCGGAGTCCCCGAATGCCGGTCGGAACCGAGTCAGACAGACTGAATGGTTACCTTCCATCATAATCAATCAGTCGGAAAGGTTTCCGAGTTATTCGGAAACATGGGTTCTGACATGGATTAGGTAAATCCGAATGCCGTTCAGAGCCTTTCCGACAGACATCGTAATGATGCCCAATATGTGTAACGATGCAATACAATGCAAACATAATACTCTACAAAAGTACGTGCTAAGCAATATCTGCTTGAGCCCAGTAAAATGCCTAAATTCAAATGGTGCTGCCGATTTCCAATGTTGGTGATTTTTTACATTACATGTGCACCATTATGTATTCCAAGATGGTATAAAATGGTTTGGTCAGATACAGCATCTCAGGTAATGTGACGTGTACATGACATTGTGCGTGATGTACAGTTCTGTACAGACAGGCCAAAAATAATGCCATATTTAGCTGCACTACAGTCAATTTGTGTGCAAGACTCCCTAATATTATTGATGCATAGCTGTCCAATCCAATATGGCACTGACGTGTCTGACGTCGCAAGATACCAACGTGATGTGACTTCCTACTCTGTAAACCATGACTGTACAATTATTAGGTGCGCACTACGGGCCCAATTCAAAATGGCGTAGTCACGGCAGAGCATTCCACATGACATACATGTCACAGTGCTACGCGTGCAGCCAAAAATGAGGAAAAATCAACCAGTTGCCTTCCGCAGCGGCTCCTTCACGCTTTCAGCACACAATGCTTAGCGCTGAGCAAACAACGGAATAAGGCTGCTAAGATGCACAACAACTGCTTTGGGTTACCAACATTCATTGAGTTCTCCAGGTTGTGTGGATCCATGGCTGGGGAGTCAGTTTGTTGCCACAATGTTGTGGACCATTTGAGGAAATGAACCCAAAGAAGCTTAAGTAAGTTTACTTGAGTCTATTCAGTGACTCCCCAGTGCAGCCCTCCGTGGAAAGATCCTGAAATCAACTGTCACCCAGCAGTACAAATCTTAACCATTCTAACTTCTACATTCCATGCCATGTACTATCATGCCATTGACAATGTAGAACACAACACCCCGATATGATCTCTATTGTGTTTGCAGTTGATGTTTAGGAGATGAGGGCAGTACTGGGACGTACATTGCTGAAAGTTAGGCATGTGCTGCTATGTTGTTGTTGTTTAAGTTTGTCTGATTGGGCAGAGTATTGGCTTCCGCTATTGATTACTATCCTGCAGAACTTGGAATTTGCAGGATAACAGTCCAGTCTCCCTACCTTGTAAACTTTTGTTTACGCTATTGTGTTCCACTGCCTGCCTGTTGGGATTTTTGAGCACTTTGTGTTGCTGGTTCAGTTATTTGGCCATCACTTCCTAGGCTGTCTGCTGGGTTTTGGTCTTGATTAAGATTACAATCTTTGTGGATTGTTAAATGTATTTTCCTGTGCCAAAGGAGGGCTGGTTTTGCATTTCTTGCTATGCATGTTTCTTGGGTGTACCTGTTCTCTGTGCAAGTCAGGGACCCCATCTCTGGAAGTCAGCAGAGTGCTCCCATTGTATTCTGTTGAGTTGTGTTGGAAAGTGGTTTATTAGTAGTGATAAGTCTGGACCTACCACTAGTAATAAGGCCACAAACACAATAAAAGGGTCAGTCAAGGTCTCGATAAATTATTCCCTTGCTCAACCCTTTGTAGCTGGCAACGAGCAGGTAGGCATCATTTAGGAGAAAGGTGTGTAAAGCATTTAAAAACACCAATACATTAAATAAGTAAGACACAATAAACATCCAACATCAATTTATTAAAATAGGTTATACATATTTTTACGAACAAATAGACACCAACATGACAAAAAGCCAATGTAGGGTACCAGAGATGTGATTTTTTAAAGAATAAACACTTTCTAGTGCCTAAAAGACAAAAGCGCCAACTTGGGACATCTGGTCGTGCTTGACCGGGACAAAGTCAAAGTTTGAGGCCGATCGTGATGGACCGCAGGCTGGATACACTAAGTGGGAGGCCTTGGTCAAAATTTTACCTTTGCACCTAGAAAACTTTTTTGAGCTTTTACTCTCCTCGTCAAGCAAGGCACTTCCTCAAGCTGGATCTGCATTGACAGCTTGGTTCAGCACGAGGCCCCGGAAAACTACTGGAAGTCTCGTTCGATGACTGGAGCTCCAGAACTTTCAACAGCACGAACCTGAAATCTAGGCTGGGTCGTGGTTTGACGGCGGCGGCTTGACTCTCAGCGATGCATCAGTCAACTTATGGAGCTTTTTACAAACTTCTGAACTTCTTCCTGAAGTTCCTGTTGTGGGTTAAAAGTATCCAAAACACCAATCCCAGGGTCTAGAACCTCTGAGATGGTCCTTGGGATGTTGGGACTATGTTTCCCCCAAAGCACCTGGCAAAATCCTTAAAAGTTCACTGGACGCACTCCAGATGGGTCCTTCTTGGTGAAAATGATATAGGTGGAGATCTGTTAACCTGCTGCTTTCAGGGAGTCTACTCCTTAATCCATGTGAAGCCATGCAAAATCTTTAGGGCTGTAGTTCCAGATAGTGCAGCAGGTGAAGTCCTTCAGAGTACAATCCTTTGGGTTCAGACCAGGGTTCCAGCAGGGCAGTCCTTCTCCTTGTTGTTTCAGGCAGGGATCTCAGTTGCTGGGAAGCACTCCCATGTATATTCACAGTTCCTGGGTAACAAGCAGGGGGATGCCCCTGACCAATGGGGTACAGGTTGCCACCCTACGGTATGACCACTTCCTCCAAAGTGTGGCATATTCTTCACCCAAAAAGCACTATTCTTCCAAAATCCAAAATGGAGAAACTCTCTCCTGGAGGTTAAGATCTGGCTAAGCCATCCCACTGGCGTGGTTACGTTTCACTAAAACTCCCCTTCCAGCCCCTCAGCTAATCTAATTACAGGGGCTCCTATCTGGCTGGGGGTGCAGGATATGGGTGTGATCCTGTGCTTCACTCAACTGTCATTCCCTCTTTGATGACCAGTTTGGATACTCCACACCCATCCTGACTTTTACTTTGCAGCTTACCATTCTCCTCCCTCAGGAAATCCTTTGTCTCTAGTCAGGCCACTTCACACTTCATTAAGACAAATCTAATAGTGGCAATCTGTTGGATTTTTTCTAACTATCATTATGATTCTTTGAAGTATATTTTTAGCTCCTTTCTTTCAATAGTTACCCATGTTATCCTATAGAGCCATTGTGCTACAATGGCGAAAATGAAATTGGCAGTTTTTTCCTCACCAGGGCATATAAAACATTTTTTATAATGTCTCTGCTAATAGTTACAAGGCACCCTACCCCTTGAGCACCTAGAGGAGACCTTAGGGGTGACCTATATGTAAATATAAGGTAGTTTGAGACTTTGGAAGTACCTGTAATTCCAAAGTCAAATTTGCATATGATTCGAATTTAAAGGCAGCTTGAAAAGCAGGGGCTGCCTTTAAAATGATAGCAGGGGGGGCGTGGCCAAGATGGCGTCTCGGTAAGACACGCATTCGGAGCTCTCCGCTCCCGCCGGCCTAATTATCGCAATCCCGGCTACTAGGGGGTGCCGATCTCAGCCCGGGGACCCCCCCCCAGAGGTGCGTTACTCACCGGGGCAGTTCTGAGGGGCCACCAGCACTCCTGCGCCGGGCGGAGCCGTTGCAGCGAGAGCACCCGGCTGAATCACCGCCGGCCCGGGAGGACCCGTGGCAACCTGGGCAGAGAGAGCGAGAGGCCGGAACACCACGGCGGTCCCTCGAGTGCCCTAGGGGCCACCGCATCGCCCCTTCGGGGCAGTCTATCCCCGACCGGAGCCGCGGCCGCTGCATGTCCTGGGCCGTGGGTGTTGCTCGGGCTGTGATGACTACGTGAGCCCCCGGCGCCACAACTTCCAGCAGGCCTCTCCCTCGTGGCTCAGGGGGAGGGGTGCAGCAGCGCCCCTGGCCAACTCGGCGCACCCGGACTCCCCGGCTATCCTCTCGCCTCCTCCTCACACAAGCCCGGATCATTGGGGACAGACCGGCGGCTGCAGTGAGAGGCGCACACATGGCTGTGCCACCCTCGGGAGGCCCTGAGTCCCGGCCTGGTCATCAGCTGGGCCCTGGAGGTGAGCACGCACAACGGGGCTTTCTGGCTGGGGCCACGCTACACCGACCTGACCGCGGATGACAGCTGGGCCCCACCGCACCTCAGCTAGCCCCCCTCCATCCCAGGGGGCCCCGTCACTGCCTCGACACCAGATTGCTGCAGCGCCCGGAGGTTGTGCATGCCCCTGGACCTGACTCTGGTGCCTTGTCATCTGTGCGAGTGGCCACTCCTTGCCCCTCCATGCATTGTGCAGGCCGCAGGGCCCCTGGGGCTCCAACTCCTGCTAATAGCACCCCCCTCGCCGCCAGCAGGACCCCCAAAGTGGGAGCGCAGTTCCAGAGGCCTCAGCTCCTAGGCCGACGCCATCACCGCCACGCAGAGGGGACAGAATCCGGAGGCAGGCCCTGGCAGGTACCACGCCTCTGCTGCGCTGTGGATGCGGGGCGACCGTGAGGGGTCAGCACGAGAGGAAGTGTAGCTGCGGCCCCCTGGCTTGATACTACTCCCTGACGCCTCCCAACGGCCTCCCCCATGAGCAGACTCCTGCATCCCTCGCCGTCACTGGGGCAAGGGGCCACACACCTGCGGGGACCATGGCTGCCCCCAAGGACAGAAAGGACAGATCCGTGAGGGACCCATTGCTCAAACCTACCCAGCAGCCAGAGCGTCAGACAGGCCCAGGAACCGCGGATGAAACTGAGGGGAACGAGGGCTTGAAGGGCCCTGTCAGTCGCCCCTTTTTGGAGTACCTCTTTTCCTCCCTCCGGGATGACCTAGCCACCATGAAGCACGATCTCCAGGTGGACCAGCGGGAAGTTCGCTGCGATGTGGATTCGCTGGGGGACCGAGTACACACTTTGGAGGAGCACGAAGCTGGGCGAGATGAGGAACTGGAGAACCTCCAACAAGAAGTCCTCTGGCTGCGGGAGCAGAACTTGGACCTGCAGGCGCATACCGAGGACCTAGAAAACAGGTCCCTTCGAAACAACATTCGCATCCGAGGTATGGCGCATGATGACAAAGACGGCGATATCGAGGTCCTGGTGGCAGGTCTTTTCTGCGCTATCCTTGGGGAACCCCCAGAGTTTGCAGTCAAGCTGGATCGCACACACAAGGTTGGACCGAGCAGGGTGGCCCCTGCACCCCCAGCAGACATCCTAACCTGTGTCCACGATTACTAATTAAAGGAGAGGATTCTCCGGGAGGCTCGACGGAACCCCAACCTCACGTTTCATGGTCAGACTCCCACATTATTCCAGGACTTAGCTGCCTCCACGCTGCTTAAACGCAAGACTTTCCGGCCGATCACGCTTCACCTCAGGGAATCTGGCATAAAATACTTCTGGGGGCACCCTTTCCGGCTGATCTTTTCCTAAAAAGGGGAGCTCAGACAAATCCGCTCACTTCAAGCAGCCTACAATCTCCTAGGCATCAAGGAACCCGCGCCAGAACAACTGAGCCAGACCCCACGACCCCGTAGACACCGAAGTGGCCATGGCTGGGTCACCATTAAGCCACCGAGCTCTGTGGCGCGCCCTGACCCGGACACCGTGGCCAAGGAGAGGCAGGCAGTGCTGATGTCCCTCACAGAGGCATCTTTGGAAAGAGGTGGCCCCCTTGCCATCTGCGAGTTCCTTTTGCAGGCGCACCCTCGCCTCTAGCCAATGACATTGCTACCCTTTATCGGTCCCCGGTGGGAGCGGGGAGCTGCGGGCCTCGAGTACCCTTTCTCCTCTCTTCAGAGCAGGATGCTCTGGACATTGACTCTACTTTTTCATAGTGCTTATGTTTTTGTTCCTTGCGGGGTTTTGTTCCTTACACTGTTGGGGTCTCCTCCCCCTTGCTGCTTTTCCATTGTGCATACGCAGGCTGTCTACCCATATGGCTGTCACCGCCTTGCTCAGGTAATTTGGTGTTTTCAACGCTGGGGTCCCCTCCCTCTTGCTAGGCTCTACTGTGCGCATGTGGGATGGTTTCTCCTGCTTGCAATGGGTGACTCCTTGGGTTTACATTGGCCCCTAGATACATGTAGCTTATCTGACCTTCACACAACCGCAGCGCGCAGCACGCCCCCCTTCCCCGGGTGTAGATGAGTGTTAAGATAGTAACATTGAATGTAAAAGGGCTTAACAACCCAGTTAAGCGCAGGGCTATCCTGTCGTATTTGGAAAACTCTGGGGCACATATCTGCCTACTACAGGAGACCCACCTGATGTCAAGCGATACGCACAGAATGCGCTCCATGGCCTTTCCGCAGCAGTACTATTCCTCTCTCCCTACCAAGAAGGCGGGAGTGGCCATTTTGTTTGCGCGGTCATTCCCTGGGAAGGTAGGCGTTAAAGTACTAGAGAGTAAGGGGAGACTGCTGGCGCCTTCAGTAACCATAGTAGGGCACGCCCTGACCTTAGCCACCATATACGCTCCTAACGAAGGGCAGGAAACTTTTCTTTTTGAGGTGCTTAGTGATCTTACTACCTCACCTGACAGGCAGATCCTTATTGGGGGCGACTTAAACATAGTGTTTGACGGCCAACTTGACCGTTCGGCGCAGAGGCAGGGACAGACAGGGGCTCTTTTGGCCACACGCAGACAGTGGATGCAGGATATGGGATTGGTGGACCTGTGGCGACACCTTCACCCCCACACACTTGATTACACTTTCTATTCACACGCGCGAGGGACCTACGGTCGACTCGACTATTTCATAGTCACTCGCTCTCTCCTCCAGGCAGCGAGGGCCTCGGACATTGAACCCCAGGTGCTCTCAGATCATGCGGCCTTGACTGCGACCCTGCTGTTTCCCCCTATTTCTCGACCGTCATACTCCTGGAGGCTTAGGGATACACTTCTACACCGCCCCAAAGTTGTTACCCGCCTCACAAAGACACTAGAGGACTTTCTAGCAATAAACGATACCCAGGACACTTCACTCGTCTCCCTCTGGAAAACCCTCAAACTGGTAGCGTGGGGCGAATTCATAGCTATATCAGTGGCGGATAATAGGGCGCGCGAGGAAAAGAGAGCTGATCTCTCCAGACAGGTCCTCGAGCTGGAAGGGATTCACAAAAGAACGGGGGCCCCTCGTATCTGGAGAAAACTCAAAGCGGCCAGGGCGCAATTAGCTAGCCTTGACTTAGACAGAGCGGAATTTGCTGCCTTACGTCTGAAACACGTGCTTTATACTGGGGGGACAAATGCGGTCGCTTACTGGCTCATAAACTGTGAGCACAATGACAAGCAGCGACCGTCCCACTCATTCTCACTGAGAAGGGTGTTGAGCACACGTGGGGTATGGAAGTAGCAAACGCCTTCTGCGATTTTTACGCAAAGCTGTACACTGCGCAGTCCCTGCCAACCCATAACCCATCTGATTACTGTCAGGGCATAACACACTCCAAGCTGACGGCCGACCAGGTAGCAGCCTTGGACAGCCCTATTAGAATCGAGGAAGTTATCTCGGCCATAGCTCGACTTAAACTCCTCAAATCCCCCGGCCCGACGGTTTTCCGCCCTTTTTTACAAGACCTTCTGTCCGCTTTTAGCCCCAATATTGGCGTGCCTCTTCAGCGCTATTGATGATTCCAGGGGGCTCCCGTCCACTATGCTCCTGGCGTCAGTGGCAGTCCTGCCCAAGCCCGGCAAAGACACCAGACGCTGCGCCTCCTATAGGCCAATATCTCTCTTGAACATTGACTTCAAGATCCTCACAGGGATCCTTGCGACTAGAATGGGGCCAATGATGCCGGGCTTGATAGACCCGGACCAAGTTGGATTCGTTGCGACGCGGCAGTGCAGCGACAATACGAGACGACTACTGCATCTCTTAGACAAATCCCACCGTCAATCCGAAGAACGTGTCTTCCTGTCCATAGACGCTGAGAAGGCGTTTGACAGGGTGCACTGGCCCTTCCTGGAGACCATCCTGGAGAGGTTTGGCTTTGGACGTCGCTTCTGCCAATGGGTTTTCAGCGGCTACAGTAGCCCCTCAGCCACAGTCAGAGTCAATGGCTTTACTTCGGCCCCCTTTCCAATAGCCCATGGAACGCGGCAGGGTTGCCCGCTCTCCCCCTTATTGTTCGCTCTCTACATGGAGCCTGTGGCCCAACGGGTCCGAGAGAACCGGGATATCCAGGGGATCCTGTTTGGGGGGAGAGGCACACCATTAGCCTCTACGCAGATGATGTCGTCGCGACACTAGAGTCCCCCCGCACCTCTGTCCCGGCGTTTTTGTCCGAATTGGATGCATTTGCAGCAGCATCCGGATTTAAGGTCAATGTGACCAAATCCCAAGCCCTGGGCTTATCTCTGAAGCCGGCCACTATCGCAGCTTTGACCCAAGCATGCCCTATCCGGTGGGATCAAAAGGCCAAGCCCTACCTGGGGATCTCGCTGGCTTTATCTATTGCGGAGACAAAGTCCTTGAACTACTCCTGATTGTTGCAACAGACGAGACAGGAGCTTAAGCGCTGGCGGCCGTTCAATCCTTCGTGGCTGGGTAGGATAGCAGCTCTTAAAATGAACATACTCCCCAAAATCCTCTGCCTCTTTCAAACCCTCCCAGTGGAGCCCCCCCGGGCGCCATTAAACAGCTGCAATCCGAATTTAACGCTTTCGTATGGGCAGACAAGCAGCCGCGTATTAACAGGGCCCTGGGTTTTCGACCACACGAGGAAGGGGGGTTGGGGATCCCTGATCTGGATCGCTACTACAAAGCGATGCAGTTGTGGACCCTCTTGGAATGGGCTCAGCCAGAGTCCGAAAAGAGCTGGCTCTTCATGGAACGTGCACTAGCAAAGAAGGCCCTCTGGAAGGTCCCGTTTCTTCGTAAGGCCTCCAGGCCCTCTGGGCTGTATGGCTCCCCTGTGGCTCGCGCCACATTGAAAGCCTGGGATGCTACAGCGCTCTGCAGCGGCCTAACAACCTTCCCCTCACCCCTCACCCCTATTACGGAGAACCCGGACTTCTCCCCCGGCCTTGACTGGGAGGCATTTCGCTGGTGGGACTCAGCTGGCTGTAGGTCAGTGGGGCACTTCTTCGACCTCGACGGCCCCCGATCCTTTGAGGACTTCAAATCAGATTCTAGCATGCCCGAAATGGAACGCTACCACTACTTACAGATCTGACACTGGGCCCTGCAACCCCAAATCCGCCCATGGGCAGGGAGGTTTCTCACGCGGTACGAGCGCTGGCTACTGTCGAAACGATCTACAAAGCGGCTAATCACAGAACTCCACCACATCCTGCGTCCTCCGGAACCTGCGGTTAAGTCCGCAGGCCAAAAGAGGTGGGAGACTGAGCTAGGGCGGACCCTGATGCCTTAAGAATGGACTGATATCTATTATAGAGCCCGACACTCAGCGCGTAACACATCTAGCATTGAAACAGCTACCAAGATCATGACCTATTGGTATCTTACGCCCTCTAGACTTCATAAGAGCGACCCTGACCGTTCCCATACCTGCTGGAGAGGGTGCGACACGGAAGGCACTCTTTTGCACCTGCTTTGGGAGTGCCCTATTTTCACGGCCTATTGGTCGCAAGTGCTGAACGAGATCGATAGCCATTTCGACACCACACTTCTGCGCTTTCCAGCATATGTGGTCTTGAGGGTGTCCGATAGGCTTACTTTTCCCCTCAAATCCCGCAAGGGCAAACAAATAGGTATAGCACTAGGGGCGGCGCTACAGAACATATTAGCACATTGGGGAACAGATACTACACCGATGATACAGGGCTGGTTGCACCGCCTTTGGTACATCCTTGTCATGGAGCGCATTTCCTTTTCATTGCAGGTCGATGGGGCTTCCTTTGCTGATATGTGGCGACCCTTTGTATCCCTGCTATGCACCGAGTTTCGCGAACTATCCTGCCCGAGATACTTAAGGCTCCTCCGCCTGCCTGCGCTGAGTCACAGCGCAGACTAATGTCACTATCCAATCCGACAGGGGCTGAACCTGCTTCTCACTTTCATGCTAAACATACTCACCGGGGGAGGAGACCGGAGGGGGGAGGAGAGGGTGCGCACAGAGAGGGGGGGACAGGAGTTCTTTTTGGTTTTTTGTTACCTTTCGATACTCTGTGCAGCGATATGATAATTACCGGCCTATTTTATGGGCCCCACTATCCATTGCATCTGTTTGTTGATAATTCAATAAAAAGATTTCAAACTAAAATGATAGCAGGCATCACAGTAGTGCACACTTAAGTGCATTAAGTCTACTGAGCCTCTAGACTTACATGACCTATTATATACTATAGACTTACAGCTAGGCTGTCAGTACCAATTTTAATTAAACCTAATTGCCATAAATCTTAAAATCAGAGCACTGGCCCTGGGTCTGGTAAGCATAGCCCAGGGCACAGTCAGAGTCAGTTACCACCAGTATCAATGAAGAAATGGGAGTGATCAGGGCAAAAAGGATCACTTTCATCAGTTGCTTGTGACTTTCTGAGTCTATGTATGGTCTTCTCCCTGTGCTTGCTGTCTTGCTTGAGTCGTGTGCCCTCTACCCGGTCTTAAGGACTCTTGATTTGACTGTTGTTTGTTTAGGTACTTACTGGGATTGAGGGCTCTGTTGTGCTGGGGTGGGGTGTTTATGGCTATGCCCTTAGCTTCCTACTGGGGGCTTGAGTAAGGAATGCCCTGCTGGATAATAATGATGAGTCCATCAATAAATGTTTGAGGTATGCTGGTCTTTTTTTGTATAGCCACTGTAAGAAAATAGGGTGAAACCCCTACCCAAACAACAACCACGATCCTTGTCAGGGTGAATCACAAAAGTCAATGAATTTTAGGTGTTTATGGTACCTAAAATCATAAAGTGCCACTCGCAATCATTTGGTCGTGCTAGACCAGAGAGAAGTCACAAGTTCCAGCTGACCGCGATGGAGTACTGGCGGATGAAGGGACCAGGTTAGTCCTGCTGAAAATGTTACCTCCACAAAGTCCGGTGCAAGGACTTCCATTTGTAATGGAGGAGGCCACGAGGACCAGGGAGAGTGTCACGTATGGTCATCGCTGTTGCAAGAAGAGCAGGCTTGGCATCGCAGACATTTGTCGCTGTAGCTTCACATTGGCGATCAAAGTGGGTTGTATTTGCTGTAGCTCAAAGTGCAGCTCTTGCATTGTCAGTCAACACTGGTGGTCACAATAGCGTGAAGAGCCAGTTTCACTGGCTTTGCATTGGCGTCATGGCAAATGGCAAAGTCTTGGCACGGATGTGCCCATTTGAAGTCGCAAAAAGCTCAAAACTTCAGGATGTTTCCTTTTCTTGAAGAGGAGTGCACTTTGATGCCAGCGATGTGTTCAGGAACTGGGGAGGCACCTCTTGGAAATCGGGGACTCATTCTGGCAGGGGCCAGCAGAGCTCAAGCAGGTCCGGTCGCAGGTCGAGGCAGGTCCATTTTCAGAAAGTCATGTGGGCAGTTGCAGGGAGGCTTGAGGAGCTTGTTGTGTCACTGTAGCTCAGAACTGGAGATCAGCCAAATGACACCTGGGAGGATATGTACAAGTGAAGTGGCGGAGTGAGGCGTTAGCAGTCATGGCTTAATGCCTCACTCTGCCACTTCTGAAATGCAAGGCTGCACCATATTTACAAGGATATGGTGCAGCCTTGCATTTCCCCTTGCGCTGGCGCTACACTTAGCAGTGTAGCGCCAACGCAGGCCCCCTTGCACCATAGTGCAAGGGTGTCTGCGTGCAGGGGAGGATTATTTATGTGTAAAAAGGTGTCCCTTCCTGCACATAAACAATCCTAAAATGCAATTTTTTCACTTTTATGTGTGCTGCTTCATGCAGCACACATGAAAGTCACAAAATGGCATTTTTTTAGGGATTTTTTATGTACAGGATGGGGGACCGTCCTGTACATAAACAATCCATGGCATTTTGCTTTTTCCATGTGTGCTGCACAAGGCAGCACACATGGAAAAAGCTAAAACGAAGAGAAATAATGCATTTCTGCTCGTTTGGCCAAGTTAAGACCAGGTTTTCCCTGAAAATTGAGACAATGTTTTGGGCACCCCAACATCAAGGAGCACATTGCCACCATCCCTATTACTCCCATTTTTTTCTTCAGCAAATTCAGGACCCCACCACACTGAGATTCTGTTCATATTCCACACCTTCCGACCTTCCATTTTCACTGCTATTTTGAAAACCTGAATAAACTTCAAAGGAGAAGACCACTGCTGACACCCCTTGCCTTCACTCTTCGGTTTCTTAATTCTAACCAGTTTCCCCACAAAAATGTCCGGATTAAGATAGCCATCCCTTATTGGAATCCATCTTCCTTCTCATCTTCTCCTTCTCCCTTTACATGTGATCCAAACTCCTTTCCTGGTTTGGAATAGTTGCTCTCCCTCTCCATTTCCTTGACCACCAGGGGCACAATTTTAACCCAGGATACAGCCACGTAGACGTTGGAAAGGTGTATGGTCCGTTGCAGGATGAACTGTGGTGCGATAGGCCAATAACATAGATTGCAAAGACTTCCTCCAATTAAGACCAGAATTACAAGACAATTGCAAAGTTTCCTTAACGTGGCTATTAGCTTCAGGATTATTTACTGAAATTCTTTCATGTACAACAAATTCTTCAAAAAATTCTCTAAGCACTCACTAGAAAATTGTGGACCATAATCAGACACCAAAACATCTGGAATTCCTTCCAGAGAAAAAACATAATCTAAAAAAATCAGTAATATTGTTAGTTTCAACCTTTTCCAAGATTCAAACTTCTGGCCATTCAGCAAAATAGTCAACTAAAATATTCCAAAAGCTTCCTTCCGGGGCATTATATTAAAAGGACCAATAATGTAAATTCCAACTTGTCTTCAAGGTCCCTCAGGGCAAGCCACTGGACAAGACTCAACCTTAACAGCCTTAGCTGTTTTGTCACTATTCGCACAAGTACTACAAAACCTTACCTTATTTTCAACAACAACATCCATGGATGGCCACCAGTAAATTTCTCTTGCACGTCTTTTAGTAAAGGACATTCCAAGATTACCCTCATAGCACAACTCAATTATGCCTCCTCTCCAACCCTTAGGTGAAACAATTTTGTTGCCTCTTGAAACAATTCAAGTAGAAACACTTAACTCATCCTTAATTTTAACAAAAGTACCTAGCTCACTTCTTAAAATCCTTTCCACAGACCAACTAGTAAAACAATGTGCAATTACTTTGTTCAATTTCACTATTTTCCTCATTTCTTCCTCCCATTTTTCCTCTGAAATTGATTGTTAACAGCATTGATGTCCTCAAAAGTGAATGCAACCTCAACTTCATGCTCAGTAACATTGCTCAATTTCATCATCAGGGTTTCTTCTAGTAAAATTTGACATGCAATCTACATGTACATTTCTATGACCAGGAACATACTCCACCCTGTAACAAAAATGTTGTAATTTACTTGCTAGTCTCCTTAACCTAGCAGGTAAGTTTTTTCCACCCACCAGGAGACAGAATACTCACAAAGGGCTTGTGATCTGTCCTTATGATAAAATTTGTGACCCAAACATGAGTTATATAATGTTCGAAATCCCATATGCATGCCAACAATTCCTTTTCAATAACACACTAATTCTGCTCAGCTTTCCTCAGCGTCCTAGAAGCATATGCAACAACCCATTGTTCCTTTCCATTCCTCTGCATCAAAACACCTCCAAACCACACATCACTTGCAACTACATAATTTAGAAACTGCAACAAACATTTTCAAATGAGCCTCCATAATTATTTATTTCTTAAGGGTTCTATAAGCAGTATCCTAGAAAACACCCCATTCAAACTACAGAATGTTAAATTTTAGAAGCATAGTTTTGTACAAATTTCGCATAAACCTCTGTCAAACCAAGAAAAGAAGACAATTGTTTGTTGGGTTGCGGAGTTGGTGCATCACAAATGGCTTTCACATGGTCATCCTTTGGTGTGATTTCTTCAGCTGAAATGCAATGTCCTAAATAGTCTACTTTGTTGCTTGCAAAGTTATACTAATCCATTATCAAAGTCAGTCGCTTCCTATGTAAAGCTTTCAAAACTTTCCATAAGATATTGTCATGATCCAGTTTGTCTTCTCCATAAACTAATGTGTCATCTGGAAGACAACTGCACCCTCTAACCCATCCAGGGTCTCCTTCATGAACCTTTGAAAAATAGCAGCTGCATGGGCAAATCCGAAAGGCATGTGTTTCTACTTTGAGTGACTTTGAATGGCCCCATAGGTTTAGAAGGCAGCACAAATTGCTGCATTGCCTTACTCTGCGCAAAGGAGACGTTCCATAGGCATTGCGATGGGTGCTTCCACACAACACCTGTGGATTTTGGCACTTCCCCAAATTTACAAAATCAGGTAAACCTGGGGATGCGTCAAAACCTAATGTCTCCCCATGGGGAGGTACAATGAGGGGAAATACGTTTATTACACCTTGTTTTTTCCTCTTTCCATGTGTGCTGCATTCTGCAGCATACATAGAAAGAGGAAAAAGCCTCCCAAGATTGTCTTTGTGCAGAAAAGTGCGCCTTCCTGCACAAAAGCAATCCTGCAGAGGAAAGATGGTGCCTGTGTTGGTGCTAGCCTGCCGAAATGGCACCAGCGGGAAAGGACAGGAATGCACCGTATTGGATAAATATGGTGCATTCCTTGCCTCTGCTAAAACCCCGTACATGAGGCCATAAGTTTACGGCTTTCAGTATTTACAAAGGTAAGTTACGAGTAGTATCTTTAAGTCCACACTCGGCCAAAGTTTTCACACTCAGGGGGAAATCTCTGCACTTAGGGCCTCATTACTATGTCGGTCGGAAAGCATTGCGACTCACTCGGTTTTGAAATCATTTCTGACCAACTCGGATTTGGGGAGTCCAACCGACTGATTGCGATGTTTCTGAACACCGTTCGGTCGGACTCCCATTGACTTCAATGGGAGCCTGTGTTCCGACCGACAACATAGGGGTGAGGAGTTGGCCTAACTGCTGGGGCGGACGACCTCGAATCTGGGGAACTGGGGTCGAGTCTTGGCAATGACGCTGAACATCCTGTGATTCTGGGCAAATCACTTAATCTCCCCGTGCCTAACAAAAATGAATGTGTCCTCATGTAACGCAACTGGTGCTAGGTAAAGCGCTCTGATACCCGATACCTTCGGGTCAAGTTCGCGCTATATAAAACTCTGGAAATAAAAAATAAAAAAAAATAGGCTCCCATTGGAAAAAGGGGTGGTTGTGGAAAACCTTGCTCCTTGTGCTGGGCACCCCTTTGCTGCCTGCCACACCATGCATGGTTGGAACGAGGGGACCCATGGGTACCTCCATAGGCCCCAACCAGAGGTCTCTGGGTTAAGGGGGGGCCTGCTACGGGCCCCCAAAGTCAGATTCTGACAGCCGATCCATGTCGGGAAAACCGATTCGGAAAGGCTGTCCGAATCCGACATCATAATGCGTCGTTGGAGATGCGGTCCATAGACCTGTACGATTTGGCTCTGAGCGACTCGGTTTCTCCGAATGCCGATCGGAACCGAGTCTGAACGACCGAATGGTTTCCGACTATCATAATTGGTCGTTCAGATGTTTTTCCCAGTCGGTCGAACAAGCGGGTTCCAAATCGGATTCGGAAAAACCGAATGCCATTCAGAGGCTTTCTGATCAACATCGTAAACGGCCCCTTAGGGGGGAATCTCCGCCCAAGTGCAGAGATTCCACTCTGTAACCAGAGTGGAATCTCTGCATTAGGAGTGTAATGACCCAACACGGGCGGATCTCCACCTCGAGTGAGGAGATTCCACCCGAGTGTGAAAGTAAAGATACTAGTCGTAGTTTGCCTTTGTGAATATTGAAAAGTCTAACTTTACCTTTGTAAAATGGGACCTTAGTGTCTTCATGTAATACCACCTGGTGATACGCAGTAGTTAGTTCTAAAGTTGTGAAAACAGTAGCTGCTGCTAACATAGATACCAACTCATGGATATTTGGCAAGGGATGTTGATCAATCAATCTAACTTCATTTACACTACGTAGTTCTACATATTACCCCAACTCTCCTGAAGATTGTTTAGAAATCACAATCGGAAAAACCCTTGGTGAAGATTCAAAAGGGTCAATAATGTTCTTATCAAGGAATTACAAGAGTAAATTTGTGTCTGTACTTAATTGGAGCATTCCTCACCTTATGTCTTACCGGAACGGCATCCCCTTTAAGGATTATCTTATGCTTCAATCCTTTATACTCCCCAAGTTGTCTAGTGAAAACGTCAGGAAGGTTCTTAGCAATTAGAATCTAACATAACACTTTTTTCATTATCTGCATTTACTGAATACACAGGTAGAATAGCACGTGGTTTAAGTCTAGTCCGAAGATCCTCCTGATGAGGCTACCCCAAAATGGATTTTCCTTTGTCTGCAAGGGAAGATTTCCTTTTAGATGACCTTCCTACAAACTCAAAAAGGGGCCAAAACAAAAAAAACACCATCTTGACTCGATGACCAGTATATCCACCAGGACTCACCTCTATGGATAACAACTCTCTACCTAGCAATAGAGATTGGAACAAATCATGTGCAATAAAGCAGTACCATGCACAAGAATCCACCATCATGCTGATGCTAATACCATCCAATTTAATATAAGTAGATTGATGGGTTTTTTGGAATTCTACAATCATTCACCCAGAAAACTTGTTTAGGATTAAGCCCATCATCAGAACTATCCAAATCCTCAACCGCCAAATTATTTTTTTTCTGGACAGAATGTTTACACACTTGTGCAAAATGTCCTTTCTTTTTACATTTTGCATATGCCCTTTCAATACCTAGACACCTTTTTAAATTCCTCAAATGATTATAACTTCCACAAAAATAACACAGTAGCCCCTTCTTGTCAAACCTTTTGCTGGCTTCCCCCTTTCTTTCCTTATCTTCTATGCTTTTGCAATCCCCGGGAGATTTATAACTAAGAGCCTTGACTTCAGTTTTCTTTCTTCTGATCTCCTGCACAACTTTTTCTGAATTCTCAATACCCCTGACAATCTTCACAGTTTCTTTCAATGTAAGATCACAACAAACTAAAAGACGTTCCTGCATCTTATTTTTATGCTTCATAAGAATCTGATCCCTCAAAACTTATTCATAGTTTATATGTTCACAGTCACACTGTGGGGCCATATCCCTCATATCTGCTAAATACTTTTCAATTGTCTCATTCTCACTTTGTGCTCATGAATAACATGCATAGCCATTACTACATTCACACTTTTGTCAAACCTCAAAATATGCTGTTTGACAGCATAATCAAATGAATCCAACTCAGCTAATATTATTAGATTCTACTTTCAGAAGATTTTTGAATTCCTTAAGACATGCATCCTCCCAAACAAGGTTTTCACAAGTCCAGTTTTCAAGTTGGATCACATTCATCCCCTTCCACAACTTCCACATAGGCCAGAAATACATCAAACCAATCTTCCCATGACATTGCAAATTTACCAGAATGTTGAAGAAACGCTGGAGGTGGAGCAATAGAAGACATAAAGGCAAAATATATTTAATAACAATATTAGAAAACATCAGTCAAATTGAAGTTTCTCTGTCATTCAATAAACAAGAACTGACACCTCAGTATAAAGGAATATCCTACTGTACAGCCCAAAATAGGGTGTGAATCTTATCTACTCCTGTTGGTGTGGATGTCACCGTAAGCAGGAAATCTATTGCAATTGTAGATAATTAACATTGTTGGTGTGGCTGTCACTATAAGCAGGCGAAATCCATTTAAATCACAATTGTATAAAATCAAGCTTATGTGGATGAACTTGAAAACAACTTCCAAAATGTCTGCCAAATACACGATGTACAATTTCTTAATGAGAAATTGCTCTTGTTTTCCTCCTCCTGCCCAACCATCCAAAATGGCTGCCACACACGCAGAATTGGGTGCTTTTTAAAGGAAGTTGCCCCTGTTTTCTTCTTTCTGCCCAACTGTTTAAAATGGCTGCCAGAGAGATGAGCAGCGGCTGAAACGCAGGGCCTTCCCACATATTTATTGCTCCTCTGCACACACGAAGCACAGCGCGGTGGCTATCCTCTTTTATTCCTCCGTCCCATTTCTCCTTCAAGCTTCCAAATCAGACAAGGCAGGGAGATTCCTGATGGTCAGGGGCGAGCTAAGAGGAAGGTCATGCACTTTTGCTACGGTCTATGCGCCCAATGTGGGGCAACAAGATTTCCTGAGCACTTTTCTAACCACACTGGAGGGGTTCGCCATGGGTGACCTATTGTTAACGGGAGATTTTAACTCAATATGGGACCCGTCCCTAGATTCTACCCACCCACATAGGGCATCAGGGGGGGTGTGCAGCAAGGCGCTTAAAACGGCGCTACAGGGACTGGGTCTCCTAGATGCTTGGTGGGGTCTTCATCCCTCGACACGAGACATTTCCTTTTTCTCTCACTCCCACAGGACCTACCCCAGAATTGGCCATGCATTCATTAGCCAGTCTCCATTTCATACACTCTCAGGATGCCAGTTCCACCCGATTTGTCTCTCTGACCACGCCCCTCTAGAGTTGGTTCTGGATTGGCCCGCCCCGCATTCTAGACATGCAAGATGGTTTTTCCCCAACTTTCTCAGCAGGAATCGTCTCCTCAGGGATGAATTGAGAAAGGCAATCACAGAGTTTTTTGACATTAGCGATCCTGCTCTGACTTGTCTTGCCAAAAACTGGGACGCCTTCAAACGGTCATAAGGGGGAAGTGCATCGAACTAGGTACCACACTTAAAAACCAACGTAAGGGGGAGAGATTGCTTCTAGAAGGGGAGTTACAAAAAGCCGAAAATGCTCACAAGACCAATCCCTCGGTCCAGAACCTAAGGATAGTCACACAGCTAAAGGGGAAGTTGCAAGCCATCTACACTAAAGGGGCAGAAAAAACTATCCTGCGACTGCAAGCCCGAAGCTACGAGGGGGGAAATAAAGTCGGTGCCCTATTAGCGTGACAACTTAGAGCGAAGCAGGAAAAAGAATATATTGCACATATAGTGGATAAAGATGGTGCATCTCAGAGAAGTGAGGGGGGGAAGGCCAGAGCCTTTGGGGATTTCTACCGCACCCTATACACCGCTGACCCATTGGTAGCCGGGGACCAGGAGAAATATCTAGAAGCACTTGTTCTGCCACAGATACCAGTCTCCACAAATGAGGACCTAAGTAGACCTATCTCTTGTGAGGAGGTACAGAAGGCGATAGACACACTTAAATTGCAGAAGGCACCTGGCCAGATGGGTTAAATGCTCACTTCTATCGTACTTTCGCCCCGGAGCTGGTTCCCCGCTTGGTGACCTTATATAATGATATAGCAGGAACGCAACAGGGACCCCCTCCATGGGGGAAGCATTGATTTCTGTTATCCCAAAACCGGCAAAAGACTACACAAGATGCGCCTCCTACAGGCCTATTGCGCTCTTGAACCTAGACGCCAAATTATACAGTAAGATTCTAGCCACTCGACTAGAGAATGTTATGCCGTTTTTCATTAAGGCAGATCAAGCGGGTTTCATTAAGGGGAGGCAAACACATGATAATTTGAGGAGGGTGGTACATATTATCGAAAAAGTGCAGAAAAAAGACATCCCAGCGGCCCTTCTCTCGCTAGATGCAGAGAAGGCCTTTGATCGGGTAGACTCGGGTTTATGACTACAACACTGAGAAAGTTTGGGTTCAACGAGACCTTAATAGGCATGGTGCGGGCTAACTACTCCGCTCCTAGATCTTGGATTTTGGTGAATGGGGTGGCCTCGGAGCCCTTCAGACTCTCGCAGGGAACTAGACAGGGTTGTCTACTATCTCCCCTGCTTTTTGCCCTCAGCATTGAGCTTTTAGCGGAGCAAATCAGGGCCAACCCAGACATAGGAGGGGTGCCTTTTGGGACAGACGAGCACAAGATCTCTCTCTTTGCAGATGATGTGTTGCTCCCAGTCACAAAGCCACTGTCCTCTCTCCTGGCCATCCAATCAGAGCTCACCTCTTTTGAAAAAGCCTCAGGTTTAAAGTAAATCTATCAAAGTCCTATCTCCTCAACCTGACACTGCCCAAGGAGACCATGAGTGTCATAGAAGAGCTGTCCCCTTTTCAAAGCACACACAAAGACATCACATATCTGGGCATTAAACTTACCCCTAAGCTATCGAATCGTTACAGGGCTAATTATCCCCCCTTGTTGCGGCAGCTTAAAGCGGATCTGGCCAGATGGAGAACTTCCTATGCCTCCTGGATAGGACGTATCAACGCCATCAAAATGAATGTTCTTCCTCGGCTGCTTTATCTCTTTCAAGGCCGACCGATACCAGTAGAAAGGGATCTCTTTGCTGACCTGAAAAAGATGATCACTAAGTTCATTTGGCAGGGGCAGAGGGCGCGTTTGTCCCACCGTCTGTTAACTAAGGCGTGAGTGGAGGGGGGGTTGGCACTGCCGGACTTCCTGGGGTACTACAGGGGGACGCAACTCCGGGTGATCACAGAATGGTCCCTCCGTGAATCTGAAAAACTCTGGCTCCATATGGACTGACAAATAGTGGGCAGGACGATTTGGGATCTCCTCTGGAAGCAGAAACAAAACCGGCCATTAAATGCTTATATTAGCACCCCCACAGCTACCACCCTACAGGTTTGGGATGACCTTACCAGGTCGGTGCCCCTAACCACTTTCCCTTCTCCTTACACTCCCATTCACTTTAATCTTGAGTTCCCACCGGCTCACCAAGAGGGGCCTTTCGAAGTCTGGCAGGAGGGGGCTTGCCTTATGATCTCTGATCTTTTTAAAAAGGGGAAGTTAATGACATTTGAGGAATGTGCCAAAACATTCAAGCTTCAGCCTTCTGAAAAATTCCACTACATACAGCTTAAACACTGGGTACAGCAACCTCAGATACGGCTGGCCGCAACTAGAGATTTACTCCCAATTGAAAAGTTTGCTCAATCGGGGGCATCTACAAAGGGGATCATCTAATTCCTTTACTCACTCATACGGGCTCTGAGTCCCCGTTCAACCCCGAGACACCAAAGGTTTTGGGATTCCATTCTTGCTACCCCTCTGGGAGAGAAACAATGGGGCTCCCTATAAAAGGACATTTCCAAATACAATTGTTCCATGTTTTTAAGGGAGGCTCACTATAAAATTACCTATGAGTGGTACTTGCACCCCCAGAAGCTGCACAAAATATTCCCTAGAACCTCAGCTAGATGTTGGAGGGGTTGCGGGCTCTTAGGGGACTTCAAACATATCTGGTGGGACTGCCCCTCAATCCAGCCCTTTTGGAAATAAATTGTATCCCAAATTAAAATGATCCTTGGTTATCCAATTCCCGCTACAATGGAACACACTCTCCTGGGGATTCGGGTTCCTAGCCTGAAACGTCAAACGCAAGGGGATCGCTCTGTAATGTGGCTGTGCTTAGGGGCCACCAAGATGGCAATAGCTGCAGCGCGGAAGAAGGTGGAGGCCCCCTACCTTACACAATGGCATGCCAGGCTATGGCGAGCACTGGCAATGGAAAGAATGGTGGACATAGTGGAGGACTTGAGAAAAGGGTTCGACTATACCTGGGCCCCCCTGGTAGAATACTTGTCAGAAGGTTTGCCCCTATTTGCTTGTGGCCCCAGATTGAGGGCCCTCCACCTCTTTCATATCTAACAATCTGGATGGCCGCTACTTCTGGATCGGGGGGCTCGATTCGGACCCGGCCCACATTAGACCGTCCTTACTTATGACCAACCTTGAACCTTTGCTGCTGTGATACTACAGTTTGTTTAGTTCTGTTTATTTTTGAGTTATTTGGGAAGAATGGGTGTGGGTGGGAGACACGAGTGCCAAAGAATACCTTGACCCACAATGGGAGCAAATAGAGATGTGGTACATGTCAACCCTAAAAGCAACCTGCGGGGGACATAAAGGATGTTGTCAATTCAGGTCGAGACCTAGTACACAAGATGAATGTCATTTGAGTTTCCTGTATCTCTTGATCTGTAAGCTATGCTGGTGGCTCCCACCATTGTTTGTCTTGTACTGTTCTAAAATTAAAACCAATACAAACATTTTTAAATAAAATGGCTGCCAGTGTCTTTCAGTTTTCTACAGGAAATAGAAGTAATACTTCCTGTAGTAGTGTTAGAAACAGGCAGAGTTGAAGTCAATGAATTTTTTACTAGCTTACGCATCTAGAATTTTCAATACTATTAAGGACACGGAGGACCAAAACTACATTACCCATAAACAATATGTGTCACATGCCCCAATCACAGTATAATCCCGAATAAGTACTGATGTTGCCATTTTGTGTGCTTTTTTGCAAGGTAGGTACAGGTCACTCCAAGAGAAAAACAGGGTAATAGTCATCAAAGTCAAAAGTAATCCAAACCAGGATCCAACAGATTCCCGATGATCCAACAGGGATGTTGAATAACCAAACTGGGTTAACTGCAGACCTCCGAACTGGATCTTCAGGAAAAAAGATGGCACAATGAGCCGCACACGATGCCCTCTCATGCGAGTAGAATGAATAAAGGTGGAATCAGCTTCTCAGCCATTCTTATGGTCATTACCTGAAATGCAAAAGAGCAACTGTAAAGACTGCCAATGAAGGTAGCTAATTTAACATACTGCAAACTGTGCAAGGTGGGAAAAGAAGTCATCACAAAGTTACATAAACATTTGTTATAAAGGCAGTGAAATATGCATAAAGAAAATAAAATGCTTATATCGGGTGGGAGGATCCTTGCCCCATGTCCTTCATCGAATTGAAAATTCTAGACACGTTAAGGTAGAACATTTTTCATTCTATGTCAGGACCCAGAGGCTCAGGTTATGCTTGTTCAAAGCTGCTTTATCAACACAGATGCAACATCCACTATAGGCTTATCTTCGAAATGTAGATTCAGGTGACCAGTCTGCAGTCCTCATAATGTCCTCAATGCGAGAACCTAATGCATATGATTCATATGCCATAGCACCCCATGCAGAATGAGCCCCAAAAACAGAGATGTCAATACCTGCTACCTCCAGCAACCATCTCATCCATCTGGCCAATGTGGTGCAGGACACTGGTCTAAATGGTTTTTGCAAAGCATTGAGCAGTTGGCCACCCTCATCCTGACGGACATCACAAGTAGATGCCTTGTAATCCTTTAAGCATTGACCCACATACAACTAAGGGCCTCATTAAAATGTCGGGTGGAAACTTTCCACCCAACACCATCTCGGATTCGGGCACCGACCGACTCATGGCCGGCGAGTCCGCCTCACCAATTACGATGCGACCGAACACTGTTCTGTGGAGTCCAATTGTTCCCTATGGGTGCCCGTGTTCTGCCTGACAACACTGGCTCCTGTGGGGAAATGGGGTGTGTGTAAAACCATGCACCCTGTTGCAGGCACCCCACGGTGCCAGCCACACAGTGCAGGGTTTTACAGAGGGGTCCCTTAGGTACCCCCTCGGGCCCAACCAGAGGCTGCAGGATGAAGGGGGCCCTGCTAGGGGCCCCCAAAGTCACTTTCCGACAGCCTTTTCATGTCCGACAGGCAGACTCGGAAAGGCTGTTGGAAATCGACATCGTAATCGGTCAGTCGGAACCGCTGTTCATAGAGGTGCACGATGCAGTTCCGACCGACATGGATACTCCGAGAGCCATTCAGAACCGATTCGGAAAGACTGCACGGTTTACTTTCCGACCACGAACATCGTAATCGGTCGGGTGGATTGTAAACCGATTGAGTCGGTTAGAAGGGTTCCAACATGGTCGAGGAAATTTCGACTGTCGGGCGGAGGCTTTCCGCCCAATATCGTAATGAGGCCCTAAATATTATCAGAAAAAGCTGGGTAAGAAACCAACCTGGCATTCACTTTGGTACAATCCGTGATATTGAATGCTACACCCTAAGGGGAAAAAACTCTGCCCGAAAAGTCTAAGGCCTTCACATCAGATACTCTCTTATAGGATATTAGACATAGGAGCATGGTAGCTTGCCGATAACTGCTTGTGTGACAAATATCTGTTTGCCGACTAAAGCTCCAGAAATTGAAGAACAACATTCACATCCCAAATGGAAGTATATTTGGGCGTAGGAGGATTAATATTATGAATTCCTCACATTAACTTGCATATCAAAGGATGCTCACCCACCGGATTTTTCTTCACCGGAAGGTGACCTGCTGAAATTGCAGACTTGACATTATTCACAGTCCTGTTGGCAAGACCAGAATATGCCAATTCTGAAAGGATATTTAGGACCATACAACACTTTGCTCCCAGGGGATCAACACCCCTTTGGTTGCACCAAGCACACCATCTCCTCCAAGATGAGGCATAACGTTTGTGGGTACTGCTTGCCCACGCCTGTCTAATGAAACTTCCAGCTTGTTGCGAAAGTCCTGGGGTACACCACAATTCCCTGAAACCATCAAAGCCATCAACTGGAGTTGACCAGATAACACTAAGGGATGAGGAAGACACCGCAGATCTAATAACAGATCTGGCCGGGATGAGAGGAGAATATGAGGATCACTCACTAGAGCTAGGGCTACCAGGAACCAGGAACCAGGGCTGAGCCCTTCAAAATGGAGTGATTAGTATGATCTCTGACTCCTGATGCCAAAGTTGAGCCAGAACTCTGGATATTTGGAAAGGCATCACCCTGAAAGTGAGACCAGTTCTGAAGAAAGGTATCCATAGCCAGAGCTGCTTGTGCCGGATGCCAACTGAAGAACCTCAACAGTTGACGATTGAGTCAAGATATGAACAAGTCTATCCTGCATGGACCTCACCATTTGTGAAGGTCCTGGAGTGCAGTAGGTTGCAGCCTTCAATCGCTGAAATCCCGAAGATGATGGGAATTCCAATTGGCTATGTGTTTCTCTTTACTGGGAAATACTCGCGATGCGATGACTGAGGCAGAAATGACAAAAGTCTTTGGCTATCTCTACTAGGAGGTAAGATCTCGTATCTCCTAGCTTGTTGACACACCGAACAGATGAGATGTTGTCCATCCTCAGCAATATGCAACAACCTGTCTTTGAGGGAAAAGGGCTCCTGTTAGCAAAGGAGTTCCAGGCAATTGATGTGGAGGTTCATCTCTGTTTCCGAAGAACGAGCCCCTGCTGAGAGGGATCCGCACCTCGCTCTCAACCCCAGTGACTTGCATCCGTTTCTGTCAGCACATCTGGGGAGGTGCTGAAAATCGTCTTGCCATTCCAGGATTCCATGTATTCCAACCATCATGTCATATCTGATCTGGCTTTGACCGACAGGGGAATCTGTTGTAAATAAGAGAGACCCATCCTCAAATGTTGGATTTTTAATCTCTGAAGGGTTCTGTAGTGGAGGTGACCTGAAAAAATGACCTGAATGGAGGAGGCCAGGAGGTCCACCATTCTGCCAATCGACCTCTGGCTGCACATCGCAGACCTCAATTCCCTCTTGATGTTGCAAATCTTCTGTGAGGGAAGGATCAACTGCGTGCAAATGGAATCCATCTAAAACCCAGAAACACCATCTGTTGTGCAGGAGAAAACACTGACTTCTGCGAGTTAACAATAAAGCCCAAACTCTGCAGGAGCTGAATGGTCCATGGTAAGTGAGTCTTGAGTGTCTGAGGATCCTAGGTCATCAAAAGCAGATTGTCTCAATACACAATGGGACGGACTCCCCGAGCTCTAATAGACTCTACTACCAGCTTTCTCAATTTGGTAAAGCACCAGGGGGCTGATGAGAGGCCAAAGGGGAGAGACGTGAACTCTAGACATTGGCCACGTTACAGGAATTGCAGGAATCTCCTGGGGGAGGGAGAATGAGCACAGAAAGGTATGCATCCTTCAGGTCCACCCAGACCATCCAATCGCCTTCCTGAAAAATATCCCTTAGAAAGTGAATGTCCTCCATTTTGAAATGTCTGTACAATATCCAAACATTTAAATCTTTCAGATTGAGTACTGAATGGTAACCGCCCCCCCTTCTTTTTGACAAAAAAATGGGACTTAAGAACCCCTCGGGTGAGGGACTGACAAATGGATTGCCCCCTTGTCCAATATCATTTGGATTTCTTAGTCTAAAAAGACTGCTCTTTCTGGGAAAATAAATCTGTTTTGGCGGATGCGATTGTTAGGAGTGTCATAGAATTCTAGTTTTAGGCCTAGAATGGTTTCTAGGACCCATGGATTTAGGGTAATCTACCTCCAATTTTTTGGGAACCAGCCTACTCTTCCTCCCAAGATCAGGTCAGAGTAAGAAATAATTCTTACCAGAGTATCCTGGTCTTGGATTGCCCCCTGTTGTACCCATCGAGAGCCTCTTCGGAAGTGTGGGCGGCCTTCACGGGGGCAGGTGGGATAAAAGACTGGTTCAGATGCCTCTCCATACCAGCCACCTCTGCCTCAGGGGTAGTAGCCTTGCTGGGGGCTTTGAAAAGATCCTTGGCCTGACGCACACCCTCCATAGCGCCCGGCCCTGCCAAAAAGGCTTCTTCTGAATACTTTTTTCAGAGACATTTGAGCCTTGTCCATAGTGATGTAAGTGGAACAAAACCTGACTAGTTCTTTGACAAATGGCCCCCCATATAAAAGACCATCAGCTACCGGGTCAGCTTCGGACGAGGTGAGATCATTGAGCTTTAGATCTATCCCCAATAGATTAGACCTCCTGCATTCAGTGGAAATTGCACAGTTGGTATTCCCTAACTGACAAATAGCTCTCTGCACCCATCCTACTAGGATGTCCATATCTACAAGGGAATCAGAATCTTTGGCCTGTTATACCAATTCTAATATCTTGGGCAAGGGACCGGACATATCCAGGAATTTGTCCTGACAATTTTTCCATGCTCGAATGAATGTGACCATGGTGGGGTCAACCTCTGGTGTGTCTACGACTTTCCCTGCCAGGTCTGGCCTAGGTCATTCTGAATTAAGTCACAAGCGGACCTCTTTACCAAAACTTTGTCTTAGTTTTGATTGGACATACTATGCCACCTCTAGGAGATACCCAATTGGAAGATTTGGGATGAATGGTTTTCTTGGAATCAAAGGTACGAACTTAAGGGGATTTGAAGGAGGAGCATTTCTTCTTCTGACTCGGACCAGGTTTGTCTGCCTGATTGCCGTCCGAGTGATTTGAGGAGGAATCTGACTCCTGGGACTAGGGGGATTGAGAAGTCACTCCCGGATGGAGAGCACTATAATCATGTTCTTAATCCCTCTTGCATTTCAGTTTTGCGAAGGCATCTGATTGCGCCTCCTCATGGGTCTTTGTTTCAGCCTGGCCCCTTTTTGTAGTTGCAGCGTCATCGCCTGCTGGAGAGATCAAGGGTTGCCAAACATGCTGAAATGCAAAATCACATAAATGACCCGTAAAAGGACCAAGAGCCCGCACCAGGGCTTTATTCACTGACTGCTGTACAATGCAGTCGAGAGCATCAACTAAATCCAGCTCTAGCTGGTCATCAGTGTCATTGGGTAAGTATCCCATGTCTGCCTCATAAGGCTCCCACTGTGCCATTCTCCTGTCTAGGTATTACCCTTCGATAGGTCAAGAGAGATAAGGGGGAATGTAGCCCCAGCCAGGTAATGGATCACATCAGATAATAGAATGTGAGCACCTAGAAATTCTTTGCTACCAGGGCATGAGGAGAGCCAGTAATCAGCCACCACTGTGTAGCTGGCAGGGCGCGCTGCAGGAGACTGAGAACGAACGCATCAAAACCTTTGTTTAAGCGTTGCAGGTAAAACTGCACATCTGCGTTGTGGTGCTGAGAAAGGGCAATAGAAAGGGGACTAGACTGTCACCAAGATGGTAGTAGCCCGCTCCCTGCTCCCGCTCCACAGAGGCCAGAACACTCGGCATCAGGGACAGCTGGATAAAAACAAAACTTTTTTTTTGTTTAAACTTTATTTTATTGAGTTTCAAGCAGTAATTACACTCAATAGAACCCCCAATCGCCCTGTTGTGCCCCATTGGGCCCCATTTCTTTCGTAAGTCCGAATCCTCAGCCTTTGCGTAGTACATGCTGATTACGAATGTCAATGCGGGTGAAATATCCAACAAGGGTGCGTAAGGCTGTATTGTCCTTCTGTAGGCAATATGCGGGTCTTTATATGACAAGTACTGCCAACTTTTCCCCCCCTCCTACCTCCCACCCCCCAACTCCCTCGACCCTCCCTCCCACCCTCCCCGGAACCGGTGTGTCAGTGCGCATTATGGGAATGAAGACGTATCGTCCCTTAGGAGGCTTCAGTTGTCCGTGGAGGATCAGTGAGTCTAAGTAAGCGGAAGTATTTGGGACATGTAACTTCGTTGAATTTGAGTGCTAGCAGCGACAGAATAGGGCGCCAGATCGTATGGAAGGAGGCTGATGAGTGTGAGGTTAGCCTGTATGCGCTCCATACCGATGATGTACCACAATTTATGTAACCACCCGGTATGCGTTGGGCGAGTCTGTGTGCCCCACAGGGATAGGATGTGTTGTACTGCCGCTCCCATTACAAGCCCCATCTGTTTCCCTCGTATGGATTTCAATGGAAACGTAAGCGCGTTAGGTAGCCCCAGAAGGGTATATGCCGGAAAGCGAGGTATTTCGGTTTCAAAGTGGGTGTCTATGTCGTTGAGAACCGCCGTCCAGTATTCTGTCACCTCCCTGCAGTCCCATAGTATGTGCGTTAGTGTGCCTTCCTCATCGCAGCCTCTCCAACAGGTTGGGCTACGGTCTGGGTCGGCTTTATGTAAGTGGGCTGGGGTCAAGTACCAATAGATGGCCACTTTGACCGCAGCTTCCCGGCTTGCTGTGTTTCTGGCAGTGTGGTTCGCCCTGTAATAGACCTGTTGCCATTCTGTTAAGGAAATGCTTCTGCCCAGTTCCGTCTCCCAACGGCGTTGTCCGGCCGAACGTCCCATGGGAGCCGGGGGTCGCAACAGTTGATAGAGGTCGGAGATTAGTTTGCGGTCTGTGTGTCTAGATAGGAGCCATTTCTCGTAGGCCGTGAGTGCCCTACTGACCAGGGGGCGTGTTTCGGGCTGTAAAAGCCAATGACGGAGTTGGAAGTATTGGAACTTCTGGGGGTCCTTAATATCGTACCAGTCAGGTAGATCAGCGTAGTTGAGAAACCCATTAAGGTGAAAGAGGTGTCCTGCGGATTTACAGGCCGTTGCCCGCCATTGTGGAAACGCTCGTATCTCGAGTCCATGTGGGAATTCCGGGTTGTCAAACAGGGGTGTGAGAGGCGAAGGGAAAGAGGTGAGCTTTCTTCTGGTCGCCACCGCATCCCAAGTTCGCATTATCGAGCGTGTAATAGGTGACATATTTAGATATGGTGGTCTGTCTGAGCGCCTTAGAAATGGTATTTTCCAGAGGGAGAGTCGGGCCATCGCTCTGTCTTGGAAGAGCCATCGTTTTTCTGACTCAGGTCTACTCCACTCTACGAGATATCGAAGTTGTGCTGCCCTGTAGTAGCTCAGTAGATTGGGAATCCCTAGTCCTCCCTCATCTGGGGGTCGATGAGAAAGGTCTCTGCGGATCCTCGGTCGTTTCCCTGCCCATATAAAGTGCACTATTTCTTTTTGCAATTTGGAGATGTGGCTCATGGGGGGCCCTACCGGGATCGTCTGAAATATATATAGTATTTTAGGCAAAATGGACATTTTCACCGCTGCAATGCGGCCTAGCAGTGACAAGGGATGTGATTGCCACCAGCGCAGATCCCGTGAAGTTTGGGAAATGAGGTTGGCGTAATTCCGGGCGATCGTTTGACCAGTGGAGGGGGCCAGGGTGATCCCCAAATAGGGAATCTCGGTACAGGGTCGCAGATCCCCGAATTCTTGGAATGTGCTCGCCGGTGCGTTCTCGTTTAGTCCCAGGGGCAAAAGCATAGATTTCCCGATGTTGATTTTAAAACCGGAGACCTGTCCGAACTCTTCCAACTCCCTTAGAAAGGCCGGGACTGATCGTTTGGGTGTTTCTAGGGCCGCCAGGATGTCATCCGCATATAAGCTAATGGTGTGTTGTTCCCCGCCAAATGGGATACCGGAAATATCTGGGTTGTCTCGTATCTTTTGCGCCAGGGGTTCGATGTAGAGCGCAAAGAGTAGAGGTGATAGGGGGCACCCCTGTCTAGTGCCGCGTCGGATGTCAAATGGTTTTGAGCTGGTCCCGTTGACCCGAATCGTACCTGTGGGTCGATCATAACAGCTTGCGACCCATGCCCGGAAGCGGTCTCCTATGCCAAAGTGTGTTAGCGTTGCGTCCAAAAACCCCCAGTCCACTCTGTCGAACGCCTTTTCAGCGTCGACCGAGAGTAGTAGGGCGTCTAGCCCCCTATAGTGGGCTTTGTCTATCAAGTGCATTAGCCGCTTGGTGTTGTCACTGCTTTGTCTGTTGGGTATGAAGCCTGACTGATCAGGTTCGATAACGCCAGGGAGGCAAGAGCCCAATCTAGCTGCCAGGACCCCCGTAAAGAGTTTCAGGTCTAGATTGAGTAGGGATATCGGCCGATATGCAGCACACTGTGTGGCATCTATCCCAGGCTTGGGAATCACAACTATGTCTGCCTCTAACATGTCCGGAGGGATCGAGCCTGGGCCCTTAAAGGAATTGAATAGACGGGTTAAAAGCAAAGCCAGGAGTTGGCAAAAGGTTTTATAAAAACCGGCCGAGAAGCCGTCTGGGCCTGGCGATTTCAGAGGCTTAAGACGGGAGATTGCACTGATTACCTCCTCTACCATGATGGGCGCATCTAGCGCGGAAGCGCCCGACGGGTTTATGGCTGTTGTTGCCACCTGCCTAAGATATGCCTCTCCAGCTCCGGTCGGCTGTGGGTCTGCGCTATATAGCGATGCGTACAAGTCCCGAAGGGCCTCTGCAATCTGTTCATCGTTTTCAACCTTCTCGCCAGTGGATGTGTGGAGGGCAGCAATCTTTGAGCGTTGAGTCTGGGCTCGAAGTTTACTCGCGAGAAGTCTCCCAGTTTTGTCCCCACCTATGTAATACATGTGTTTAAGCCGCAGGGCGGCATATTCCGCTCTGTCTAAGTCAAGGCTTGCTAGCTGCGCCCTTGCCGCTTTCAGTTGTCGCCACATTCTCGGGGCCCCCGTCCGGCTGTGTACTCTTTCCAGCTCTGCCACTTTGGCCGCTAGCGATTCCCGTTTCTCTTTGCGAGTTTTGTTTTCGGCCGCAGATATAGCTATCAGTTCCCCTCTCACCACTGCTTTAAGGGCTCCCCACACTGCCGTCAAAGGTGTGTCAGCGTTGTCGTTGGTCGTCAGGTAGTCAGTAATGCGTTTATGTATCTGTTGAGAAATGTCAGGCCTTTGTAGTAGGGACTCGCCAAGTCGCCACCTCCCCTTCGGACTGCGCGGGGGGGTATATCGATAGTCACTGTCACGGCATCATGATCTGATAGAGCTGCTGGGATAATGTCTATAGCTTGGACCAAGGCGTTAAGTTCGGATGTCCCGATAAAGTGATCAAGTCGGGCGTAAGTGTGGTGTACATGTGAGTAAAAAGAGTATTGTGTGCTGTGGGGGTGGGCCGCTCGCCATAGCTCTATCAGACCTCTACTTTGCAGCCAGTCCCTCCCCGCCCCTGTCAATGCCCCAGTATTACCAGAGCGATGTCCCGACCTGTCCCTATCCGGATCTATGACTAAGTTGAGGTCTCCCCCTATTAAAATCCGTCTATCTTGATGGCTGAGGACTTCGGATAGGGAGTCCTTAAGAAAGGCCTCCTGGCCGGAGTGGGGGCATAGAGGGAGCCTATGATGATGGGGGAGTCACCCACCCATATCCTGTATGCTAGCATCCGACCTCGTACCTCTGCTATTTTATCACCTATTCTACCGTGAAAGTGTCGGGCCAATAATATAGCCACCCCCCCTTTCTTATCGGATGTGGAGGAATAGAATTGGCGAGGGAATGCCCGGGATTTCATTCTATTCCAATCTTTGGGTAATAGATGAGTTTCTTGTAAAAGACATATCGAGGCACCAGAGTTCTCTAGGTAGTTCAGTATCGCACGGCGCTTAATGGGATTGTTCAACCCCTTCACATTAAGGGTTATGACTTGAGTTGTATAGGTCATCATAGAACCTCATTGGGTGTATGTCAGCGTGGGAACAGGGGATCGTATCGGAAAGTCCCAAGTCTCCGTGCCCTGCTGGCCTCCTGTCTTGGATGTAACCCTTTCCCATGATCTCCCATGGATGCACACCGGTTCCGATCCCTGCCCTCCCCAACAACTCCCAGCCCTCCCTACCCCCTTGTCTCCCCCCCACCCTAACCCCAACAAAACATTCCCTTGTAGCCAACAATGTCCGATGCCCACAGCCTCGGCCGTGGGCATACAGCAATCACAGAACAGGGTGTACGTGTAGCCCAGGCGATCCTGGCTCCCCGCTCGTCACCCCCCCCCATCTAGCTATTATACAGTGCATGTCGAAGTCCCCTCACGCAGATTAGAGAATTTCGGGTGATGACGTATCACGTGAAACTGCTGCTAGGGCCGAGGCCCTCTCATGTGTCATGGTTTCATGGTCTGGTCTCGGGTCCACCCTGGGCGAGCCTCTCCTGCCCACCGTCTGCCACCCTCTCTCCGTCAGTTTTTGCGAGGGCCTCGGGGAAGGTTCGAGGTTGCGATGTGTGAGGCCCAACAGGTCACACGTCTCCTGGAGGGAGCGGAGTTGATGTAGTCTGCCATTCCATTTAAAGATCTAGCGGAAGGGGTGGCCCCAAGAATAGGGCACCCCTTTGTTTTTTAGGAGAGTGGTGACTTCTTTGAACGCCTTACGTTTCTGTAAGGTTATGGAGGCTAAGTCTTGGTAGAGAGCCACAGAGTGTCCCTGGTAGGTGATTGGTTGTTTCATTCTAGCTTCCCGTAGTATGCGTTCTTTCAGTGGGAAGTCGGGTAAGAAGGCTAAAATATCTGGTGGGGGGGGCGGCGCCTTCCGCCCAAGACCTACTCTGTGAGCCCGGTCAATGCGGACCTCGAATGCAGGATCAACCCCTAGGATGTCTCTGAAAAGGCCCTGAAGGTATCCGGTCACGTCTGCGCCTTCTTCTTTGAGTGGGACCCCGCGGACGCAGATGTTGTTGCGTCTGGATCTGTTTTCGAGGTCTTCGGCGTGCGCCTGTAAGTCCACTTGTTGATCCTTAAGGCGTAGGACTTCTTGTTGCAGTTGTACCACTTCTTCAGATTTAGAGATCTCGCCGTTCTCTATGGCTGCCACGCGTTCTCCCAGCTCATCGACGTCCCGGCGTATCTCCCTGACTTCACCCGCCACCTCTTGCTTGAGTGTTAGAAAGTCCTCGCGGAGAGTGTTGAATAGAGTCTCTAGGAAGGATCGGGTGATGGGCCCCTCTCCTTCGTCTTGCACAGTCGACAGTTTCGGAGTAGGGGAGGGGAGGCTTCCTTTATCGCTCGCTGCGCAACCCTTTGTTAACATGTCCTTCAGATTACAATCTCCCTTTTTCTTCATTGTGGCCATAACGCCGTCTCCTGACACTTAGCCAAAGCGACTTGTAGGGTTCGTAGGGGCGTTCCACGGCTTCCTCCTTGTTAGAGTGATCTACTCTGGCTGGCGTGAGCGGCGCTGGGCCGATCTTAGGGTACGTGCACGCCGCCGCCAAGGCAAGGCGGTCCGATCGCGGGGTCTGACAAAGAAGTTCACTTGTTGGCTATGTTGAGAAGGGAGGGATGGGGCCCAGGAAGGACCCCGTGAGGGCCACAGTTGGGGCCCGCTGCGTGGAGAGTTTGTCACGGGCTGGTGTTAGCAATAGCTCCGGTGGTGGCCCCAGTCCCGGACGACGAGCCAGGCGGCTGTCGAAGGGATAAGGGGCAGGCTTTTATGCGATGCGTAGATCGTCGGGTGTTTGTAGTTGGGGTGAGCCCTAGTGCCCGGGCAGGTGAGGACCGCCTGTGCTTGTCTAGTCACTCCTCGCTGGCTGGCGCAGTCCCCCGCAGGGCCTCCCGCAGCCGGACCTGTGAACTGGCACTTTGTCAGCCCCAACAGCGGCCCCACCAAGTCCGCCCCGTGGAGCGCGGCGGGGTATCGAAGGAACGCGGGCCCTCCCGCCGTGTGATTAGTGTCCCTTCTCGGTGCTGGGGGCCCACTCTTTTGCGGCCGCTCTGGGCTTGGGGTTGTGGCTCGCGGGTGCGGGAAGGCAGGCAGTGTCGCTCTTGTCGGGCTGTCTGGTGCCTGAGGTTCCCGGAGTAGCAGCTATGTTAGGGCATCAGGGGGTGTAATTTTGGGAGGCCCTCAACTCTCCTGTCCCGGTTCTCACCAGTCTCTGTACCACTCCCCCCTCGCTGCTGATGCCACTTACTTAGCGCGGGGGGGTCAGCACTCACCCCTAGGATGGCTGGAAGCACAGTCTGGAGGGGCCCTGAATGATGCCTTGATTTCCCCCGGGGGCCGGGCCTAGAGTTCTCTGACCGCTGCCGCACCCCCCCGTGTCGTTGGCGTCACTTACGGTTCGCGGGGGAGGGGGGGCCGATGGTCACCAGATGCTGGGTCCGTTACGGGTGTCTTCCAGCCGGGACCCGGCCCGCACCAGGCCTCGGATCCAATGAATGGAGGCCGCCGGGGCTGCAGCGGAGCCCCAGGAGATGCCGACACAGGACACCCGCCAGCAGTTAGCGGCTCCCCTGGTGTGCGCCACTCCGTCGCCAGCTCCGATCTTGCCTGCCTCTGGGTACGGCGCGCCTTGCGGAGACCCGACCAGGCCGCGCCCTCAATTTTCACGCTGCCAAGCCCGCCACCAGGCCTCCCGGCGCGGTGCCGCCGGGGGGTTGTCACTCCTCTGCACGTCTGGGCTGTCGCTCCCGGTCAGCCAACGGGTCACCCCCGGGAACCGCCGCCGGCTACTCCTTCAGCACACAGCGTGCAGGGTGCTCGCCTCAGGCCCCCGGAGCTTCACCGCATAGGCGCCATTTTCGCACCGGAGCGCCGGTCTTCTGTCAGGTCAGATCGCTGGCGATGCGTGGGTCGGGCGGCCTTTCAGACCACCTCAGCTGGTGCCGCTATGCTCCCACAGACACTATTGGTGTTGATAGCGCGATTTGGGGGACTTTGTGCGTGCGATGGGCTGTGGGTGAGGGGCCACGGCGGGGAGCCTCCGGAGTCCGCGTCCGTTCAGATCGCCAATTTGGCCACGCCCCCAAAAACAAAACTTTTGAATGGCAGGATGTGCTGAAGCCAAACATACACAGCATGCAAAATATGTAAAACCAACAGGTGCAAATTAATATGGCATCGCCTCTGTAGCGAATGTGGAAGCGTGCGAGCCGTCACCAGTCGCAAAACCATGCACCACCTAAAATAGCGAACACATTAATATAATCAACTAATTAATGTATTATAATATAATCAATTGATATAATCATACAAAAGATCTTAAAAGTACTTAACTTCTTGCGAAGCATCAAAGAAAGAGGCCACAAAATGGTGACATCAGTACCTATATGAGGGATTATACGGTGATTGGGGCATGTGACATGTGACATATATGGTTTATGGGTAATGTAGTTTTGGTTTACTTTTTCATGATTGGCTGCTGTAATTTGCAGTAAAGAAATGATAAGCATAATCTGAACCTCCGGATCCTGACATATAATTTCAAATGACTCACACCAATATAGGAGCACATACAAAGTTCCAAGAAGGATATACACTAATCCTCAAATCGTCAAAAGAGCAGGTAGAGCAGCCTGGTCATGATCAACACATGTTGTAGCGTCCAGGATTGCAAAGGTCCTCTCCCTTAGCTCGCCACCAGTATGACAAGTAGAAACTTAGGGGCACATTACGATGACGGACGGAAGCCCATCCGCACTGGTGGCAGTGGCGGAAAACGTACACCTTCCACAGTCCCATAGGCAGTCAGACCCAATGAGAGGCACTCGAGGGGGTGAGTTCTTAATTTATTTTCTCGAACTTGTGCAATAAAACAAACGCGTTTCGGCTGTCGCCTTTTTCGGTGTCATCGGGCGCGCTGGAAACAGCCATCATTTATCATTCATGAATTCATTAACATGAAAGAAGGACATTAGAATCCACTCATTATAAACAATATAGCGCCATCTTAACATAGTGTTACTTGTAATCGATGTGACTTTTGCGGCAATGTTTTCAGCGGTTCTAGTGTGTGTTAAAAAAAAAAAAAAAAAAAAAACTGCACCCAGGGAGGAGTAATTGGAGGCGCAATTCGTGGAGGAGGACGTTGTACCGGCGCAAGGAAATCCAGGGATTTTCAGCGCAGTAACGCGTCCTGTGGAGACGGATTGATGACCCCGCTCAGTAGACCTCCGGCATTTTGGTGACTGGGCACTGTAGGAGTATCTACTCCCAACGGTGAGGTGGTGGACAGCAATGCATATTTTGCGTGGATGGGCCTCCTCGAACTTTGCCTTACAGCAATAATATTGTACTGTCACCATGGCGTCCGATGCAAAGCAACTCTCCAGATGCATGCTGGTAATGGTAGTTTTTGACCAGCAAAGACTATCGGGACTCATGCCCTAGACTTTCAACAACAGATTTGTCTGTTTTAGTTTATTTTGGATCTTGTAAAGACACGGGGTATCTTAACAAGCCATTAAGAGACTATTGATGATATGTACAAATTGCTGATATGTGCTATGTTTTTTAAATAGAAGTCATGTGCACTCAGACGATGAAATGCGCAGATGGTTTACAACAATCAGTCCCAATTTTTTACATTGATCAGAGCATGACAGAACAAACGCAGCATTTTCAATGTCAAGGTCAAGAAATTTATATGCGTATTTGTCACGTGACATTTATCATTGGCATTGAACTGCAATACTATCAGTTTAGCGTGTAAAATTTACTAATCTTTCATGCATTTGGTAAATGTTTTTATTTTCTACCAATGAGTAGTTATTGTAATGAATTTTAAATGGGATGGATTCACTGCTCATTTGAAATGAAGTATTTCGTCTGTGTCTAGCACCTAGTGATATTTAAAGGCAACTTTAACATGGCGTCCTTTAGATTGACAAAGGCAGGTTCCCTGCCGAAACGCGTCTCTCTTCAGTGCAGAGCCGTGGAGGCCCATGGCAATAAAGATGTGCTGCAGATTTTACCTACCTCGTGTGCGTGCCCTCTTCTTGTTTTGCATGAAGTTGGTTTGGTGAAATATATATATATATAAAATTAATGTTTAGACAATATTCTTTTCTACAATATTTTTGACACAATATTTTTTCATTTACATTATCAGTACATCATATTTTTGTTACCGATATACTGTCATACAACCATTGGGTTGAGATGCTTTCTACATACTCTGCTCTCTTTGTTAACGAGCCCCCCTTGCAACAGATGCATTTGCAGCTCTTCTCACCTTTTAGTCCACATCAATAAAATACCACAGTGTGGGAGAATGGGGCAGCAAACCTGCCGTCGGCACATTCAGATTTGCCAAGCACCATTTTGAGGCCACATTGGCCTAATTTGCTTGAGGTCCAGCTTCTTTTTTCATGGTGCACCGTGGCCACAAATTCGTCAGAATCGCCACAGGAGCACTATTGGGATCTCTGGGTAGCTCTTTATTCCCGAGTAATGGGCTAGGCTCTGGCAGATAGTTCCAGGATTAGAGTAGCCTGGTGTGGAGCTCTGCTGGGTGGCTGCTACTGCATCTGCTGGTGGCACCACTCCAGCTATTTTCAATGTCTTGATACAGAGAATATCTTCTATTGAAAGGAGGTGGTATCTGCTGTTGCATTATTAAGAGACTTCATAAAAATCATAACCGTATGTTTAAGCACATTAAAGAGAAGGAATGAAATGAGGGGATCTTTTTTAACAGGGATTACTTTATAGTCCTACAAGAGCATTTGATGTGCCTGGCCAACATACAGTGACAGGACCCAGACTGTCATTTTTAGAGAACCATTGACTTCTGTTGCCTGACCTGCTTGAACAACTAAGAAAATCGACCATGAAAAGACAGTGATTGCTTAGATTCCATCCTTTTTGCAGGATTGAAATCAACAAGATTGACAGCACTGCTCTCTCTGGTGCTTCATATTGAAGTAAAAGGAATTAACGCGTGCAATATGAAGATGTACAATATACAATTAAGATTCATTGACAACAACCTTCCAGACTGAAAGATGAAACACTATTTATAAAATATCAAGGCTATAACCATAAAAAAATTATAAACCATCAAGAATTTCATCCATCAGTGACTCTTGACTTAAAGGAATTATTAGCAGTGAGGGGGACAAATACATTGGCACATATGAATAAGAGGTGCTCCTTTTTAATTCATTCAGCAGAGTTGACAAGAAGAATTCAATTATTTTTCAAGTACTTCTGCCCACTTGTCCACCTTTCCCAGGTAGTCAGTTTACAACTTGACATTGACAATTATAACACAGCAGCCTATCTCTGTTCTTCACTAAAGCTAGAATTGGCGCTCAACTACTTGTATTATGTTCATCTATGAAAGGTATTCTTCAAGTGTTTGACTACAACACGCGTTGCGAACACAAGGGGGAGGGAGTATAATGCCTCTAATCCCAGCACAGATCTCCCCACTACCTGGAGAGGTGTGGTGCAGCGGCCAGGGCAGCTGACTTCGGAGCACAGGGGTCACGGTTCGATCCCTGGCTCCGGCGGCAGCTCAGCTCAGCATCCTGTGACTCTGGGCAATAGCTCACTTAATTTCCACAACGGCCCCCAGCGCCTTGAGACCCGTAAGGGTGAGTAGTTTGCGCTTTACAAAAATACGGATTTAGTGCATATTTAGTAGTGCTCAGCAGCTGCAAGGGCGACTAGGCTGCTTGCTTCCTTTTTTTGGAATCACCTGCATTTTCATCTCCTTTTTTTGTGCCCTGCATGTGTGCTCTATTTTTACTCCCTTCTCTGCTCCCTGATGGTTCCCAACCTGCTCCCGGTCCTGTATTTTTTTAGGTTCTGGAAATTGAAAATGGCCACCATATGTCACTACATATGTGTGTGCAACATCTACTATCTTGGGATTTGTGTATTTAATAGAAAGCCCACTGCAAAATTGGTGGCGGTGGCGGAAAAGGTTCATTTCCCCGCTCCGGATGCGGTCATTGCGACCACTGAATTACAATGGTCCAACAGAGGGCGTATTCCGTCCGCCGCGGTCTGTCAGGCTCCGCACGTTTCTTGCGTACGCAAGGGTGGTGGATGGAGCCAACAGAGCAAGACCGGCGTGCGGAAACACGTTCCGTCCGCCAACCAGATTACGATGTGGCAAACTGCCCTTCCCACCGCCGCGTAAAAACCATCATGTTGCGGATGGCGGAAACACAACAAGGGAGAGGAAGAGCCAATACAGAACCCATCCAAACCACCGGAGCCGCCATGGATCCTGCACCACAGGCCTCCCCGCTGCTCTACCTGCTGCACCTCTGGCAGACAACAGCGGAGGTACGTACCATAGATCTCCATGCATGCAACCCCTGAACAGCTACAACTCCCAGCAAGCGTGGCGGCACCACGATGAATGTGGCAACCTGCCAAATGCAAAGTACGAGGCCCACCCAATCCTCATGAGTGACCCTCGGTGCCCCTGAAGGTAATTGGGGCCAATGCCGAGCCCCGCAGTTGCAGAGCGCACACACCGCAATGTCAAGAAATGTACGCCGAAGGCCCCCATTGGCTGATGGCTCATTCGCATAGTGGTTGCCACACCGTGGCGGCCTGGAAGCTGCGACCGTAACCCTGCCTCATCCAATTGGGGCCAATGCGTGTCATCGCTGCGGATGCCAGCTACTGCGCATGCAAACACATTCTGCATTTACATTGGCGCCATGCGAATTACATCACACATCACAACTCATGTGCCTAAAGTGATTGGTGCACCCCATGTGTAATGTCGTGGGGCACGAGGCCCCCATGCATATAAAGATATAAAGTAACCACACAGACACCGTACATGTATAGGAGAACTGGCCCAGGGCACGTGCGTCCGGCCCCGTTTGTTGGCAGGGTCACATGTCCAGTGACGCCTGTGCTGGGTGGCTGTGGGGTGGGGGGTAAGCCAGCCCTCTGGGAGTTGTTGGTGCATCAGAACAGCTAGAACAGTAACCAGCTGGTCACTACACTGTGAAGGTATGAGAGAGTGTGACCTTTGAGTCAAGTCCTCACACACATGGTATGTCCAAGAAAAGGAGAGTGAAATTACAGACATTGTCAGGCCTCGGGGCCAGCATGGACTGAAATGAGGGAAGGAGTCAAAAAGACAAAGGTCCCTCGCACTATACCAATGTTGTGTAATGAAACATCCAACCTGTGAACATCGCTTGTATATCCCTTGACATCTGACTGGCGTCCCTTGCCTGGGGTCGTCTTGTGAAGGGCCAGTGACGTAGGCAGACAATCAGAGGTGTCCATTGTCTGCAAATCAGACAGACTTGTAATCCCTAGCATCCCCAACACACGCACTGGGGTGGCGTGCTGTGTGCCTAGCTGCCATTGCCTGCAAATGTTCTCACACACGTCATAGGAGTGCACACCTGGAACAACCAAACATAGCCCTGACCGACATCATCGTTCATTGTCAGCCATGTGGGCATGTATACACAATCAATGTGCATTTGTGCCTCATTCAGGTGGACATTGCAATGTCTGTTACGCAAATTCCTCACACACTCACGCAGGAATGACCCCATAATGTCCACATGTGTCTGTCCACCGTGCTGTATATCCATGTTGTGTTGTCCAGATGACACTCACTGCCCTCATCCCGTAATGTTGTTGTGTATTGTGGGACTAAAGCTTGCGGTCGTGCAGTGACAGCAGCTACATGCAACTCAGCACTGATGCTGGGAAACACTAGTGCTGTGCCATCCAACCAAAGGGCAGCTCATCCTTGATGTAGCAGTGTACTATATGCCATACACATCGACTTCTTTGGATGTCGTAGTGTCAGTATGTCGAGTGAGTGAAGAAAAACAACGTCTGAATGCAGGTCACTTGTGCATTTCACGTGACCATGAGTCCTGTCAATGTTGTGGTTGTGTGAGTCTCTGGGTAAGCTGTTCACCACATCTCATCTATAACTCAGCCCATGCTTGTGTACCCTGACATACGTAGGAGGAGACCACCCTTTTTCCGACCTGTCCCCAACCTGGCGACGATGGAGGACAACAAAATCATCAGGAAATTCCGTTTGGATCGCCGCACACTACAAAACCTATGTGCCCAGTTGGAGGCCCATTTGAAGCCCAAAAGAATATATCCGGCTGAATTGTCTGCTACAGTGAAGGTTATGGCTGCACTGCATTTCTTCGCTACTGGGTCTTTCCAGTACACTGTGGCCAGCGCCGGTGGGATGTCACAGACCATGTTCAGCATGGAGTTGCGTGACGTCCTGTCAGCATCTATGCTTTACAAGGACAGACATGTCCACTTCCCGAGGAAGGATGAATTGGCAGCTGTGAAGGGGGAGTACTATGACCTGGGAGGCATTCCAAATGTTGTGGGAGCCATTGATGGTACCCACATTGCCCACGTTCCACCACAGGCAAGTGAACACGTCTATAGGAACCGCAAACACTACTACTCCATCAACATGCAAGTGGTATGCCAGGCGGATCACATCATCCCACACGTTTGTGCAAAGTATCCTGGCTCGGCACATGACTCCCACATCTTGCGGAACAGCACCATACCCCAATTGATGGCCAATCTGCACCCCGAGCGGGCCTGGCTTGTTGGTGAGTGGGCTGCGTCAATGACTTTGATGTATGTCCACCCAGGCCCTCGTCAGTAGCAGACTGGACTATGGGAACGCCCTCTACACGGGAGCCCCGGCCAAGCTCATCAAGCGACTGCAACGCATACAAAACACCTCCGCACGACTGATCCTCGATGTACCACGCCACAGCCACATCACCCCCCACTTGAGGAACCTGAACTGGCTCCCCGTCGACAGGAGGATCACCTTCAAACTCCTCACCCACGCACACAAGGCACTCCACAAAACTGGCCCAGCCTACCTCAACAGACGGCTCTTCTTCTACGTCCCCAACCGCCAGCTCCGCTCCGCCGACCTCTCCCTCGCCACCGTCCCCCGCATTCGAAGAACAACCACCGGCGGCAGATCCTGCTCACACCTCGCCGCCAAGACCTGGAACACCCTTCCACTAAGCCTACGAAAGACCCAAGACCTGCTAACCTTCAGGAGGCTACTCAAGACCTGGCTGTTCGACCAGTAGCAGCATCCCCCCCCTTCCCTCTCCCCAGCGCCTTGAGACCCTCGCGGGTAAGTAGTGCGCTCTACAAATTCTGTGATTGATTGATTGATTATGTGTGACATGCGGCTCAAATCACATATTCAGATCACACTGTTTGCCTGTATGTCTCACAACTAGGTGACCCTGCGTATCCCAATTGTCCATGGTTGCTGTCCCCACTGCGGAATCCAACAACGCCGTGGGAAGTCCTATACAATGATGCACATGGGAGGACACGTCGTGTGGTGGAGCGCACTTTTGGATAGCTGAACTCAAGATTTATGTGCCTGGACAAGACTGGTGGTGCACTTATGTACTCACCACAGAAGGTATGCCAGATGGTAGTCGCCTGCTGCATGCTACACAACCTGGCCTTGCTCAGAAGGATCCCCCTGATTCTGGACGACGATGAACAGCAGCAGCCCCCCGCTCCCAACCCACACATGCCCAGTGATGATGACAGTGGTGAGGAAGAAGGTCTTGACCAGCGTCAACAGCTCATCGTCAACAAGTTCCGTTGAGTGTAAGTTAACAATGAGCGAATATGACTGTGTCTGTGTGCCTTGCTGTTGTCTCATGAACTTTGAGAATTGTTGCTGGCATTTTGTACACATACAGGACAATGCGCAGGATTAGAGGACTTGGGCAGGAAGGGACCGAGCACCCAGAAGCACCCATGAGCACAGGACCCAATCGCTATAGTGCCTCATTAGCTCTCCTACTCACTCAGAGGAATTCAAGCATGTGTACACAAGTAGATAAGTTGAAGACAAGAAATGCTTTGAAATGTGCATTTTTACTACAGTGTCAAAACATGCAACATATGTGCCACAACAAGTTGAGAATGCATGAGTACAAAAACAGTTACCATAGTGACAGATCCATATCACCAGAAGCAAGATGTCATAACAATAATCCCTCTGTACGGAGCCCCACGAGCATATCCCCCAACCCTTGCTGGGAGGAGTTGTATGAGATGTCCCAGGTCTATGGGCTTTGTCAGCAGACCCCATTACTCAGCCAATACATGATGAAATGTACATCCCATGTGCTGTGTCGCTCTCATCACTGGATGGATCACTCTCCAAGTGTTGGGCAACTAGCCCGCCTCCCCATGACATCTAAAAGGCACCCGTGACCTCTAGCAGCTGTGACACTTTGTTGAGTTGGGGTGCTAGGGCCTGACCGGAACAGAATGACAACGGACAATGTCCTCCGACCATGGACGGAATAGGCAGGCAGTGCTCCTGGACCGCGCAGAGAACAAGCTCTGCGGACACTTCTCATGTGACAGACATATACTAAGGTACTTGCAAAATGGCTACGCCATGTAAATTTCGTGCGCTACAGCTGCATGATGGAACCCGGGCTCATGCCAGTCGACAATGTCCATAACGGTCAGATGACAGCCTCCCCTTGCTCAGGTCTGTGGTACCAAGCGAAACAGACCGCAGAGGTCAGCGGAGTCAAAGCTAATGCAGACAGGGCAAAAGTCAGAGAGCTGAATGACAATTCCTGTCAGTAGGCGTGAAAAAGGTAAAAGGATATTGAATTAGTCACCATCAGTTCCTGTTGCTGTTAAGTAATTACGAATCCAAGAAGGCACAGGCAGCTTCGAAGGCAATCAGTTCCAAAAGACGATCCAAATCATCTTCAGCAAAAAGGACCGCCATCCAATCCAGCAGTATGAAGGAACAGATGTGCTCCTCGCACCACGAGGATGAAAGGAGCATCCCATGGCAACCTGGGAGAGGTTCGATGTAGGCCTGGCACAGGAGCCTTTGCGCAAACGCACAGGCGCAGCTGGGAGCCTGTCTGACACATTGAAAGGCATCCCACAAACGTGTATCACCGGAGCAGTCCTGGTCGTGGACCAACAAAGGACTCAGCCACAGCTCATGATCCAGGGCAGCAACAGATGTGTTGGAAAGGCAGACATCCATGGCCCAGTGAAAGGGGCATCGTCGACAACAGAACACAGGTTGCACGCAGGTGAAATAGGCATAGCAGAAGGTTAGTCTATAACTGATGCATAGCACAGCTAATGGGACACATCCAAAGAGAAGCTGCATGCGGTCACAGTACAGTTGCAACTGACCGGGGTTCGCCTGGACCACAGGACGGGCAGACATGGCATGAGAGCACTCTTAGAACCAGCGCTCAGCTGCACAGCCACAAGTAGTGATATTAAACCGCTAAATGCAGTCTGAAAATTGGAGGAATGACACCCGGTAGTACTCCAAATATAGCATGAAATGAAGGGACAAGGCCAGAGCCCACAAGTTTGTAAAAAGTGTGCTACGGCCTTCAGTATCAGAGGCTTACAGTGATTTCTGTGTCAGTCCCCCGGAAAAAAGTGGGAGTGCCGTGTTCAGCAGTGACTGAATCGCGCGGGACGGTCATGGCACCTGGAATTAGAAGGTCTCAGGGCTGGTGTGTGAGCGACTACTTGTTGAAACAGAAGCCCATTGTGCCTGCACACTTTTTGAAGTATGCTTTCGCTGTGGGAATGTGAGGCCACAAATGACTATCCACAATCACATATGGGGGAGTAAGGAGGACATTGCTACAGCAAGGAACACGGTGTGCAACAGTTCCTATATACGCAATGCCTGCCCTGTGACTGCAGCAGTTGTGCTAATTCAGGAGAAGATAACTTCGGTTGTAAAACAGATTTAGCGTGGGTATGTTGTCAGCAACTGGTGTTCATGGGGGTAAACATGCCTAGATCGTACATGTCACATGAAAATCCCTGGGCAACAGTACTTGAGTGTGTGAATGCAACAATGTCACCATCGTCCACATGACAGGATGTGTTGTGATACTGGCTCTTGTGGGCACACTGCTAAGGATTTCATTGTTCTGCGCTGTGTGATCTGTGACAACTTTCGTCATGTCCATGATGACGTCATTAGAGGGATGTGAGCACACTGCTTCACCTCCCAGCACAGTTCACCCCTTGGCATTTTGGAAAATGCAGTTCAGTCATGATGCTTACTTGTCATGTGACTGAGGTGTTTCACCTGTGTTGGGCAGGGAAAGGTACAGAGACCCGAGTAGATTTTGGCAGCTTCCTCAGCAGACACCGGTCACAATGTATCTTACCCCTACTGATGTGGGAGGATAATCCGACACACATGTGTCTAGAGATTCACAGCACTGACCTGCACCAACCTTTGTGACACACGACAACGGTAACAGAAGTAAGCTTTTCAACTGAACTGCATTCACCAGGATGCTAAGGGCTAAACTGTGTTGGGAGGTGCAGTCGTGTGCTCCAGTCCCCCTGCTGTCCATGTTGATGGTGTTTGCTGGTGTTGTCTGTAATGCATATTGTACAGTGTTGCCTCGTGGTGTGCTTTTGCGGTTATTCCATATTATGTCAATGCACTGTTGTTTCCTTGTGTCTTTCCAGGTTCCTCCACTCTCTCAATGGATTTTCGCTTTTACATATTCGGATACATTGCAATGTGAGTCAACATGCTACTTACTGTGATGAGAATGCTCTTGACACGAAGGCATACTGCTGTGAGTTGTGTTTATTTTGCAATGTGTGACAGGTGAGGGGTGAAGTAGAAATTGATGGTACACGGAGAGTTAGGGTGGAACATACAATGGTAGAGTTCCAAAGTCCAACCGAACACTCACATCCTTGTGGCAATGTGGTTAGGTATTTACAACAAAGTCAATGCTCGGTGTTACAGTGGTGACATCAGCGGTTTCTCCGAGAACTGGTACGGCACGGTGCTGTGCCACGTGATCCTCCCGGGGTCTTTTTTGGACGCACCCTCTGCCGTTTGGCCGGGGGGGAACCTGCTGCATGCTCAGAGGTGTCTGAGGATTCGCGGTGGTGTGACTCTCCCCTCCCTGTGGCCGCTGTTGTGATGGTGTGACTATCATCCGGCTGGCCACGGGGGGGGGGATTGGCAGCAATTTGAGCCGCATGCATGTCCCTCAGGACACCCACAAACTGGCCCATGTACTCTACATGTTGTCCAAAGCGAGTGTCCATGGAGCTCTGCATACATGTTGTCCAAAGCGAGTGTCCATGGAGCTCTGCAGCCGGCGGAGTTCCCGCAGTTCCTCATGGCCCTGGCCCATCTGTCCCTAGTTCTGCTGGTATGCACCAAGGACAGTTAGCACGGTGTCCAGGGCCGCAGTCTCATTGTCCTCCTTTGGCTGACCCCCAGTTGGCCTCCCACCTGATCTGCTGCCACGGACCTGTGGCGGTGCCAGGCGCTGCCGCCGCACACCGTCCCCAGCATCCCCAGTCTGCCTGGTGGTATTTGCAACTACTGGCAAAGGGACAGTGCTGGAGGCAGCAGTGGTGATGGTGGAGGTGGCTGCCACACAGGTCATTGCTGCAGGAGTCTGCGTTGGCGGTGCAGCTGTTGTGGGAGTTGCAGTGGTGGTGGTGGAGACAGTGAGGGCCAGAGACTGAGCTGTCCTGGGCACGCCGGAAGGGCCAGGTCGGTCCTCCTCCTCTGTAAAGACCAGGGAGTCTGCATCCGAGGGTTCACCTTCCTGGGGGGGGAGACTGGCTGGGCTCGTCCATGGCATGGGCGCCTGCTGTTGCTGGCGAGTCACCTGTTGAAGAGAGGTTACATTGTCAGCATGTTCAGTACACAGCACAACTTTGATGTTCATGTTTGGCCCATTTAATTTGAGATGGCCTTACTTTTTAGCTTTGCAAAAACAACAGTTGATGGACAGAATGCAGAACAATGTCATACATTCACCCCAGTACAGAGATCTGGGCCTAAATCCATCGTTTTTTTGCTCACCATGCCATTCCAGTTTGAACCCAGCCATATGCAAATCGGTCTTGACCCTATGCCTCATGGGAACAGTCCAGCCCGAACTGCCAAGCCAGGTCCTCCCTGGACTGGAAACAAGCATCCTAGGACCGGTTTCGGGGTTTCACCCCTCTTCAGCCAGGATTGCTTGATTCCAGTGGCATGGAGAGCACGGGACCCACGTCTGGGCATACCCGTCCCACTCGGGGTGACAAATGCAAAAACAACAGTTGATGGACAGAATGCAGAACAATGTCATACATTCACCCCAGTACAGAGATCTGGGCCTAAATCCATCGTTTTTTGCTCACCATGCCATTCCAGTTTGAACCCAGCCATATGCAAATCAGTCTTGACCCTGTGCCTCATGGGAACAGTCCAGCCCGAACTGCCAAGCCAGGTCCTCCCTGGACTGGAAACAAGCATCCTAGGACCGGTTTCGGGTTTCACCCCTCTTCAGCCAGGATAGCTTGATTCCAGTGGCATGGAGAGCATGGGACCCACGTCTGGGCATACCCGTCCCACTCGGGTGACAAATGCAAAAGAACAGTTGATGGACAGAATGCAGAACAATGTCATACATTCACCCCGGTACAGAGATCTGGGCCTAAATCCATCGCTTTTTTGCTCACCATGCCATTCCAGTTTGAACCCAGCCATATGCAAATCGGTCTTGACCCTATGCCTCATGGGAACAGTCCAGCCCGAACTGCCAAGCCAGGTCCTCCCTGGACTGGAAACAAGCATCCTAGGACCGGTCTCGGGGTTTCACCCTCTTCAGCCAGGATTGCTTGATTCCAGTGGCATGGAGAGCACGGGACCCACGTCTGGGCATACCCGTCCCACTCGGGTGACAAATGCAAAAACAACAGTTGATGGACAGAATGCAGAACAATGTCATACATTCACCCCAGTACAGAGATCTGGGCCTAAATCCATCGTTTTTTGCTCACCATGCCATTCCAGTTTGAACCCAGCCATATGCAAATCAGTCTTGACCCTGTGCCTCATGGGAACAGTCCAGCCCGAACTGCCAAGCCAGGTCCTCCCTGGACTGGAAACAAGCATCCTAGGACCGGTCTCGGGGTTTCACCCTCTTCAGCCAGGATAGCTTGATTCCAGTGGCATGGAGAGCATGGGACCCACGTCTGGGCATACCCGTCCCACTCGGGTGACAAATGCAAAAAGAACAGTTGATGGACAGAATGCAGAACAATGTCATACATTCACCTCGGTACAGAGATCTGGGCCTAAATCCATCGTTTTTTGCTCACCATGCCATTCCAGTTTGAACCCAGCCATATGCAAATCAGTCTTGACCCTGTGCCTCATGGGAACAGTCCAGCCCGAACTGCCAAGCCAGGTCCTTCCTGGACTGGAAACAAGCATCCTAGGACCGGTTTCGGGGTTTCACCCTCTTCAGCCAGGATAGCTTGATTCCAGTGGCATGGAGAGCACGGGACCCACGTCTGGGCATACCCGTCCCACTCGGGGTGACAAATGCAAAAACAACAGTTGATGGACAGAATGCAGAATAATGTCATACATTCACCCCAGTACAGAGATCTGGGCCTAAATCCATCGTTTTTTTGCTCACCATGCCATTCCAGTTTGAACCCAGCCATATGCAAATCAGTCTTGACCCTGTGCCTCATGGGAACAGTCCAGCCCGAACTGCCAAGCCAGGTCCTCCCTGGACTGGAAACAAGCATCCTAGGACCGGTTTTGGGGTTTCACCCCTCTTCAGTCAGGATAGCTTGATTCCAGTGGCATGGAGAGCACGGGACCCACGTCTGGGCATACCCGTCCCACTCGGGGTGACAAATGCAAAAACAACAGTTGATGGACAGAATGCAGACGTGGGTCCCGGGCTCACTGTGCCACTGGATTCAAGCTATCCTGGCTGAAGAGGGGTGAAACCCCGAAACCGGTCCTAGGATGCTTGTTTCCGGTCCAGGGAGGACCTGGCTTAGCAGTTCATGCTGGACTGTTCCCATGAGGCACAGGGTCAAGACTGATTTGCATATGGCCAGGTCTAAACTGGGGTGGCATGGTGAGCAAAAGAATGATGGACTTAACCCAGATCTCTTGACTGGGGTGAATGTTTTGATTTGTTCTGCATTCCGTCCATCAATTGTGTGTCTTTTGCTTCCTCGCCCTAGTGCGCCCGGTATGCCCAGACGTGGGTCCCGGGCTCACTGTGCCACTGGATTCAAGCTATCCTGGCTGAAGAGGGAAGAAACCCCGAAACCGGTCCTAGGATGCTTGTTTCCGGTCCAGGGAGGACCTGGCTTAGCAGTTCGGGCTGGACTGTTCCCATGAGGCACATGGTCAAGACTGATTTGCATATGGCCAGGTCTAAACTGGGGTGGCATGGTGAGCAAAAGAATTATGGATTTAACCCAGATCTCTTGACTGGGGTGAATGTTTTGATTTGTTCTGCATTCCGTCCATCAATTGTGTGTCTTTTGCTTCCTCGCCCTAAGTGCGCCGGGTATGCCCAGACGTGGGTCCCGGGTTCACTGTGCCACTGGATTCAAGCTATCCTGGCTGAAGAGGGGTGAAATCCCGAAACCGGTCCTAGGATGCTTGTTTCTGGTCCAGGGAGGACCTGGCTTAGCAGTTCGGGCTGGACTGTTCCCATGAGGCACAGGGTCAAGACTGATTTGCATATGGCCAGGTCTAAACTGGGGTGGCATGGTGAGCAAAAGAATGATGGATTTAACCCAGATCTCTTGACTGGGGGTGAATGTTTTGTTTGTTCTGCATTCCGTCCATCAATTGTGTGTCTTTTGCTTCCTCGCCCTAAGTGCGGCGGGTATGCCCAGACGTGGATCCCGGGCTCACTGTGCCACTGGATTCAAGCTATCCTGGCTGAAGAGGGGTGAAACCCCAAAACCGGTCCTAGGATGCTTGTTTCCGGTCCAGGGAGGACCTGGCTTAGCAGTTCGGGCTGGACTGTTACCATGAGGCACAGGGTCAAGACTGATTTGCATATGGCCAGGTCTAAACTGGGGTGGCATGGTGAGCAAAAGAATGATGGATTTAACCCAGTTCTCTTGACTGGGGGTGAATGTTTTGATTTGTTCTGCATTCCGTCCATCAATTGTGTGTCTTTTGCTTACTTTTTAGCTTGGCATTACTTTGCATTCATCACAGTTTGTCAGCAGTCGAACGTGATGTGGAAGTACATACATTGCTCGTTCGCTATGTGTTATGGCTGTAGCAACAAAATCATATGTACAGATATTGTCTTTCCAAGGACATGTCCTCTGGTACCAACTTGTTGCTCATCAGATTCAGTTTATGCTTGGACATTTGTGTCTTCTCAATGATTATCTGCCTACTATGCTGCAACTTCATGATTTGTGTTATGCTTTTTGTACTTGCCTCCTGTGGTTTATGAGGTTTTACAGGGTTTCCATGCATGTGTTGTGTTGACCCGAGTCTTTCTGCTTTGAGGCAATGGGACTTGCACATAGGCTTCTTTTGATCGCGTTCTTGTATTTTGCTTTGCAGTTACATGTGACTTCATCACCGACACTGTGAATCATGTGGCCTATCGAAGGTATTGGCTGTATGTGCACTGCCTACAACTTATGGGGGTTTCCAGAGTTGGCTACCAGGTGCGGGATGTGGGGGCATTTGGCTCCATGCTGTCTGTGAAGGAAGACGGAGGGCCCTGTGGCCTTGCTGACAGGGCTCAACGACCCCCTCCCCAGTGAGATGGCTACCTACCTGTTAGGAGGCACTGTCGACGGAGTTAGCTGACACATGGGTGTGGGGTGGGGAGGGTGGGCCATGCTGTTTGGGAGGGAGGTCAGGGTGCATGAGCTGACTACCAACCTGTGAGGTGAAGCTGGGTGAGGAAATGCTCGCCTTGTGATCCATTCATATTGATAGCATGCATTCCACATGTGTTTGATATGGGATGGAGATTGAGGCTCACTTGTTGTGCACAACAGTACATTGCAGTGTGATGGGAGACATTTGTTAGTACTTACCAGCCTCCACTCCCCCCTCGATTCCTGTGTGACTCTCTGGATGCATTATGGCAGGCACCTTCTCCTCCCATTCGGTGTCGGTTAGTGGTGGAATGGGAGGGCCGCCACCAGTTCTCTGGGCTGCCACGTGGTTCCTCTGTGCCCGATGCTTGACCCGGCCCTTGAGGTCGCCCCACCGCTTCCTGATGTCATGCACAGTGCGTAGGGTGGTCCCTACGGCATTGACTTTTCTGTGGATCCTTGCCCACATCTGATTCTTGCTCGCAAGGAGGGTGTGTTGGACCAGGTGCCCAGACAAATGTGGTTCTACCCTGATTGTCTCGTCTACCATCACTTTCAACTCTGAGTCGGTGGATTTGGGCATTGTCTTGGGGGGCATGGTGCAAATGAATGAGGGGTGCAAGGTAGTGGTGGAGATATGTGAAGTGTGTGAGGTGTGTGGGTGAAAGTGGTGTTGTGTGGAGATAGGTGTGTGTGATGTTGTGCAGTGTGAGTCAATGGTGTCCTGTCTCTCTGTCTCGGCTTGTGGTGAGCAAAGGATGCTGGTCCAGGAAGGGGTTAGTTTTATACTGTGGTATGTGGGTGTATCCACATGAGTGATGACCTCCAGTCCTCTCTTCCATGCTGCGCATGGCTTTCCTTGCCAGGAGCAAATTGGGGTGTATCATTGTGGCATGTGTGTTGTGATTGAGGGCGGCAGGGAGTACAGGCACACTTCGGGCATAGTTGTGAAGTTGGTTCCGTCCGTCAATCATTTAGCCTATGTGCGTGCACAGAGGTCGGACGCAGTGCTCGGTCTGCCAGCTCCGCATTCTCATCGCAATTCGCCGTGCGGTCTTTTCACGCCGTTGAACAGCTTTACCCTTCCGCCGCGGTCGGATTTGCAGCTTTTCCGACCATGGTGGACGGTCTTTTGTGACATCCCTCCGCCGTGGTATGATTTTGCGTACATTGCATCGTAATTTGGCCGTCGGAAATGCCGCGGCTCATGCGGGGGGATTTTTCCCAATACCATGGCGGTCGGAGGGCTTTTCCGTACGCCATCGTAATTGGGCCCTTAATCTTCATTGACAGGTATCTTCTTGTCTCTCCTCCCACACATTCCAGCATTCCATCTTAAGATTCCACTCCAAAACCTACAAGATTATATATATATGCTTACATCTAAAATTCCACAGGGTCCCTCAATTGTACTATCACAGAGGGCACATTTCCTCATTTGTGATGGCCAAATATTGGTGGTAGTCCCAGAACAGTTTTCAGATTTCGCTGTGGTTTTTGTTGCTCTGTGTTTGAGTGAACCAAATTATCTTTGAGATTTTTGTTGTGTCTCTGGGCAAATAAAGATTCAGCTTTAAAAGACAATGTTGAAACAAAATTCCAATGTTTTCTAATGATTTTCTTGACATCATTCATGTTTGAAGTAAAGGTTATGACACACATTATCCTATCCAGCTCTTTTTTAATTGTTATTTCTAAAAGAGTGTCCCGAGCTGTGTTCAAGCTTGCTTCATAGTTTTTTTTAAGAGTCATGTGGATAAAGGCATTCTTTTAATTTGGACATAAGTAGCCCGTATTTTTTGGTTTTTAGCAGCATTGCACTTCCTTCGTCTTAGAGTTCTGAGATGAAAGTATGGAGTCATGATCCATGGTCTTAATGCATATGCATTGTCGCCTGTAAATTACCAAATTTGCTTTAGAAATTATGAAATATCAAATGTGGCCGATAAGTTTAAATTTCAGACAGGATTACCTAACAACTATCTATCTCCAAGTGCTCCTTTTGCTAGTTGTTCATGTAGTCTACTGTATCTAAAAATGTAGAAAGTCATGAGGAATCGTACGGTGTCAAGCAATAAGGTCTGTGTGTGTATGACATGTGGCATCGCATACTTCTTGTATATTTAAAGAATGTTTGTTCTTTTTTATTGCGAAACCAATACTCTGTTTCAGAGGGTGGACAGATTTGAAGATGTGTACTATCTACACATCCAATCACTTGGAGGGAGCGTGCTATATAGCATGGAATCGGATTGCGTAGCTTTTAACTTAGCAGGGGTACTTCAAAATGCAATGTGTGATTTTTTTCTAGCCAACATTACGCCAAGAAATGTTTTAAAAAGCCTGAATACGGCCCTGTCTGATATTCGTTCCTGCAACTGTAACAGTGTGTTGGTAGCTACAAGAAACTAAATGCTATGAGCTATGCAAAACTTGAATATGTGTAGGACTAGCAATATTGTGTTGTGGAGGCCTGCTTAGTAGAGGGTCCAAATAAATAAAGTCTTTGTCTTTGTTCAAATAGACAAATAGAATCCCATTCCAAAAATACCTTCTGCCTTCCTCCTCCTCCTCCGCTAATGAGCTCTTCCTCCTCACTACATTATAGAGTGCAGCCATTGAAAAAGATTGCAATGCATGCTGGACTCCCTTTTATACTTTGCAGCTAGTTACCACCTGTTTCCAATTTATGGTTTTTTTGCACATGCAAATTGCTGTGTTTTAACAATAGTTTTTTTATAAAGAATTGCTAATTAGTCAGTGCAGTATGCTATTTTTAAAAGTACAGCATTAACAAGTCTTTGTAATGCACAAACACCTTATTTGGTGGTCGCTAACAAGTTTGCACTTGGTTAGCTACTCCCTGGGGGATATTCACAAGAACGTGTGATAATCATCGCAAATGTAGCTTAACGCAACCTTGCATATCGCAGTCCATCGCGAGAAAATAACACCATCCTAATGTCCAATTCCCAACCCCTCTGCACCATGCAATAGCAGCATGATAACCCGCCAAATGCCCGAGTAAAAACCAACCCGAAAAACAGAAAATGCGAAACACGACCGCCCAAAAAGTCACGACGCCACAAAGCGCGATACCAAAATCAGTGAAAACCAGCGAAAGGCCTGCAATACCCACGCGTCATGCGTGAAAATGCACTATAAAAGCAAACAAAAAACCAACTCCAAAACCAATCCAAACTGTGTAGCACCATGGATGCACCCGGACCTAGTGCAGAGGACAAGCCGAACTCCACAAACCCCACGGAGGACCAGCATAGAACCCCCTGTTCGGGGGAGGGCAAGGAGAAAAGGAAGAGGAAGACGGGGTTCAGTCCGCAGGAAGACCAGATCACCGTCACGGAGGTGATAGAACACTACCAACAACTGTTCGTCACCTCCACTGCGTCATTGGCAACACAAACGGAAATATGGCAGTCCATCGTCACCAAAGTGAATGCAGTCGGAGTGTCGAGGAGGTCAATGGAGGATGCCAAGAGGCGCTGGCATGAAGTGCACAGCCAAACCAAACAGAAACTCGCTGCCAACATGAAGGCAGCAACGGCGACTGGAGGTGGGAGTCCTGCGCCATAGGAGGAGCTGGATGAGCGGAGGAAATGGTGGCCACAGTCATCAGTGGGGAGACAGTGCAAGGAGTTGGGGGTCTGGACACAGCCCAAAATGACCTGACCCAACAGCAACAGGGTGAGTAACCACCAGGGACTGGGGAGACAGGGGCAGATGGGCACAATGGCACACATACACAATCATGTGCAGCACACTGCACACCCGCAATGAGTGTGGAACATGTCCCTGATACCCTTGGCACACTGCAGCACACATAGAAACACCAAGTAGGCCTCCGTCCACTATGTGCACAAATGGGCCCCCCTCCATATCACCAATGCCACAACCTACCCATGCACATGTGCTGAATCCAGAAAAGCAGCGGCTCTGTGAGCCACACTGACAATGCAAGTGACACTGCATGACAGATAGCATGGCTGAAGTCACAATACATGACATGGTGCACGAGACGACACTGATTTGGCTGAGTGTGGACCACATCCGTAAAGGAGCAGGTCACACTCTGACACATCCATGTGCACCTACGAGCCATGACGTCAAGAACACATCTGCAGACAAACAATGCACAAGAGTACCAAATATCTCCAGTCGCACAAATGACCCAAGTCGCAAACATCCCAGCCCCCGAAAAGCACACAAGTCAAATGCACACCGACTCAAAGGGATAAGGGTCCGCCAATGCAGAGCTGCAGGGGCGAATCGCCAACAATGCAGCACACACACATAGCAATCACAGTACATCAACATTGACGACAATGTGGGACAGAGTGCAACCCCTACACCACAGGACAGAGGACACAACTGGTGCCTCTCGTGCGTAGAAACTGGCCAATCACATCTGGCAATGCATGACACTGTGGGATGATAATGTACGAGTACAACCACACATCCGTCAAGTAGTCGAAATGTCCACTGACTCCCATCAAATAGCCAGCTACACCAAAACAGTCACAATGTACACCGTCATGCAGTCTGAATGTAAACATCCACAATGCGTCAACATACATGAAACACACTGTTAACCTGCATCTCCCCTTACATTGCAGAGGGACAACCAACGCCTCCTGCAGAGCAGACCACACATCTCTTCAGTGATGATGAAGAGGACACCCTGCCCATTTGCCCAGAAACACTCCAACGGCTCGTGGACAGCCTCCTTACCCCACCTCCAGGAGCAGGGCAGCCCAGCTGCATCGCAGTGAGCCCACACCCTGTACAGACCACACAGCAGGAAGCACACACCACCACGGCTGCCTCCCAGGACCCCCACGACCAACACATGGATTTCAAACGCCGTGTGTTAGGGTGCCAGGAGAAGATGGCAGATCAGCTGCAGCTGGGTTTCGACCTCATGGCAGCCAAACTCGATGCCATACGTGGGTGCCTGAGTCCCATCAGGGAGCACCTACAGTCCATAACGGATACCCACTGTCCGCACCATGCCTACCAACAATCCTTGGCTGACATCGCTGATTCCATTACTCGGAGACAAGAACTGTCTAGGCAGACAGGCTCCAGCGATGACAACACAGAGTTGGCACAGATGCGGAGGACAATGGAGACTATGGATACAATGCAGGCTGGAAGTATGGCTGCCACTGCTGAACACCAGCGAGATGTAGCTGCGATCTTCCATGCCTTGCAGATCCTCATCTTGCCACTGCTGCCACTGAGCCTGTACCAGATGACTGCTGCAGGAACCTTGACACACACATCTCCGACCCCTGATGTGTCAGTGGCACACAGTGATGCAGCCCCATCGCCTTCACACCCTGATGTGTCAGTGGCACACAGTGATGCAGCCATTACACCGCCACACACACCGGACACACCCGACACAGAAGAAGTATCAGAGGAGTAAGATGTGGATGGTAACTACTGTGTGAGGAAGGAGGCAGTAGCATCCATCACCTCCATATGGCTTGCCCTGCCTGGCTCTGCCCATGCATCATGCCCTGGGACAACCCCTTCCACTGACCCCCGGAACACTCTGCAACATTCACCCGGACCCCGACACGGACTGCCATATCTCCACTGCTTGACAATTACACAGCAATCCTGCTGCGGACTGCACTCCCCCTCTTCCAAATCAATTTTCAATTCCCAAAGGACTCTGTTTGGCCCACCACTGGGCTTCCATGTTATGTGGGCTTGGATGGCCATGTACAGCTCCCTCTCCATCAATCGCCAGAATGTGAATAAAACATTTGAAATCATGCAGATGTGTCATGACTATGTTCACTCACGTATGGAAGTATGGCTGGATGTAGGGACAATGATTGCACAAGAAGGTACACCCTGGTAAATGACATCAATGCGCATGTTCATCCCCAAGACACATGGCCAATTGGATGACTGTGAAGGTGGATACTGGCTGTGTCCCCATTGCACATTAGCAACAAACTCACAACCCCCCAACGTAGGCACAGGTCCATATCTTGAATAGGTCTGTGTGTAGGAATGACCAAATCGGTAGCAGGCCAGAAGTGGTGTCCTACATCACATGTGACGACAGAACTTCACGTCGCATACCCAGTCACACACATCTGTGTGGACACATTCTGTAATGATTCATAACATTGCTCAACATGGTCAGAGGTTGGACACCATACTCACATTGCTGAAGACACGTAAGAGCACAGGTCTACCAGCAACTCTCCCAAAACAATGTCGGGCTCACAGAGGTGGAGTTGTCAGAAGGGACCCACCCCCATTGTACATGCGTCAGTCAGTTCCTCCATGTGTAGGGACGATGCTCATTATGGCACACGAGTGGTCAATCTAATCAACACTCATCACAGTTAGACACCAGTGGTGTTGCGTAGACTTTTTTGGCATGTGCGTGTCAGTACGGACAAGGCAACTGCCACAACAGGCAGGAACATGCTTAAGACACTTACACGCAGCATGGGTACATGTCGAGGTGCAGGAAATGGGGCTGGAAAAATGAACCCCAATCATCACGGATGACAACGGTTTCAGCCCACCTTGCCTTGCTGGACGAGTCATGTGCTGTTTGGCGTATGCCCATTGCCCCGTTTGAGGGGGCACGACTTACAGCCCATGGGGTCTGCATAGTGCTCTGCCACCCGACTGCGCCGACTGTCTGCTCTGCTGACAGTGATCAGGTGAAAGGGTCCGACAAGTTCACATGTCGTGCTACATTGCCATGTGTGTACTCTCCCCTCAGCAGTGTGTCCAACTTGGTAACGTTGCCAGACGACGCTGTGCTGCTCTGACCATGGAACTGCATCACCTTGCACAGGTGTGTGTACACACGCGTAGTTCCACGCACATGCATACAGAGTCCAGATGAAGGCAGACATGTCCTCTGTTGTGGTGGGATGTGGGTACATTCCCCACGATGCTACAAGGTGTTGGGAGCAGTGCTGTGGGTGACAATCCGATGTGGCTGCAGGGTCGTAGTTACTCGTCCATGAATGCCAGCGCAGCTTCATGGGCAATGTGTTCCAATAGTACGTCGTTGTCGGGTTCAAGGAACACCAGGGTGAGCCAATCCATTAACTGGTCCGGGCAGATGTGCTCAGTCCACGCCGTTTCCCCAATCCACAACACAGCCCAATAGGGGAGCGCCTGGATGTGGTCACTGCACACGAGGAGTTGGGCATTCTCCCATGCGCAACTGCCAGCACATACCCCAAGGATCAGTGCATCCCATGCACGGCTATCCAGGTGACACTCCTGTTGGTGGGCCAACAGGGGGCGCACTGTCAGGTCATAATCCAATTCAGCTACGGTTGCGTTGGATAGGCAGACCTCCATGGGCCACTCGAATGTGCATGATCGACAGTGGAACCAGGGCTGGATGCAGGTGATGTAGGCGAGATGGAAACTCAGATGAAAACTGATTCGCAACACTGCCATTGGCAGGGATCCCAACAGATGCAGCATTCGGGCACGGTACAGTTCCACGTGACAGGGGTTGTGCATGTTCCCGGGAATGCAGGCCATTGCATTTGTTGGTCTCGTGGCACTGGCACTCGTCTGACCGGCGGGTGTTCGGTGGACGATATGCCACAGCTCTGGGCAATGAGTCGTATGTGAGTGCGACGTTTGTACATATGGGTAGTTCTTGACAATGTGTCAAGGGCATCCCTTGCAGGTGTCGGTCATGCAGGGACAAGTGTGTGTGGGGTGTAGGCATGTTGGTGTTTCATTAGCGCAGTTCGAGGTGTGGGAGTCGTCGGAGGCTGGTATGGTATCTCACGCAGTGTGTGCCAGCCGCATTCAGGACCAAGGTCGGGGGTTTGGTTGGCCTTGGGCCTTGTGTGTTGAGACAAAGGTGCTTTCATTCCTGATTTTCATCTGACTAATGCTTGCATGTCTTAATTGTGATGTGGAGTTTGCGCTCACTTTGATGCCAGGCCTGTGATTTGTGGTGCGCAGAGTTCGAGACACACGCAGCTGTTGGCATGTTTGCATGAGCCAAGGGCCCGATTGGCCTTGCGCTCCTTCTTCAGTCTCTCTCTTTCTGTCTGTTTCTTTCTCTCTCTCTCTCTCTTTCTCTCTCTCTCTGTCCTTTGATGGGTGCCTGACACACCTTCTTATCTTGGGTATTGTCTTGCAGGCTGTGAGTCACAGTTTGTCCAGGGATTCCCCGCCATGACTCCTCAGGATAGTTGTTTGGTGACGTATTTGAATGTGACATTTTGTTTGGTTTTTCAATGGTGCATGTATGAAACAGTATCTCAGTGCGCACATGTATGTTGATTGTTGCAATTGTGGGACATCAGGCGGGTGCTTGTGGTCATGTTTATGTGCAGTTGATGTGCTGTGTCTTGGTCCTGGGGAGGTGGGGGGTGCCCATGGTGGGGCCGGGGGGGGGGGTGGTCCTGGGAGTGGTGGCGGCGGGTGTTGTGGCCCTCTTGGGTGTCCGGCACGCATGTTCAGTGGCTCCATGGCATCTGTTGCCCTTCAGGTGTGGCTCTGGGCTGGGCTCCATTTTGTGGTGCAGGCTGTGCTCCGACTTTGCACCAGGTCAGGGCAGGTGTTAGTTTCCTGCTGCTAACGCGCCTTATCGCCTGTTTTGTGGTTTTATCGCTGGTCGTTGAGTATGTGGAGGTGTGGTGTTGTCCCGGGTTTTTGCTCGGGAACGCCTACTCTGCATCTCGTTAGCGATAGTTGCAGGGGTCATCTGTGGCGATGTTTTTTGAGGATGCTTTCACAGGTAAACTGGTGTTATAGGCTGTTAGCACCAGCTTGTGAATGTTGCGATACATTTATCTCGACTTTGGCTGTGATAAAGTGCTGTTAACTCGGCGATAAGTCCTTGAGAATATGCCCCCCTATTTCTTGGTGCATCATGCCCTGTGAGCATGAAATACCCCACTGGATGGTTCATAAATTCTGTGCTTACAATGTCATCTCAAGTGGTATAAAGACGTGTTCTGTAGAGCAGTAGTTACACGTTAACCTCAAGAGCTTAGGTTCCCAATTCCCGTCCAGAGATGCTGACATATTGCCTTGAACACTTTTACTTTATCTCTGCATGTTCTTGCTCATCCTCCATTAGAAGGCACGGTGACCAGAGCTACCACAAAGGGGGATGAGGAGTTGTCCAAGACTGCATGTGAAATAGGAGATCGATGGAGTATCTGTAGGGCACTGCATACACCCTCTTGAAAGGTGCCTGGTGGGGAGTGTGTCACTCCCCCCCCAACATGAAAGACATGTTGTGCATTCACCCATGGCATCAATGCTTTGATCATGATTTGGATTAACAAGTGATTAAAAAACCTATCCTTTAGCTCCTTCTCCAATAGCAAGTGGTGCCACATGCAGGACAAACACCCATGAAGACCATTCATGGTTGGAGCACAGAGATAATAATCTAGCCATTGTACTCAAGCCTTATTACAGCTATTAGAATATGCATGTTACTTAACATCCTGAAAATCAGTGTTCCAGAATAAAATATCTTCCACACTGAAATGTCTGAAGTTTGCTTAAAAGTGCCTTTAAAAGGACTTCCTATTATTAATTTCACTGTCCCACTGTCTTCTTTCAAAGCTTTGCCTGTTTCCCTTTATTCAAGATTGCAAGGTACATTTACAAAATTGAGAAATCTGCTTGTTGGACCTCGCACACACTGTAGGGTCACCCCAAAACTTTTTGGCTTTGCCCTCTACTTTTTGCTGAATTAATTTTTGTTGGCCTTAGGACTCTGTGCAATTTACCAATGCTAACCAGTGTCATTTCATATGTCATTAGATATGCTATTAATGATGTCACACAAAATGTCATAAGTGATGTAATATATGAGGTCATAAACAGTGCATTGGGAGGGCGTGAGCAATAGTACTTCAATTAACTATAACTGGTGAACATCAATGGCCTTGTCAAATTCCTGGACCAGTGCGATAATGACTGCACCAAGATTAGCAAACATGAGGGTTCCTGCCCTCATGTTTGCCGATGATACTTTATTACTCTCTAAATCCCCAATGGGACTCCAGAAGCTCTTGGACCAGTCTGAATGTTTTTGCCAAATGAGGGGATTGGAGAGTAACGTGAGCAAAACTAAGTACATGGTCCTGAATCCAGGACTCATCTCACATTAGCAGGGGCCTCGCTGAAACGTATGTGTACATTTGTGTGTTTAAGCTTCACACTGACTGAACATTTGGGGTGGCAAGCTCACATAACGTAGTGACGATTTAATTCGGAGCAAGTAGAGGGAGGTATTATAAAGTTGTTGCGCTGCTCACAGTACTGACCCATCCTGCCAGTCATACAGATTTATAATCTTAAAGCTTGGGGACAGCTGCTTATGATGCAGAGTTGTGGGGGCATCTGGGCGTGACCCCATTTGCCATGGAGGAAATCCGCTTTATGCGTCAGTTGGTGGGTGTGCCTGTAAGCACTCCTCTGCTTCCACTTAGGCTGGACTTTGGGATTAGAGTAATTTCCGACAGACTGATACTGCGCCCCCTATTTTACTGGAAGAGGATCTGGGCTACCCCGGAGCTCTCTGCCTATCATCAAGGGCTAGAGGAAATTTTGTCTCATGTAGGCTCTTGAAGAATTCCTTGGTTCAAGCATGTGAAGGGTAAGCAGATAGAGATTGGACTTCTTGGTCTATGGAGTACCCCGGACCAGGCTGGGGCTATTACCAAATCATTTATCAAAACAGCATATTGGCAATATAGAGATACTCGCTTACACAGTCAGTCGAGGTATAAATACTTGACAAATAACTTTCTTACAGTCAAGGAATCCTTTAAACAGGAGGATTTTTTGGATGAAATAGAACCCCCTATCGCTAGGCAACTGTATCTGTAATTCTGGTATGGTACCTTGCCACTCTAGGCCTTTACTGCCAAGTGGGCACGTACGTCCTGGGCCATTGAGCTGTAGTGCCCGGCCTGTGGTGACACAAAAGAGACTAGTGAGCATATTATGTTCTTCTGCCCAACTGATGTGACCTATAGGAGGTGAAGGATTATTCCGCTTTGTAGAAATTTGGGAACTAGGGAGTACGAAGAAGCTTTCAGGATTTTGAGATATGATACAAGTAGATTTATAGTTTTTGCTCTCTCCCGATTTCTGATGGGTATGTGGAAAGTAAGGCGCAAGTTGAGCAATACTCATGAAATTTTGCATAGAGGCGATCTGTAAAACGCTAACTGCAATTACTGCTAGAAAACAGGATGTGCAATACTTATTTAACAACACAGGAACCTCTTAACGTATTTATATATTTTATTCTTTAGTTGCTTGTCAACCTATTTGATTGTGTATTAACTTATTACAGCTTGATGCGTAGCTATAGGATTACCGGTTTGTGCAATTCTTTAAATGAATACCACCAGTCAGGGAGATACCTGGTACTTCTTGATTCATTGCTTAATATACCTTGTTGTTGGAGCCTGTTTAGCAGAAAGGAGGTACCGGTTGCCTTAATTGTATTTTGTTTGCCTCATATGTTTTTATGGCTTATAGCCAAAATAATGTTTTACTGACTGACTGACTGATTGATAACTGGTGAATTTCTGTGTTTTTTTTTTTGTTTACAATTTTATGTTTTATGTTTACCCTAGCTAAAACGTCACTGAGGTCTGGCTCTGTACCCAATCCCCTACAGGCAGCCAACCCAACCACACTTGTCTTTGGCCATGCTCACCATGGGGTTGGCCAGGGCCTGGCCTTGTGCCTACCCCCCATGGGCGGCTGATCTCCTGCTGCACATGGCCTTTGGTTGTGCACACCGTGGGGTCAGCCACAGGCCCAACCCCCTGTATGTGGGCAGGTAATCAGAAAAAATATCGAAAAAAATATTGTGTTTAAAATATTGTGATTTGAAAATATTGTGGTAAATATTGTTGAAGTCAAAAGTATTGAAATTGGGTGTTGTATTAATTATCGTTGTAAAAAATATCGATGTTAAAAATATTGTATATAATATCGATATTTTAGTAAAATATAGTTTATCATTTTTGTAATGTTTTGTTTAAATAGTTAGGGGCCCATTACGATGGCGGGCGGAAGCACAACCGCCGTGCTGGCGGATGCAAAAACCACCAGTTACCGCCGGCACGCAGCAGTCCACACGCCCGCCCAATTACGATGCGAAAAGCAGGCCAAACACCAGCAAGCCAGCAACACCGTCCGCCATCAAAGTGCGCCCGTTCACGTAGCGGCGCAGCACAACTGACACACACCGTCCGACGAAACACGTCCCGCCCGGCGCATAAATTACGATGCCGCAAACAAACGGCTCCCACGGCAAAGAGACACCGCACGTGAAAGAGAGGCGGAAACACGGACGCAGAGCACGGACAACGAAGAAGCGGCACCCCGGGCATGAATCCAGCACTGCAGGCCCTCCCCATGCTTCTGCTGATGCACCATGAGGACGCAACGTACCGCGGAGACGCAGGTAGGCACACACACAACAAGTGCACGCAAACAGCGCACACAGTGCAAGGGCGGAAAAGCGGACAACCCCCACCAGCGCGTGCACACTACACATCCACCATTGCATCCACATATGACACACAGGCCAAATCCTAACATCGCAGAACACATGTGTACACACCACCTGGGACTAGGAACCAACCACCCCGTCACGGCCCCAAAGCGCCGATGACGCCGCCACACATGCGCACAACGCAGAGGCCAACCGCAGCGCCATGCATGCGTCGCACACAGACACAGGGACACAACCAAGCAGCACACACACCAGCCCCACCCCGAACGCACATGACACGTGACAGGCCGGCCACAGACATGTCCCCAACGCCCAATTCACGGACAACACCCAACGCCACACAACCGACGCACACATGTCAGTGAAGTCACGCAACAGCAGGACACACCCCAGTGTAACAAACATGGCGAAGCACACAGCGGCGGCAACACCAACTAGGAGAAGCAGGGCCCCTTCGGGAAGAGGAACGCCAGTACCACACTGAAAAACCCATACCACCCTGCACATATGAACAAGACACATGAAACGGAACACCAAAGAGCCCGGTGACCGACAACACATGGCCCAAGAATTACATCCACACACAAGGCCCAACGCAGAGCGGAAAGGCAGCCTGCCGCCCACACAAGGGAGAGCAGACAGCACTGAATGACCTTCCATTCCAACACCGAAACCACAGCCCTACGACAGAAGCCGGTGAATACAGCCATTGTCCAAGAATAGACCAACACAGGCATGCCGAGGAGACCGACCACAGGGCAGATAGCGCATATCACAGAAGCACACAACGGACGGGAAGAAAGAAGAAAACACTCCCCATGTCGGCCACATGCAAGTTAATTGGAAGGAGTCACACAGCACCGACCTTGAACTGTCTGAGAAGCATGTGGGAAGAGGGCCCGTGTCCTCCAAACAAGCCAACAGAACACAAGTCCTGTCTCCCCACGACTACACAGAGCTCACAGCAACCCCGGAGCGTGCACATTGCAGACTGCACACACAGCCAGAGCACGCCACCCCTACGAACCGCTGCGAAATGGCAACCGCAACACACCTACCCAACTACGCCGAAGAGCTCAAGCTGTACCAAACCAACATGATACATACATTGGGATGCGATCTCCTGTCCCTGCTGAACGTAAGTTACCGACTGACTTACCGCATCACATTGTTCAGCTGCGTCATGCCCGTCTTCTACTGTCGGAGGTGTCCCTACCAGCATCCCGTCGAGATATGCCTCTCCAACCCGGCATGTCTGAAGGCGGACCTGCTACCACTACTCCTCCCTCTGGACGCACACGACAGGGCCTGCTCTGCCTATGGGGGCATGGCGTATGTGGCCAACATCGCACGCGCACTGAAATGGAACCACTGTGCCTCCACACGACGGATCATCGAGAACAGCTACATCGAATGTCACCCAGCATGCCCCATCATGGTCCTCCAAGGGACAACCTACGAACAACACCTTGACAGCCACCATCCGCTTCATTGGCTGGCAAACATGTACACCACCAATGACATGGAAGCCCTGCTGGACGGCATCGCATACCTGACAACCTGTAAATACGTCGGACCACAACGCAGGTTCCCCGAGTGACCTATGAAGTCCAACCCCGCACCCATGCTCAGCTTCCGCACGGATCTGGCCAGTCACCACCACAACAGCCATACCAAACGACCGGCAACTGTAACCACACCATCAACGACATCGCCATGACATCGGATATGACCGGGACATGCACACTGTTCCCCATCACATCCAGGAACACCGCATGCATCGTGGGAGGCAGTGGCATGGGCTCTGTGTATCGCACCCACATGGACGGAACTGCACGAACAACCAGGACACGACATGGATCCAGCGCCCATGGACACACACACCGCTCAGTGGACATGAATAGGTCGCCTGGAGGCTGTGGGTGCTGCACCCCTCCCACCCCCGCCCGGGAATCCCATACCAGGACCTTTGCATGGACGACAAGTGCATACAACAACAACACGACCCCAGTGACTGTGACATGTCCAGTAACCACCACAGTGCAACAACAAGTGGCACGCCGCTGCATGCACGCAAGCACATGCCCTGATGTCATCTCACATGCACGCGTGCATGAGGAACAACCGCAGCAAACCTGACACATGGAACTGAGATGGACTGTGCCCATGATGCCGAGCGGTCTGGTAGGCTACATGTATACCGTCTGTGTCAAAGTCCGCAGCTCCGCAGCTATACGTAAATGTACATTAGCACAGCCTTGGCCAAGCAGATGTAACCCCACACCCTATCCCATTTGTAATCATGCTCAGTATATCCTCAACATGTATTCCGCTGCCAGTAGTGTCCACTATACTGCATCACAGAGGACAGAAGACTCAATATAATGTCTGAAACCAAAACTGTCTCCGCTGACTCATTTCACAAGTACGAATGAGAGAGGATGAGAGTATGTGAAGTACACGGCAGTCGTGACATGACCATGTAGTCCACTGGTATTGGATGTCAACGCAAATGAGTAGCACTACTGTGGAAGACACACATGTGTCGTGTGAAGTCGTATGGACGCAGTGCTCAGGTGGGTGGGTGCGACGGGTAGATGCGCACATGCCAAGTTGGAGCACGCCGTGTTGGGAGGGGTCATGAACAGTACACCACCGCTTCCCTGGGCATTGTGAGAGGACACCTGTCGGGGGAGTGAACACGTGTGTGCACAGCAGCCGGGCACACGTACAAGGCGGTACCAGGCACACCTCAGCCCACCCTCTGTGGACAAGCTGGATCCTGTTGTGCGCCCGCCATGCCCCTTGACAAGGCACACACAGCCCCAGTCGACCAGGTGTAACCCCAACATAGTCAATCCGCACAGGCGATACAGGGCACGGGATGGCAGTGGAGCATGGTGTGTGAGAGGTCTCCTCGCGCTCCTCCTGGTCATATCACGCAGGCAATAGAACCTCAACGTCTAGCATGGCACAAGTCAAATGGAAGTGTAGGGGGACGCACCACAGCACGAGCAGCACTGACGTCACGGGAGGTGGCTCGCACCATCCCATCCATTGCCCATCATACCAACCACGCCACATGCCATTGCGACTAAGTGCAAGCGCGTGCGCCACCACCCCCGAGCCATCCCCAGAGAGGCCAAAGAGTGAATGTGTGGGCCATCAGCCACAGACGGACGCGGCCTGGCCGCAAGGGCAGCCACAGCCACTGGGTGTCGCAGGTGGCGGATCCGGAAGGCGAAGACTGTGATGCATAGTCCATGCAGGCCGGGTCTCCATTTGGGGCACCACGCAGGTGGACGGCGTCCCGCCACACATCATACCCTGAGACAGCCCACTCGTGCAACTGGACCCACACATACACTCCTTGCCCTCTCTGGTGCGAGCTTGGGGCTGCCTGTGCAAGCGCTAGCCTCGCAGGTGAGCATGCATATTGGGGGGCGAGGGGAGGACATGAGGGCTGGGGCGAAGATGACTGTATCACTGTCAGTTAGTACAAGGGATGACCCAGATGTGGAAAGGAAGAGACGTGTCCCGTGTGTACTGCAACTAGTCGCCAATCCAACTACCCCCATGTCCGGAATGTAAGCCCGCACCTAGGCCCGCCCATCCGCCACATCGAACATACCACCAGCACGACAACCTTCCCATTCGAAACACTGACTGGGGGTGGCGACCAGTGAACAATCATGTGTAGCCTACCCACGCGTACATGTGGGCCCTCCATGATCCATGTCACCTGCGGCAAAGACATGACATGCGCAATGAGGGAAGTGAGGAGAGCTGTCCGCCCCACGCGCAGAAGGTGCATCAGCTCCACAGACCCAGCAGCGAGTCCAGCAGGGGTCACATGTGCAGGGGCAGCTGTGCCTGGTGTGAAGGCACATGCATATAGACAGCACATCGACCAATGTGTAGTCTGCCCACATCCACAGTCCATCATCATGCGGACATAGGAATTGAACACAGGGCAACACATCTTAGTTGGTGCACCCACCGTGACCAACAATGCGCAATCATCGACGTACCCGCCCTGTGCATGGCCCCCACCCAACGGAGGCACATCCAGTGCCACCATCCCACACACACAAGCCTTCCACGGAACATGCTGTGTCCAATGGTCAGTACAGAGTCAGCGCCCATCTGGTGGATCCTGAACAGGAGACACATGCACACACATGCCAGCTCCCACTATGTACGTCTGCCACCTGGCACGTGCAATGTAACCTCTCACCTGTGACGTGTGACTGCAAGCACACAGCCGTCTTGGCATGGGGCTGTCAATGTGGACACCAGTCAATGTTTCGGGAGCTGTGATCCGTACAGTGCTGTACATAGGGTGCAGTGCTGACACCTACTACTGTCTCATATCCCCTCGTGCCACAGGTCCCACTTGTATTGGCCGCTCAGCCCGTGCCCACATCGTCGTCGTCGTGTGCCATACTCATCCAGCCTCGGAAGCAGTTCCATGCTCAGCAGACACTCATGTTGCCGTGGCGTTGCCGCTTGACGAATATGCAGTCAGTCCCCATCAGCACGCCCGCAAGTCATTGGGGCCTAGATCCCCATGTGCATGCACATGGCAGTGGTATGTCTCACTTGCCATTGCCATTGTTGGGAGACCTGTGTAAGTGTATTGTGGCCGTGCCGTCCCAGCTTGACAGCTGGGCTGTGGCTCATGTGCTTGCTCAGTCATGTCAGTGATGTGTATGCGAAATTGCTATGTGCCGTGTTGCTTTGACATGTGTCCTCTGCCATTTACCCCAGGCGGAGACCGAACATTGACCGCCCATACCAATTGCTGGCGGACATGGACGATACAGAGGTTATCAGGAAGTTTCGGCTGGACAGGCCAACCCTGCATCGACTGTGTGCCATGTTAGAGCCCCATCTCCGTCCCCGCAGGGTGTATCCGACTGCTGTCACCCCCACGGCTAAGGTGATGGCCGCCATGCATTTCTTCGCCACTGGGTCATTCCAGCACACAGTGGGCAGTGGAGGAGGGATGTCCCAGCCCATGTTCAGCAAGGTGCTGAGGGATGTACTGGCAGCCATGATGCTGTACCGGAACAGGTACATCAGATTCCCCAGGGCTCGTGAATTGGCGGCAGTGAAGGGTGCATTCTATGCCCTTGGCAGAATCCCACACGTCGTGGGAGCCATTGACTGCACTCATGTTGGCCTTGTTCCACCACAGGCCACTGAGCACCTGTACCGCAACAGGAAGCACACGCACTCCCTGAATGTGCAAGTGGTGTGCCTTGCGGACATGGTGATCACCCACGTGTGTGCCAAGTTTCCAGGCTCGGCCCATGACGCACACATAATGCGCAACAGCATCTTGCCACGACTGATGGCCAATCTGCAACAGGATCGTGCCTGTATTGTCGGTGAGTATGTGGAGTGGTGTAGCGTGCTGGTTGTGCGATGCTGTCCCCTGTCCAGTTGGAATAGCTACGGTTCTCTGTGTCCCTCACACCCAGGTGACTCTGCGTACCCGAATGGGGCATGGCTGCTCAGTCCATTGAGGAATCCTCGCACCCCAGCAGACGATCGATACAATGAGGCACATGGGAGGACCAGACGTGTGGTCGAGCGTACCTTTGGCCTCCTCAAGTCCAGGTTCAGGTGCCTGGACCGCACCGGGGGTGCACTGGCGTACTCCCCACAGAAGGTGTGCCAGATAGTGGTGGCGTGCTGCATGCTGCACAATCTGGCCATTCGGAAGCAGATCCCCCTCATTGTGGATGACGGAGATCAACCAGGGCCCCAGCCCGCAGACCAGGACAGCTCGAGTGAGGTGGACAGCGGAGAGGAGGAAGCTGGGAATGTGCGCCAGCAGCTCATCGCCCGCTACTTCACTTGACGGTGAGTGTCCATGTACGACGGATGATGTGTCTGTATCTATGCAGGTGTGTGTGTGCTGTGTCAGGGTGGCCGTATGTTCACTGCGTGCAGTGTGTCAACGCTCCATGGCCAGGGTAGTATGCCACTGTTGGTGACTGTGGCATTGTGCCCTATTGCTCTGTGCGATGTGTGTACATTGCTTGTAGTTGTTGACATGTACTGTGTGATGGGTGTGTGACACACTCATTGAATGTGCTCCTGTTCTGTCTCCCACCCCTAGGTCCCTACAGGCCCTCCGGATTCCATTGCCATGCCACGCATCAGGTGCCCTTCCGCCCAAGGTGGCCGTTGTATTCCGTACAAATAAAACACAGGGCACAAACAGCAGTTAGTGAAAAAGGTGCATTTATTACAAACTGTGACATGTGATTGTGTGTAAGGTGATGACAAAAGTGGTGCGTGCAGTGACAATGAGCTGTCGGTCATGGCTGCGTGATGATCAGGGTGTACCCACTGGTTCTATGTCCATAGTCCAACACACACATGCCATCCAGCTGGCTGTGTGGAGTGGGATCGTAGAGCAAGTCAATGCAGTGGCTGGTCAAGGAAGGCTGGCGGAAGGCTGGCTGGCTGCCTCACTTGCGACTGGAGCGTGCGAAGTCCTCCCGGGAGATCTGTTTCCTCTTCGGACGGCCCCTTCCACGTTTGGGAGGGGGTGTGTGGTGGCGACCTGCTGGTGGTGGGTGAGGTGTGCTCACTGGCTGTGGATGCAGGGGAAGTGGACACTGCTGGCCGACCCTGCGCCCTAGCAGGTGGTGGCGGAGGTGGTGTTGCTGGCCTTGCCTGTGACCCCACCGCCACCACCAGCTGGCCCATGAGGTCCACGAGTTGGTCCATACGGGACACGAATTGGCCCATATGGGCGTCCATGGACCTCAGCACCCCCAGCACCTCCCGCGTGTCAGTAGCAGACCTGGCCCATTGTCCTTGGGCCTCTTCATAGGCCCCAAGGACTCTGGCCATTTGAGGCAGGGCATGGCTCCCAGGGGAGGCTGGCGTTTCCCTGACCCTGCTCCTCCTACCAGTCCTGCTGCCACCGGCCTGCCCACTAGCCACATTGCACACCACGGTCCTCGCTGTGGCTCCCAGGGTGGATCCAGTCGGCCGGGCCACCACCTGCGCTGGGGCTGGTGCCAGCGAAGACGTGGTGGTGGTGGAGGCGGTGGTGGTCGGTGCGGCGATGGTGGCGGTTGCGGCAGTGGTAGTGGCCGCAATGACCGTGGGTGTGGCCGCAATGACCGTGGGTGTGGCCGCAACGACAGTGGCAGCAGGGGACTGGGACTGTTCAGCATCCCTGGATGATGGGTTGGTGGGTAGGAGGGGTCCTGGGGAGCGGCTGGGCCCTGCCACGCCAGATGGGCCAGCTTGGTGGTCCGTGTCCGAAGAGGTGGACAGATCCTCCAGATCCGTGTGTCCTCGTTGGGGGCTTGTAGGCTGGCTGTGCTGGCTGCTGTCTCCATCCCCAGCGTCCAGCAGTTCGTCACCTGTGGAGAAAATGAGATTTGTTATTGTGTTGCACCTGGCGAAGTATGTATTAGTCGTCTGACATTGGCAGTTCGTGCAATCTCGTACATGGGTTTCCCGGAGGCGAGTGTGTGGCTGTGGCATCTGTAGTTGTGTGTGCTAGGCAATGGGACTGTGTGCTGTGCACATGTGGCATGGGACGGATTGGCCATGCCGATGGGTGTGTTGCTTTGCCCCTACTCATTGTGACTCTGGTGTATGCGGGCTCCTGGCCCATCCTGGGTCTGGTTTGTACTTTGCTTTTGGAGTTCATATGGAACGCTTAGGAACGCATATGGCAACATGGGGGCCATGCCCCAGATTCGCATTTGGGACGGAATATGCTTTTGGGGTTCAAATGGAACGCTTAGGAACGCATATGGCAACATGGGGGCCATGCCCCAGATTCGCATTTGGGATGGAATATGCTTTTGGGGTTCAAATGGAACGCTTAGGAACGCATATGGCAACATGGGGGCCATGCCCCAGATTCGCATTTGGGATGGAATATGCTTTTGGGGTTCAAATGGAACGCTTAGGAACGCATATGGCAACATGGGGGCCATGCCCCAGATTCGCATTTGGGAGGGGATATGCTTTTGGGGTACATGCTGTGAGCCATGGGTGCCGAACGTGACATGTGTTGTGGCAGCATGACAGTGCATGGTCTGAGGTGTGTGCATGCCTGACATGCCCTGCATATTTGCTGTCTGTTGTGGTTACTGGACATGGCATTGGACGCATCGTTATGAGTGAGTGATAGTTGTGTGCCAGCCAACGTATTGCAGTTGTCCCATCTCCTTGGTGTGCGTGCTGCCCTGTGCCATGTGCATCACTGCAGTGCTCGGGGGGTGTGGCCCATGTTGTGTGTTGTTGCTCACAGTGTGTCGTGCGCTTAATTGACTTCTGGCACATGGTTGGTCATGGGCATGTGTCTTAGCGTGACTGCTGTATGTGTGGCAGCTGTGCGGATGACATGCCTTTCATGTGACTGGGGCTGACGGATGGGATGGATGGTATGTTGTATGTGCATGGTGTGTCTGTGAGTTTGATGGGTTCAGTGGTGTTCGTGTGCATTTCTGTTGTTCCGCTCTGTTGCGTCTAGTGTTGTTTGTCTTACATAGGCGTAGTTGTGGGGTGTGGGGTTGACAGGCAGTGGGGGCTACATGGACAGGACTTCAATGGTGTTTCGGTTGTGTGTGATGAGTTGCACAGTGGCTGCCGTGTGGGACTATATTCAGTGTGGCTTGTGCATGCAGACGTGGCTCCTTGGGTGTTGCTATGTCTGTGATGGGTCATGTGGGGTGTGAGTCTGCTGTTCATGTCCGTGTGCACATTGTTCACTTGTTCGTGACGGTGGGCGGTGCTGCGTGTCCGTGTGCTACGTGACATGTCCCATGTGTTGGTGGTGTTATGGTCCTCATGCCTCCAGTAATCCAGCCCTGTCCAGTTTACCACCTGCAAGTTGTTCGTGCGTGCACTGTACTGGATGCCACATGGCTCTAAGCGGGGGGTGCTCCATGTTGCAGGTCTGTGGGGGTGGGGGGTGTAGTGGGTCGTGGGGGTGGCTGTACACCCACTGACACCGATTGCTGTGGACCGTGATGTCTGCCTTTCGGCTGTCGTTGTGCACTGCGGTGGCTGACACATGGCTGTGGGGTGTGGGGGATGCTCCTCCTTGCTGTGCTGTGGGACTGGGGCCTGGTGTGTGTTGTACTTGGGCTGTCCACCGTCCCACCCACTGCACTTTGTGTTCCTGCCACTTACCTGTTACTTGTCGGTTAGTGCAGCTGTGGCGGACACATGGGTGTGGTGGGTGCTCGTTGTGGCGCTTCTGGCATATTTGGGGACCTGTTGGTGGTTACGTGGCTGGCTTAGTGTACACATGTCCCCACGCATCTTACAGTTGTTCGGTTTGGGCTGTGTGTGGTAGTGTCTGTTGCATGTGTGTGTGATGTGTTGTGTATTGTGTGCTGGCCATGGGGGTGTTTGTCCCTGGGAGCTGTGGCATGGTAGTTGCGCATGTGAGTACATAGCGGTGTGCTGGTATACATTAGTTTGTACTTACCAGCCTCCACTCCCCTGCTAATCCGGCGAGGATCTCCGGATGGATTACGACTCGCACCTTCTCCTCCCACGCTTTGAAGGTCTTAAAGAGCGCGGGATTCCCTCCGCCAGTGACGGCAGCCAGCTCTCTGTTTTTGCCCTCCTTCTTCTTGACCAGGCTCTTTACGTCATTCCAATGTTTGTTTATCTCGACTCTGTTCCTGGGCAGGGTCCCGACTGCATTGACCTGGTCTACGATCCGGGTCCACATTCTGTTTCTGGTGGCTAGTGGTGTGTGCTGGACCATGTTCCCATAGATTTGTGGGTGCACCTTGATGATCTCGTCGACCATGACCGTCAGCTCCATGGGCGTGAACTTGGGCATTCTTTGTGGTGCCATGGTGTTTGTGGTGCTGGTGCGGTGTGTGTTGTGTAATGTGCAGGGGGTTTGTGGTGCCGGTGTTTGGTGGTGGTGGTGGTGGTGGTGGTGGTGGTGGTGGTGGTGTTTGGTGGTGGTGGTGGTGGTAGTGGTGGTAGTGATGTGTGCGTTTCTGTGGTGTGCTGCTGTCCTTGCTGTGTCACCGTGTCCTCTCCTCTCCTCTCTGGTTTGCAATGTAGCAAGGGGTTGTGGTCTGTGGGAGTGCTGCTTTTGTACTCACCTATGTGGGTGTGTCCTCATGGTCTGTTGTTTTCAGGTGTGTTGTGTCTGGGGTTCTGGCCTTTGTATTTTTTGTTTGTCCGGGGGGTGTTTTCGGGATGTGTACTGTGCTTGTGTATTTGTGTGTGCCTTGCTGTGTGGACTTGTTGGCCATGTTGTGTGCTATTGGTTTTGTGTGCGGATGGTTTCTGTGCAGGTACGTGGGTGCCATGGCTTCTGCCGTGTCGATTCTCATCGGCGTTGTTTGCGCTGGCGGGCGGTATATTTGTTGTTTTTCCGCGCTCATGGCGGTGCGATCGTAATTTCACGTGCGGTGTGTCGGCCGTGTGGGCGGGCGGTTTTGTGTTGTCGTGCGTGTTTCCGTCCGTGGCGGGCGGTTTGACTCCGACTCGGACGATGGCGGGCGGTATTTTGTGTGATTTTTCCGCCGATGGCGGTTTTCGGTTTGTGTACTCATAATGGCGTGGTCGGTGTTCAGGCGGTGTGTGCGGGCGGATTTTTGCCGCTTCCATGCCTGGCGGATTTTTTTACGCCGGGTATCGTAATGAGCCCCTTAGTTTTAAAAATATATTTTTGTGTGAATTTGTATGTTTTAATAAATTAAAGTTGTGGAATTGTTTGCTTTTTTGTGTTTAATAATATTTTTAGGAGCAGTGTGTTGGGTTTATAGGGATAAGGGTGGGGAGTAATTGAAAATAAATGTTAAAAAATTGTATAATAATACATTTTTAAAGTTTTGATTTAAAGTAATAGGATCTTAAAAGATTTAGGAGCGGGATGTTGGGTTTATGTTGGATAAAGGTGGGGAGTAAAGTACACTTTTTTTTACTTTTGAAAATTATATTTAAAATATTTATGGATTTTTTTAATGTATATAGCATTTGTGGCAAACATTAGTGGGATGGTGTAATTTTAGTGGATAGGTGTAAATGTTTTTTAAAAAGTTGTAAAAAATTTAAATACATTTTATGAATTTTTAATTTAAAAAAAGGTAAAATATTTGAAGTAACTTATGAGTGGGATGTTGGTGTTATAGGTGATAAGAGTGGGTAGTGATTCAAAATTGTTAAAAAAATATCTTTTTTTAAAATTTTTAAACATTTTGGTTTGGGATTTTGGGTTTTTAGAGAATATTGGTGAGAAGGTATGTTCAATTTTGTTCTAAATTTTTCAATTTATTTTAAATATTGACAAAAATAATGGAGAGATTTTTAGAAAATGATGTGTTATTTTTAATTTGTTTGTTTTTTAAAACTATTTGTATATTGGTGTTTTTTTAGTTAAGATTGCTTTCTATTTTTAATTTTTTTATTGTTTGTAAATTTAATTTTTAATTTAATTATTATAAAAAATTATTAAAAAAAGTAAATAAAATATTGTTATTTGTTTTTTGTTGATTTTTAATATTTATATATATAGTTTTATAAGTTTTTATACTTATTGTCTTCTTTTTCATTTATTTATTTTGTTAGGTTATTATTGCTTTATTTTTTTAATTTAATATTGTGAAAATACAGAATTTGTTTTCATTTTATTTTGATAGTTACTTTTATTGGTGCTATTTGAAGTATTTATTTAAATGTTAATATGTTTATTTACTTATATGTATTTTATTTGTAATAAATAGGTTATTTTTATGAATTATGTTTTAATATTTCTTTCAAAAAAATATTTGGTATGATTTATTTTAAATAGTGTAATATCTTTTAATTTTAGTTAAGGTGTGTAAAAAGTTATATGAGAGCATAACATATTTGTAAAAAAAATTGTGCTAAATTTTTAATTTATTTTATTTTTTAAATAAATTGAAAGTTTTATTGGAAAAATATTAGTATTTTCCAATTTAAATAATGCATTTTTATATTTTTGGATTGTTGTATATTTTTCTTTAGTCATGTTTTTTTTTTCATGAAATTTGAAGAATTTTGTTTAGTGTTAATAGTTTATTTGTATTTATTTATATTGGAGGGGGAAAACTTATTTTTATGTGTTTAATAGCTAGCATTTTTCAGGATTTTCTTTTTGTTTGGAGTGAGTAGAGCATGTTAATCAAGGTTAGTCTTCTGTGCCTTTTTTGAGATAAGTTATATTGGAGTGGGAATTGTAAATTATGTATGTTTAGTGTCCAGCACCTTCCTTGACTTAAGTTACTTTGAAGTAGAAATAGTAAATTATGTATGTTTATTGTCCTGCATCTTCCCTGAATTAAGTTATATTGGAGTAGGAATAGTAAATTTTATATGTTTAGTGTCCAGCACCTTCCAAGACTTAAGTTGTTTTGGAGTGGGAATAGTAAATTATGTATGTTTAGTGTCCAGCACCTTCCCTGACTTGAGTTATATTGGAGTGGGAATAGTAAATTATGTATATTTAGGGGCCGATTCCGATCTGGGACGGAAATCTCTCCGACCGAGCCGGACCCGGAGAGATTTCCGACCGAACCGGACTCCTGCAGTCCGACCGAAAGAGTACGATGCGGCCGTATGCTGCCGGACTCGATTCGGTCGGATTCCCATAGAAGTCAATGGGAGCCGGTCGTACGACGCGTACACGGGCTCCCATTGACTGAATGGGTACGTCGCGAACAAGGGCGCCCCCTACAGCGGGTACGCATCGGTGCAACCCGCACCGTACATGCATGTGTAGGGGGGACCCATGGGTCCCCCTTGTGTGCGACTCGCAAGGCTACGGGTGAAGGGGGTCCTACACGGACCCCGAAGTCCGGCTCCGACAGCTTTTGGAGCCGGACGGTACGAGTCGGTCGGGCTGTTCAAGCGCGCATCGTACTTGCTCGGTCGGGTAACGTCTCCATTGCGTGGAGCGAGTCGTGTCCGTACGGGTCGGTCGGAGCGGTTCAGACCCGGAAACGAGTCGGTCGGAATCAACGCGTACATTCGCATCGTACTAGCTCGTTCGGATAGCTGTACGAGTCGGTCGGTAAAAACGCTCACGGCTCGTATTTTTCCCGGGCGAATCCCGTTCGGTGAGCTTCCGGCCGAGATCGGAATCGGCCCCTTAGTGTCCAGCACTTTCCCAGACTTTAGTGATATTGGAGTGGGAATAGTAAATCATGTATTTTAGTGTTCAACACCTTACCACAATTAAGTTACATTTGAGTGGGAAAACTAAATTATGTTTGTTTAGTGTCCAGCACCTTCCCTGACTTAGGTTATGTTGGAGCTGGAATAATAAATCATGCATGTTTTGTGTCCTGCACCTTTCCTTATTTAAGGTATATTGGAGTAGGATTAGTAAATATGTTTGTTTAGTGTCCAGCATATTACCCTAATTAAAACACACATATAGGGGCTGATTACGATGTCGGTCAGAAAGCCTCCGACCGCTAGTTGGAAGCTTTCTGACCTCGATCGTAGGCTTTCCGAGCGACACGGTCGGTTTGCGGTCCGACTGCCCGATTACGATGTCAGCGGCCGGAACGAAAACCGGCCGGTCATTCCAACCGGCTCTCGGAGTCTTCCTGCCGGTTGGAACCGCACCATAATCCCCTTTGGACAGCGTTTCTGCCATCGGGATTACAATGCCAGTTTCCCACAGCCTTAAAGGCTGTCAAAAAGTTACTTTGGGGGCCCCTAGCAGGGCCCCCTTGCCTCTGTGGCCTAAGGGTGTACCTAGGGTACCCCCTATAAATCCATGCACTGTGTGGCAGGCACCATGGGGTGCAGGGTTTTACACACACCGCCATTTCTTCATGGGAGCCTGTATTACGGCCGGTTTATGGCCCTAATACAAGCTCCCATCAGGCGGTCAGAACCGCCGACCAGAGGTTGGTTGGTCCCGAGTCCGAGATGGTTTCGGTCTAAGGCAGCTCCAACTGACATTGTAATAAGCCCCATAATTGTTAAAACTTTTTTATTTAACACACATAAGTATTCAATGCACATTTTGTGAAAAAAGAACATTTTTATTTTTTAAGACATATAACACATTGAACATATTTTGGAATTTTTTGTATGGATTCATTTTTTAATTATTTTAACATTTTAAGCAGAAAGGGGCCGATTCCGATTCAGGCCGGAAAACGTACCGACCGACTCGGTATGGGAATGTACTCCGACCGACACGTACCGGCGCTGTCCGATCCGTGTAGTACGATGCTATGCATGTGAATTACGACCGACTAGTACGGAACACAAGCCGAATGACCGAACCGCACGGAAACCAGCTATCCGGCCAGAAAATCTACGCGAATCGAACCGACCGACACGCACCAGGAATGAACCCGACAGATACGTACCTGCGAACTCCGACCTGCGCAGTACAATGCAATGCGTATAAAACCAGACCGAGTCGCACGGAGCTCAAGCCGTATGACCGACACGCATAGAAAACAGGGAGCCGAAGCAACCGAATACTCCGCGACCGACGCGTACGCCGCACATGAAACCCAGCAGAAAGACAGCGTGAAAGACTCAGAGAAGCTCGCACGAGCCAACTGCAGCGTCCTACTCCGTCAGAAGAACGTCTCCTACATGCCCAAAAAATACAAAGGAAAAAATACAAAAAAAAGGGCCAAACAAGCAATGACAAAGTCAATAAATACTGGGGGGAAAAATATGGAACAAAGACACACCCACAACTCCACCCATATAAAGGCCACAAATCCCTACCATGATCCTTGGCAAATTCAACAGACCTGCCAGCACAGAACACCATCATACAGCAACCATAGACACACTCACAACTCATCCATCACACAAGCCACACACCATTAGCACCTCCCTAATAGCACCCTCACATACACCCAGCAAAACTGACACTCACCCACCCTCACTTGCACACTCACACACACATCAATCCCCACCACCACCCATCACCATGCCCCCAAAGAAGAATCCAAAGTTCCTAGACAGTGAATTGGAAGTCCTGGTAGATGAAATCCTCAGGGTAGAGCCACAGTTGTTTGGTACATTGGTCCAACAGACCCCCATGTCGCAGAAAACCAAGATGTGGGAGAGGATCGTCGACAGGGTGAACGCACAATCACCATGTTTGCGCACAAAGGAAGACATCCAGAACAGGTGGTATGATGTGCGCAGGAGGGTCAAGGACCTACTCAAGAAGGATTACGCCTTGAGTCATCGCACCGGCAGTGGCCCTCCTGCCAAACCAGTATACCTCAGGTCCTGGGAGGAGAAGGTGCGGGCCATCCTACCACCAGAGAGCGTACATGGACTATCAGACATCCCAGAGCCTGGTGAGTACACAACCAATATACCCAATATTGTGTGACAATACACACACATCACTGTCAAGGGGATAGTGAAACCATGCACCGTTAGCAAAGCCACAGTAACCAAAAGATAATCATCCCAAGATGTGTATGCTAGTCAGACAAACACAATACCTGCCATCTCATAGTGATATGTAACTGTGTCATGACATGTACAAACCTAACAACAAATAGAGCAAGGAAGTGGCACAAATCTAACCAACAAACACTGTCAGACATTTTGCCACCACTAGAACACCACCTCACAGGGAAGCTGACTGAAAGGAAGGAATTGTGTGTATGCTGGTGAAGTGAGTGTAGCCAATAGCATGATGGGAGTTGTAGTCACAGATATTGGTCACCCTCACAATTGGCCCATCAACACCACTCTGAACCATGCTCACATCACAGGGAGTGGAAAAGAACTGACAAGATGGCTGACACTGGGTACTGCTGTGGGGAGAACAAGCCCCTGCTGGGTGTTGTGCTCAAAACAACAGCAGGACACCACTGACTGACATCCTGAAAGCCAACTTGCACTCCCTGCAATGGAAGCACGTTCCATGGTGGGATGTCTGGCTGGATGGGAAGGAGGACTGACAGCTCTGACCATAGTTACCAGCAGCTTTTCTCACACACCCCCTTAACACAAACTCCACACAACTCACCTGGGAGAATGCATTGCCTCACACTCTAATTAAATATCCCACAAAGAACTACCACACTGGGTTATGCTGTGTGAAGCACAGGGACACTTTTGGGACTTGTAGCCAAACAAACGCCAGGACAACACTGTCAGCCATCCTGTCAGCACAGGCACACTACCCCACAGGGAAGCAGAGTCAAAAGGAAGGAAGTATGGGCATACTGGGAAGGGGGTGTAGGCAATAGCATGATGGGAGTGGTAGTCACAGCTCAACATCCCCCACCCACATGGCCCAGCAAGCTCACACTGAAGCATGCACACCTCACATGGAGTGAAAAGCCACTTCAAAGATGTCTGACAATGGTGCTCTGTTGTGGGGAGCACAAGGCCCTGCTGGGAACTGTGCACCAACCAACAGCAGGACACCACTGACTGACATCCTGACAACCAACTTGCACTCCCTGAAATGGAAGCACGTTTCATGGTGGGATGTCTGGCCTGGGGGGAGGAGGAGTGCCATCTCCGACTACAGCTACCAGCAGGCCCTTACACACACACCACTTCCACTAACTCCAAACAACACACCTGGGACCGTGCTCTACAAGAGAGTGAGTGAAAAGCCACTTCCAAGATGTCTGACACTCGCCTCAGCTGTGGGGAGCACAAGGCCCTGCTGGAAACTGTGCACCAACAAACAACAGGACCACACTGTCAGCCATCTTGCCATTGCTGTCACACTCACACACAGTGAATTCGACTCAAAAGGAAGGAAGTATGGGCATGCTGGGAAGGGGGGTGTAGGCAATAGCATGATGGTAGTGGTAGTCACAGCTCAACATCCCCCACCCACATGGCCCAGCAAGCTCACACTGAAGCATGCACACCTCACAGGGAGTGAAAAGCCACTTCTAAGATGTCTGACAATGGTGCTCTGTTGTGTGGAGCACAAGGCCCTGCTGGGAACTGTGCACCAACCAACAGCAGGACACCACTGACTGACATCCTGAGAGTTAACCTGCACCATGGTGGGATAACTGGGCTGGGGGGAGAAGGAGGTCCGGATGTCAACCAAATACCACCAATGCTGGCCATACACACACCTACTCTGCAAAAACACATTGCACACGTGGGACCAGTCACTCCCAAAGTAAAAGCCCTGGCAAGATGGCTGACACATGGGCATGAGAAATGATGTGCCTGCAATTCACACACATGCACTGGCCAACCCAAACACGTACACACTCACAGCCATTGCAACTCTATGTTTACACACACTGTCAGGGGATGCAGTGTCCATGGGTGCCCCCTGGCCTGGCTGTGAAGGTGTGTCTTGCAGATGACAACTGTGGAGAATCAGACATACTACATAGCACAAAACACACAGGAAGTCACAGAGACATCATTGACAGGGGACACCTGACAGTGAATGCAATGGACACACCAATATACCGGACACTGTACCATGGTGTCAGTCACACAAGTTGCGGTTGTGAGCTGCATTCCACTCCCACATCATTCGGCAACATATGCATCCTTCACACAACACACCACTCACTGTCATAGACACTGTAGACACAAGCACCAACCTGGACTGCATTTGAGGAGACATGCTACTCACAGCAGCAGACCTGCAACACACACCACTGGCCATCACTGTCATGAGAATGGAAAAGCCAGAGAGCTGCCGTGCCCAATCCTTATCACCATGGAGGACATTGACAAGATTAATCACGTTTGCACGTACAAAACTCAGAAACAACATCATTAGCTACGTTAACAACATCACTTGTATGAAATGAGACGTGAACTAGGAACCCAGACAACAACACAGATACTCCCAAGAGATCCCAGGCATACCGGACTGTGACCATGTTGTCCAGACACACCAATGTGACGCACAAAGACTGGAAAAAACTGCCACCACACATGGCCCAATCTTGAAAGATATCCTAAGTGGAATTGCACGTATGTCCCTGTTAAAGGACAAATGTGGACAAGGATGACACACCTGTGTCAGGCACGTGATGGCCCTTGAGTAGCAATGGCCATGTACAGCCAATCAATACATGAGCTGGTCATGCACACACCTCAACATTCACATTGAAATGCTTCAGGTTGGCAGGACAATGTGCTACACCAATATCAACCTCTGGCTGTGACAACTTAGGACAATGCGATGTACAGGCACGCATCCAGATGTACAGTCACAACTGTCATGTGTTTGAACCATTGATGCCTGTAGAAACATAACATACATTGTGTGTCTCTTCCAAACACAGGTGATGATGGAGACACAGCAGCAGATGATGAGGAGTCCCTGTCCCAGGCTCCGGTGGCCCCTGAGCTCTCTGGTGTGGAACAGCCTCTGCCCTCCTCGGATGGCGAAGACCTACCTGGCCCATCCGGTGTGAGTCATCATGCAGCACCAGCAGGACCACCATCTGCACCCCCTGCACCCACTCCTCCAACATCTGCCAACACACAGACCACCCCCGCCGACACGGACAGACCAAGGACACTGAATGACAACAGCACAGGGACCCCAGGCCCCCCGGGAAGCAACGGACAACAACCCCAGTACCAACCCCCAAGGGGGCCTAGGGTCACCTGTGCGTGACACCGCAGGTCCCGCCTGTGTGGCCAGGGGTGGTGGGAGGGGTGGTAGGCAGAGGTCGCTGTTTGCAGAGGGGTCTGGACTGCATGATGACCCACAACTGGTACGCATTGCAGATGCGTTCCAGAATAGCACCGGAGAGGTCAGCCAGGTAGTGGGGATCCTCAAGGACATTCAACAGCAGCAGGCTGCCCATCATGCCCGCTTGGACTCCCACATGTCCCGTGTGGAGACACACATGTCTCGCATGGAGTCCAAGTGGGACACATTGGAAGAACTGACAGCGGTGCAGAGGGACATATTGACATGCCTCCGCCAGATTAGCACCAACATGTCCACACCTCCCTGTGTGCCCACAACATCTGGTGCTGCAACAACTGCAACTGCCACAGGGAGGGAGGATGACTCTGGTGGAGAGTCCTCTGCACCGCAGCGGCCTGCACATGAGGGTCCCCCCAGAAAGAAGAGGGGTCATCCGAGGAAGGACAACTGAGAGGCAGATGGCCATGTACATCCCCCAGGAACCCAACACCTGTTCTGGAAATTCTCCTTTGTGTGCAAACTGTTCACCCTGTCGAATGAAACCCAACTCTCCCACATGACATGGGGAGTTTAATTTGGACTAATGTATCAGATGACTGTGGACTTTACTCAGGACATTTCTAATACCAACACTTCCAACTCATCTGGGAACTTTGGATTCCAATCCGAATGTACAGCACCCACCATCCTGTGCACTATCCTCACACATGTATGTAAATAAACTCACTAATACACCATACTTGCCTCTGTTGTGATTCCAATGTGATTTTTGTCATGGAGATGATGATCTGCTAAATGACACTGTGCATGCTAACTGCTACAGCAATTTCAACACCGTCATGTGAGTCATGGCGACGTGACACATATGAGGGAGACACACCACTAGGGCAACACAACACATACACACCAGGGCCATCTGACTCATCGCCTACACTGATGTTGCCAGGAAATACAGTGGAATGCACAGACACCACACCTATTCAGAGTCTGTGTTAACTAGCCCACAGGTGCAGTAAGCAAATGTCAGTCAGATGTGTGACCACAGACAACGCACATCCCAAAGTGAAGCACAGGTTTATTACACATTTGCAACATGTTGTTTCCACTACAGATGCAAGGTAATCCCACGTGGCAGTGGCCACACAGTCACCAAGTGTTGAAGAAATAAAGTCCAGGGGTGTGTGGCACATCACCTGTAGGGAAACAACTGCTTCCACCCTGGAAGTTGAATCATGGTGTCGGGGGATCACAGTTAACCAAACAACTCTGAAAGTACCCTGTGAAGGACAGACATGACACACAGTTAAAAGCACTGAAGAACAGGACAGAACCGCAATACTCATGCCCAATACATGTCACAAGATACCTACACAAAACCAAGTTAGCATGCCAACACTGTTGGGGAGTACAGACTACCTGTAAGGACACATCGCTGCACGCATCCAGTCAAGTAGCACATGGCCACACTCAAACAGCAACAGAGCACCACCAACACATATCGTGCAAACTCAAATAATTGACATAACATCTCTGTATACTCACATTCAGCTGAAGAAGTTGTTGATGAGCTGTGTGCGGACATCACCCTCATCATCATCATCATCACTGGCATCGTGGCCCAGGCCAGGATCCTCCACAGGTGGCGGATGTTGGTCATCGTCATCCAGGATGAGAGGCAACTCCTTCCGCACTGCCAGGTTGTGTAGCATGCAGCAGACAATGAGAATCTTGCACACCTTTGCAGGGGCATATGGGAGGGCCCCTCCTGTCTTGTCCAGGCAGCGAAAGCGGCTCTTCAGGAGACCAAATGTCCGCTCGATCACTCTCCTGGTCCGACCATGTGCCTCATTGTAGCGGATCTGGGCTGGTGTCACAGGGTTCCTGAGGGGTGTCAGCAACCACGGCATGATGGGGTATCCGGAGTCACCTACATACAGACAATTGCACATTAGCTGAGTTGGAAAACAGGGTGGAATACAACATTGTAGAACAAACACAATGGTACAAAGTCAGTACACACCGACAAGCCAGGCACGCTGGTTCTGCATCTGTGACATAATCCTCGGGATGCGACTACTCCTCATTACGTAGGCATCGTGTGCAGAACCGGGGAAACGTGCACACACATGTGAGATGCTCATATCTGCAAGACATACCACCAGAGCATTGATAGAATGGAAATGTTTCCTGTTCCTGTATGCCTGCTCATGTGCCTGTGGTGGTACCAAAGCCACATGTGTCCCATCAATGGAGCCGATGACATGTGGCATCCTCCCCAGGGCATAGAAGTCACTCTTGACGTCAGTGAGTTGTTGACGTTTAGGGAAATAGATGTACTGGTTCAAGTATGTTAGCATTGCCTCCAAAATATCGCGTAGCACACGGCTGAACATGGTCTGTGACATCCCACCAGCAGACGCCACAGTTTGTTGAAAGGTACCGGTGGCAAAGAAGTGTAGGGCTGCCATCACCTTCACCTTGGGGGTCAGCGCTGTAGGGTATGGCCGGCCAGCTAGCAAATGTGGGGCCAACCGCCCCGCCAATTCCTCAATCAGTGGCCTGTTAAAGCGGTACCGTCAGATGCAGTCACGTTCAACCATGGTTGCAAGGTCAGGGAATGGTCTATGGACAGCTGGTGCCCTGCAGTACATAGGTGAACAAAGAAAGATTGTCAGTCACCCCACATATGTAGCATTGACCATACTCAATATCACATGATACATCATTACGAGACACAAGTACTTGATGTGTGTGCCGTTCTATATGGACATATATGGCACCTACATGGCCAACATCTAACATCTCAGTTCAACATGTGTTGACAAGTTCCAGGTTGTGCTATGGGAAATCATTAGGCTGTGTCACAGTAACCATGTACTGCTGTCACGTTCCAAACACATATGATGTTGACGGATGCGTGTTGTGTTTCGAAATACGCGTCGTACAGCAATGGACCGATCCGTGCGCACGCATTGGCCATTGCATATGATGTTGACGGATGCGTGTTGTTTTTCGAAATACGCGTCGTACAGCAATGGACCGATCCGTGCGCACGCATTGGCTATGGACTGACATGGTAACGGACGCGTATTGGAAGCTTGTACTAGTCGGATGCAGTGAATTCAGTTGGCCACCCACAACAATGTTGCAAATTCATGGGTGTCATCAAGTTCAAATTTTGAAGGATGCTGTAGGCGTGTATAACTGGTGCAATTCCATGGATTGGCCAGATTCAGAAGATGCAAACGACTTGGACCTATCACTTTGGACACATTGGACAGTATCTGCCTCTGCAGCACACATATAATGCTGGCTGTTCCCCTGAGAGCTCACTTGCCTGCACTACATGCTCCAGGACGACATCTGCCACTACCACTGCTGCTGTCTCTGCATCCTCTGGCTACTGCAATGGCACGTACTGTGGAGAGAGCCCCAGCCTTCAGCACTGAGGAGAACCAGGCCCTGCTGGACAGCCTCCTTTCACAGTACAGCAAGCTGTATGGGAAACCAGGGGAGCAGCTGAGTGTGCTGTCCACTGCCTTACTAATTGTGCATGTTGTCTGACTAGCAGTACTTACAGTGTGTACACCAGTGGCTAGCATGCTCACTGAGTAGTTGTCACCCCCCAAAGTGTGTAGTTACATGCACTGAACAGGTATAGTGCAGTAACAGTGCATTCCAACAAGGTTTTACTTCCCAGGCAATGATACCATTTAGTAACTGCTGGACAACTGTTCATAGCCATAGTTGCACTACCTGTGTACATCATATGCCCCTGTGATTGAGACATGTATATCCAACTGTGTGATGCACGGATATGTTGCATGTGTAGTAATGGCCTTTTCACTTTGTCATCCTCACAGGTTGATGCCCACCAGAAGCAGGAGATCTGGCTGACCATCGCCCAGGCAGTACGATCTGTGGGGGTCTACAGGCGCTGGATCCGCAACTGCCAGAAGAAGTGGCAGGACCTTCGTGGCTGGACCCGGAGGATCGCAAGGGTCCAGCTGAAGCTGTTGCCTCCTCGCAGGAGGGGCGGACACCGGACCATGACCCCCCACATGCTCCAGATTCTGGCGGTGGTCTTCCCTGACCTGGATGGGCAGCTGAAGGCCAGACAGCAGCAAGGAGGGGGTAAGTGCTAGCCTTTTCTGGGTACTATGACTAACATGCTCTATGCACTCCTTTAGCCTGGTTACACTTCCACAGTACGACTGTCTTGTCGTCCTGGACTCATGTCCCTCACTTGTGTCATGCCCCCTCCTCATCTGATACACAGGTGTGGCCCTTACAGTCTGTGACTTAGGTCACTTGGGTACTGTGTACTTGCAGTTACCTGTGGGTCAAGTTGGGGACAGCATCAGTTACAGGAACTTTGTTGTGGGCTGCATGGGTGGTACAATTGCTCACACAATGCCTGTGATCTGACATGTACTCTGGGTATGGCTTTAATATGTGTTCCAATTGCTGCTCTGACTCACCACATGTCTGGGGTATGTGCCACACACCCATGCTGTAGCTGAGACCAAGGTAGGAGCCTCAGAAGTATGTACATCATGTGTGTGACACATGCATAGCCACCTGCCTAGTGTTCAGGGTAATACCATGTTGCACATGGACCAGGACTGTAATGCCTACTCTGGACATCGAAGGCACTCTGTTCTACCACTCCCGTGTGTCAGCATACATATTGGGCATTGTGAAGAGTGCACTCAGGTGTCTGCCTCTGTGTCACCGTGGTGTGGCCTTTCTTTTTGGACTCCTGGAGTGTTTAACAGTTTGGGGTGGCCAGCCATCTGAGTTGTGACTATAGGATCTGCACATTGGTTAATGCATAGGTCTCTAATCCCTTGACTGTGCACAATGGTGTATGAAACATTGAGGTGCAGGCAGCTTTGGTTCATTCTCATCAGACGGTGAAGTGCTCATGTGTATGGATTTGTTTTTGCAGTCACTCAAATGTCTCATTTGAATGACGTGGGATCATCTTAGTCCTCATGATGTGGGTGGCCAGGGGTGCACATGTGCACCTGTCAGCTACAGGGCTTGCATTCCCAAAACCTCCATGATTGTGACACAGTGCAGACTGGTGTTGTGTGTATGCACTGCCCCTGTGACAGGAGACAGTTATGACTGACTTGCCAGACATGCCTGTGCCATGACATTCAACTTGCAAAGGGTGATCCAGCAGTAGTGTGATATGTCCTGCATGCACACCATTGTCGCATTGACTATCAGGACATGAGGACATCATTGTGTCTGGTGATGGAAGCAAAACCCGCATATCGACAGAGACTCTGCCCATCACTTTTCCTGACACATGTACTGAGTCAGTGGCAGGAGATGGCATGTGTTTGGAGTGACACATTTCCATATGTTCTCTTGGATGTCCAACAACTGTGTATGTGGTGCATGTGTGCACATATGATTAGTGGCATCCAACAGGCACCAGACAGATGGGTGCATGGACAGGTAGGATATGAGTGGCATGAATGACTGTCAGGCAGACAATGGGCTTCTTCAAATCAGTGTCAGCCCTTATTGCAATGTCTAGCAAATTATGGCAGGGCTTGCTCTGTGATGTGCTGTACTTACTGTGGTGTGTGTGGTCAGTACAGGTGACTAATGTTGCTCTGTTTATCCTGATTGTTTGCAGATACATCCACGGCCAAAGGAGGAGACAGCTCCACGGACCAAGAGGAGCGGCAGAGCCAGACTGGGTCCACTGCAGAGGAGACCGAGGGACCCAGTGGCACGGAGGGTGAGGGGAGCCACACTGAGGAGACCTCAGCTACGACCACCTCGGCTGAGGAACACAGCGCTTCCAGTGAGGACTCCCTTGTGGAGGCGGGTGTCAGCAGACCACAGACAAAATCAAGCAAGTCTGTCCCCACCACCACCACCATCTCCACCCTCCCATCTGCTCCCATCCCACATGTCCGTGGAGGCTCCCGTGTATGGGAGCGTGTCTCCTTCGTGTCAGGCACCGCACCCCCTGCCTCTGTCTCCCCTGCTGCCCTGAGTGTGGAGTCTGTGGACTTGCTGAAACAGATCCATGTAGGGCAGACATCAATGCTGAGTGTCCTCCATGCACACATGGGTCTGTTGACACAACTGGTGTCATTCATGGAGGGCATCTCATCTGGCATGTCTGCCCTACAGCAGACCAATCAGTCCATGGCCTGCTCACTGACAGCAGCAGTGTCCCTCCTGCAACAGTCCCTCACCCCTCCTACCTCTTCCCCATCCACAATCCCCAGCACCCTACCTGTCCCAAGCACACACACACTGGCACAGGCACGCACCAGCACAGACACAAGCAGCACAAAGACACACAAGCCAAAATCCAGATGCACACGCACGCACAGTCAGGGGACTGATACCTCACTCACAGGGGATGGGGCCCAGACACACACACACACATCCACGAGCACTCCGCAGTCCTCAGATACCGCTCCCTCCAAAACCCCTTCCCTTGCCTCACCTGCAACCCCCCCTCCCAGAAGCTCTTCCTCTGTGAGTGTGGCCTCTTCCCCACAGATCCATCTGACCCAACGTACAGGCGGAAGAGGCCACCACCACACACAGAGGGTAGTGCCCCTCACACCCGGACACCCTCCCCCAGGCACAGGCAGACTGAGGACCCCATTAGGAAGTCCCCCCGGATCGGGAAGGGCAAGACCCCACCACCACCACGCAGCTCCACCACACAGTCTCTCTCCTCCATCCCCCAGGCCACCACTCCACAGGTTCCCCCGCCACACCCTGCCCCAGGTTCCCCCACACACCAATACTGCATCCCCAAACTGCTTAGGCCCTCCCCCTACCACTTGCTCTTCCACCCCCAACCCAGACGCTCAGCCTGTTTGTACCACTGGTGTGGAGACCGGGTCCCCCTCTGTCCTGCCCACCTCATCTGCCCCCTTCCATTCCCTTGGAGTTATGCACTGCAGTGGAGTCTACAACCACCCCGTCTGACTTGGGCACTGCAATGGGGACCCAGTCGACTCCATCTGACCGGCCCACTGCAGTGGTGCCGGCACCCACACCATCTGACTTGTGCCCTACAGTGGTGCCGGCCCCCACTGAGCCAGACACCTCCACTGCAGTTGCCGGTGACACTCCTGCACCCACCACCCATTCACTGCCTCCTTCTGGCATCCCCTGATCCTGTCCCTGCGGTGCCTGGCCTGCCCCTTGTATGCACCTCCGAGGGGGATGTGCCCTGTCCGTACCAGTGCAGGCAAGCAATGGGTGACAAGTTGTCACATGTCACCCTGTTCGGACTGTGAATGTGGACTGGCCATTGGCCTTAGTTTCTTTTGGACTTCCAATTTTTCATTCACATTGGCTGAATAAAGCCTCTTTTTGTTTACTAGTGGTTTTGCTTTTGATGTACATGATGTAGATGAGTATCATCATGCATTTGCTGTTGTAATAGTGTTCAGATCAGGAAAATGAAGTGTTGCTGTGATGGACTCCATGTGGTCCATGGGATATGTGTCCTAATCTAGTCTGGATCCATAGCATCCTTTGCTGCAGTCTGAGGGTGTATTGTTCAGCATTTGACACAGGGATGTACGTTTTGCATTTGTAAATTAACATCTGTGGCTTACACTCATGCACATCTGGTGGGCTTACCACTGTTCAATGTTTCTATTTCCCTGACTGTGTGCCCCTCTCCACTGGACATGCAGTTTAGCACATCATTGTTGAAGGAGTCATCTGTGTATACAGTGCAACTTTCTTGACACATGTTTTGGGTATATGCAGATGACTGAAGTGACACTCCCGTACCCAGGCTGATGTGAGCAGAGCCTTCAGTGTGCTGTAATTGTTGACTCACTGACCGGGTGTTCTGCTGACATGTTTGAGTCGTGCACAGACAAGGTTTGGCACAGCGGACCTGCCACAGGAGTGGAGTGCCCTCATGGCAGTGTGTAATCCCGTGACATTGACTAGGCCCGTGTTGTGTGTTGTGTAAGCATGTCTGTGTGTGTTCCCTTCCCTTTTCCTACACAGGCTGTGTCCTTATGGATGTTCCTGTTTGTGATGCTTGCTGAGTTGTCCTGCGTTCATCCAGCATCTTGGACCTGGTTTCTCCGCAATGTGGGTGCATGGCAAACTAATGTTCATCAGGTTGTCATCCCTAGTTGTCTTTGTTGTCAGGGCTGGGGATGTGGGCAAACGCAGAAGGGACACAGTCAGGATTCCCCTTGGCACTTGTTGGTTACACAAGTCATGTAATTTACAGTTTGTGGTAGCTTTCAGTGATTGTGACACGTTGTGTGTGTGACTGCTGCCACTCCTCAGGGTCAGAGCTGCAATGTTGGAAGTTGTCTACGTGTGTTCTTTGTGGGTCACCTTGGCTTCTTCATTGGTGTGTGACTGTGGCCGGGATCCCATTGATTGGGGTGGATTTCACGTCATGCCCATGTACCGCGTACTGTGCAGTGTGTCAGACATTCACGAGTCTTGTTGACTGGCCATGTGTGATGGGTTTCTGCACCTTAGTTCCCACCACCACCCCTGGGATTGTCATGGGTGCATGTGCAATGTCACCAGTCCATGTGAGCTTCACTGCTGCACATTGGTGGAGATCAAGGTGTGTGGTGTTGAGTGTGTGCAAATGTGAGTTGTTGCACGGCTAGACCCCTACCTCCATATTGGCCTTGGCTGACAGGCCGTGCTGATTGATTTGTGCTTGTGTAGGTGTGATGGTAGTTTGTTGCTCAGGACACATGGCTGTGGTTCACAGTGTGAACAACATCTACCTTTGTCATCACAGTGGGATTATCATCCAGGCTAGTGTCACCACAATGTGGGGTCCCTGGGGGTAGTGCTGTGGTGGGTCTGTCTCTTGCTGTGTTAGTTGCTGTTCCTACAAGCTTGTGTGACATGTGTAATTTGGGCTCCCTCTCATCTAATAATGCCTAATTGCACACATAGGGGAATCCGATCCATGAGTTACTTTTGTATGGCACTGAATACACATCTGTGTAATTGGAATTCAGGCCTCCTGATGTGTTGTGTGGTTGCCTGGGGACACTGGCACACACCCCCATCACCTGTTGTGTTTGATATGCAGTGTGAGGCTGCCTGTTTGTGTTTGTGCATCTGCACCACTGCATTGGCATGTCTTTAGTGTGCCATTGCCTGTATGTTGTTTGGAGGATTTCCCCTGCTGTCCCTGGGACTCCTAGGTCATCAGTCAGCACAATAATCATGGTTTGTATGTCCCATTGCTGCCATGGTATGGTATTTGTTCACCTCACATCTACAGTCTCCACAGGATATCTACATTTGTATGTCCATTAGTGCAGATATGTGGGTCTGCATTATGATGGTCACTTCTGGCATTGTGTAATTGATAAATGGAGACAATGTCAGCCCCCATGGGTGATGTTTGTCTGCACATGGCCAAAGGTATGTTTTATTTGCACTGCACTGTTTGCCTCACCCAATCTATGTTGCTATGGGACACAATCACTACTTTGCCACTGATGTGTTTGTTGTTCTGTGACCAGGAATCATCCATGCTGTTTGGCAGTTGCAGCTTTTTCCATGACAACACTTACCTTTTGGTCACTGTGATGATGGGGGTTTAGACCCCATTGCCACAATGTTCAAAAATGTGCTTCAGCTTTGGACCCCACACTTACCTTTTGGTCACTGTGATGATGAGGGTTTAGGCCCCATTGCCACATTGTTCAAAATGTGCTTCAGCTATGGACCCCACACTTACCTTTTGGTCACTGTGATGATGGGGGTTTAGACCCCATTACCACAGTGGTCATGGTCTGCTTGCATTGTGAAGGCCACACACATTTTTGTGTGACACATGTGATAGGGGGTCACATTGTATGTTCAATGTCAGGGTCAGTGTTGTAGGCATTTGACACAGACTACACACTCTTGTCATGATGTTGGGGGCATGTCTTTTGCTGACATTCCTTATGTTGGAGTATGCTGGTTGTGTCTTGCATTACCCGTCCTATGAGTGGGGATGGTAGTAGTGACAGGCATCCAGGCCCCCATGAGTAGGGGTGGTGGTATTGCTAGGCATTCAGCCCCCTATGAGTGGGGATGGTAGTAGTGACAGGCATCCAGGCCCCCATGAGTAGGGGTAGTGGTAGTGGTAGGCATCCATCCCCCTATGAGTGGGGATGGTAGTAGTGACCGGCATCCAGGCCCCCATGAGTAGGGGTGGTGGTAGTGGTAGGCATCCATCCCCCTATGAGAGGGGATGGTAGTAGTGACAGGCATCCAGGCCCCCATGAGTAGGGGTAGTGGTAGTGGTAGTGATCCATCCCCCTATGAGTGGGGATGGTAGTAGTGACAGGCATCCAGGCCCCCATGAGTAGGGGTGGTGGTAGTGCTAGGCATCCAGGCCCCCATGAGTAGGGGTGGTGGTAGTGCTAGGCATCCAGCCCCCCATGAGTAGGGGTGGTGGTAGTGGTAGGCATCCATCCCCCTATGAGTGGGGATGGTAGTAGTGACAGGCATCCAGGCCCCCATGAGTAGGGGTAGTGGTAGTGGTAGGCATCCATCCCCCTATGAGTGGGGATGGTAGTAGTGACCGGCATCCAGGCCCCCATGAGTAGGGGTGGTGGTAGTGGTAGGCATCCATCCCTCTATGAGTGGGGATGGTAGTAGTGACAGGCATCCAGGCCCCCATGAGTAGGGGTGGTGGTAGTGCTAGGCATCCAGGCCCCCATGAGTAGGGGTGGTGGTAGTGCTAGGCATCCAGCCCCCCATGAGTAGGGGTGGTGGTAGTGGTAGCCATCAGGCCCCTATGGGTGTGTATGGCATTGGTGATAGCCATCCCGCCCCTGTGGTTCGGCTTTTGCTAGTGTACGTCATTTCTGCATCCCTATGTGTGTGTGACATATGTCGGGTACGTGTCGTTTGTTTGTGTAGTGGGTGTCTGACTTACCGTCTGCGCCGTACGCGTCCGTACCGGTTCCGGTAATAGATGTACAGTATTGGTAGGACCTCCGCAATGGGATTCATGGTTGGTTCGTCTCGTTCGGGTTTTTCGTGGCTTCGACTCGTACTCGTAGCTGGCTTGTTCGTCTCGTAGCCGTGGATCGTCTTGTGGCGCGAATCAGAACTTATGAGCAGCTCTCCCGGATGCTCTGACGTGCTGGACGTAGCGACCAGTTCGGCGAGTACGGAGTGCGCATCGTACTAGTCCGGCTGGAAGGTGCTGTGTATTTACTTCCGTGCGACTCGAATCAGCGTTTACGGATCCGGCTCGGTCGGGGAACTGGAGCTGGAATGGGAACGTACGGCTCGGTAGGAATTTTAGCAGTAATGCGCATCGTACTTGCTCGCTCGGACGACTGTTCGAATCGGTCGGGAAAACCGCGTTCGGCTCGTATTTTTTCCGGACGAATCGTATTCGGTGCGCTTCCGGCAGAGGTCGGAATCGGCCCCAAAGTGTTTGTGTATATTTTTAATACATAGTCAAAAATTATGTTTGAGAACAACATTTACATATATTTATATTTTTCACAACATCGTTCAGTCGGACTCGCATTGACTTCAATGGGAGCCTGTGTTCTGAACGAGAACTCAGGCTCCCTTTGAAAAAAGGGGTGGTTGGGGAAAACCTTGCACCCTGTGGTGGGCATCCCATGGTGCCTGCCACATTGTGCATGGTTGGGAAGAGGGGTCCCTTGGGTACCCCCAAGGGCCCCAATCGGACACCTCTGGGTGAAGGGGGGCACGCAACAGGCCCCCAAAGACAGATTCCGACAGCTGTTTCATGTCAGGCAGACCAAATCGGAACGGCTGTCCGAATCAGTCATCGTAATCGCTCGTTCAGAAACCGTGTCCATAGAGCTGTACGATTCAGCTCCGAAAGACTCGGGCTGTCCGAATGCCTTTCGGAACCGATTCGGTATCCGGGCATTCCAAATCAGATTCTGCAATACCAAATCCTATTCGAAGCCTTTCCGAACAACATCGTAATCGGCCGCAACATATTTTTTGAGAACATTTATTAAATAGCATTATTTTTGATATAATATTATTTTTTTTCAGTTCTTTACTTACCTTCTTTACTTGTACATAGACATATATATTTTGGAGAAACATGTTTTTGCAGATAAAAAATGTTCACATACAATTTTATATAGTTTGCAACATGTTTTGGAATGAATATTTTTTACTGTTGGTTAAGTTGTATATTTTAAATTTATATTAAATAATTTTAGAGAACATATATTATTATTCCATATATATTTTACAAACATTCAAACATATTATACTATTTATTAATGTAAGTGGAATATTTGTAATATATATTACATAATATAATATACATTTCTATAATATTATTTAATATTTTCTTCTATTTTAAATCATCATCTTAGAATATAAAATACATTTTCAAATATAATTTTTTATAATACATTATTACATTTAGGGGCCAATTACGATACGGCCCATAAAGGCTTTGACCTTCGGTTGGAGCCTTTAAGGCTGCATCATAATGGGCCGGTCGATTTCCTTTCCGACCGCCTCATAACAAGTGGAGGTGGTCGGAAAGGAACCGGACGGTGATTCCTGCTGGCTTCGACGGGATCGGAGAGCACGTCCGCCAGTCGGAATCTGGCCTATAAACTCAAGGATAGCTCTTTCTGCCCTTGAGATTAAGATCACAGTTTCCGACATGGTTTCCATGCCGGTCTGTCCAACAGGGAAATCATGTCGGAAAGCGTGTTAGGGGGTCGAGGGGGTACCCCCTGTTGATCCCTGCACCTTCTGGCAGGCACCTTGCAGTGCCTGCCACAGGTTGCAGGGATGAACTGCACCTCCCATTTCACTATGGGAGCATGCATTATGACCGGTTTACGGCTGTATGCATGCTCCCATAGTGAAATATAGGAATGCGACTGAACAGTGTTCAGTCACACCCTAATGGGGTGGTCGGGACCGCTGACCGGGTGTCGGTCAGTCCCATGACCGAGTCGGTGTCATGCGGAAGTGATTCCGCCCGACATTGAAATGAGCTCCTTTGTATATAATGTATTATTTCTAAAACTTTTTTTACACTTGAACAAATATTGTTTTATTTGTAATTGACAATGTAAATTATAATATATTGTAAATATATATCATACATATTATATTATTTACTATATATTTTACAATTTTTGTAATATATTTTCAAATATTATTATCCATTATAACAATTTTTGGAAAATTATTAATATACATTTTTGCTCTAATTTATTTGTACATTGAGTTGAATGGGGAAATAGTATTTTTTCCAGTTAAATTAGACAACCATTTTTCTTACAACTAAGGGGCCTATTATGATGTTTGTCAGAGTTTCCTCCGACCAACACCGTGGTCATGTCAGGACTGACCGACCTCTGGTCGGCGGGTCCGACCGCCTGAGTAGGATGCGACCGAACACCAGAAATGCCGTCCATAGGGGATTTCTGTGCAGGTCTAACTAGCCGGAAGACTCCGAGAGTCGGTCGAAACTGCGTCAGAATGACCGGCTGGTTTACGCTCTGACCGCCGTCATCGTAATTCGGCAGTCGGACCACAAATTGACCGTGTCAGTCGGAATGCCTCCGACCGACATCATAATCAGCCCCTGAGTGTATTTTATTTTCCATCAGTATTGTTGTTTGGTCGGTTTTGGAGAAGGAACCTCACGTTTGGGAGCAGCTTCGGAACCATTAAGGTAGGATTGATTTTTCTTATTTTTAAAGTAATTTAAGTGTAGGGGGAAGGTTGTTATGTCATTTATAGTGTATGTAGTGTGTTATTTGTGATGTTGTGTAGCGTAGGGTTTTTGCAGAAGTATGTGTAATAGCGTTAGTGCTTTATATTTTTTAAGATATGTAGGGACTAATTATAATATCGGTCAGACTGGCGTTTGTCCGACCCCATTGCAGGGAAGGAACCGCCAGACTATAGGTAGGCACTTCCGACACCCCAATTAGGATGCAGTCACATATAGTGTGGTCAGAAACTTCCATTTGTCAATGGGAGCTTGTGCAACAGGCTGAAAATGCCCACAGCACAAGCTCACATTGAAAAATGGACGTTTGTGAACATCCCTGCCACAAGGTGAATGGATGTTTAGGGGGCACCATAGGTGCCCCCAGGCCCAAATGCGAGGCCGCAGAAGGACGAGGGCCCTACTAGGGGTCCCCAATGTTGCTTTCCGACAGCCTTTCCATGCCGGAAAGGCCGACATGGAATGGCTGTCGGAAACCGGCATTATAATCCTGACTGCGGAAACGCCGTCCTTAAAGGATTATGGGGAGTTTCCGACTGACCAACGGGCTCATGAAGTGTTGAATGGTCCCTCCGACTGCTGCCTCTGACCGCACGCATCGTAATGGGCCTGTCGGACAACAGCAGTAGATGTTGGCTGGACCGCAACAGACAAGCCTTCGGATGCGGTCAGACCGCCATCGTAATTGGGCCCATAGTGTTCTAGGTTATTAGTTTTGGGTATTTGAGTATGTGTTTTGCAGTTGTAGATGTTTTTGAGTCAAATGTAAAGTATTACAATGTGTATGTCTGTGCGGGAGAGAATTGTTATTCCTTTTTTAGGTGATTTTGTTCCCGATTTGGAGTTGGTTGGAGGGTGAGTTTTACATTTTTTTTTAAAGGCAATGTAGATAAGTTTAATAGAAATTAATTATTATTTAACCTTTCCTTTATATTTTGGGATTCCTGGAGCCTTTCTTTTCTTAACTATATTTTTCAGGTTTTTTATGGTTCTATGCTACAAAGGGATATGTCGGAGGATGCGTTATACTGTTTCTTTTTTTTAAAGGAAATGCACATTAGCTAACTATAAGCTAATTATTATTAAACATTTCCTTTCTTTGGAGGTTTCCTGGAGCGTTTCTTTTCTTAACTCTATTTTTTTAGTTTTTTATGGTTCTATAGGAATATGTGGGAGGATTCATTTTTGCACAGTTTTATTTTTCAATTTTTGGGGGTTCTTAATTTTTTTTAAATGGATTTGGAAGGATTTCTGTCATCTTAATCTTGTTGGGATAAAGGCCTGCAGCTGCAAAACTGTGTAATTAAAAAGGGTGGGAAATGTTATTTATTTCTTTGTTGTTTGATGTTTTAATTTTAAATGCACTGTTTTATTTCTTATCTGTGCAGGGTTATATTTGCTTTGGTTGGTTATTTTGTATTGATTTTTGTATAATTAATAATTTTTTATGTTAAATATATTTTCAGATATTATTGAAATATTATATTTTGTTTACATAGTATTCATATTTTTAGATTTAAAATGTATAAAAGTTAGGCTGGTGTGTTTTTTTAGTATGTTTAGTTCTTATTGATTATAGGTTAGATTTAGAGTATGGATTTTGCTATGGTTTCTAGGGATTCTAGACCTTTAGTATTTGGAAATAGTCTAACTTTGCACTGTAAATGCTCATACATTGTTTTAGTTTGTTAGTTAGTTCAGGGCATAGTGGTGTTACAGATTAAGCTTGTCTGAGGGCCTAATTTTGAGTTTGGCACAGATGCGTCAGCTCACCGCCTGCATAGCTGCGCCAAACCCACGCAAAGACCTTGCCCGTTCCCATGGCAGTGTCTGGAAAATAGGCACCACAATGGGAACATTAAAAAAAAGTTCAAGCACGGCATTTACGTTGACGTCCATGCCGTGCTAGAACTTTTGGGGGAATACAGACAGGGGCACATGCTATGCTGTCCTGAAGGTATTCCCATGGTGGGGGGCATAGGGGCCCATTAGGGCCCCCTTTATTCCTGCACCACCAGCCTGTTCAAGGTGGTACAGGAACTCATATTAAGCTGAGCAGGAATGCAACAGTCCCGCTCAATATAATACATTGTGGCACACCTCTGCCAACACCAGCGAATGACTGTTCCCTGGTGCAACGGGCGGTCCTCCGCCGCAGTGACTTTAGAAGTCGTAATGCGGCAGGCAGACCACCGCCGCCAGACTCAAAATCAGGCCCTTAGTTCCTCGTAGCTCTGTTCTTTTTGCATAGCTTGTAGTAGTTTTTGAAAGGTAGGTTGACTTCTTCCTATTGTGGGTTGGAAGGCATTATCAATTCTATCACAAGAGTATGCAGTTCCTAAGAATACAGGAAGAGAGCGTTAGAGGATTGGTTGGTATGTAAATATATGTCCAAAGGTTGGACCCGGAGTCTCCTCCTTTTGGAACTAGAGCCCTCACATGCCCGGCTGGGTGTCATGCTTCATCATAGGGCTTGCTCCTCGTCGGGCCCGAGATGCAATGCCCGACGAGCACCCTCTAAGGGGCTCTTTATCAGAGATCTTTTGCTCCCAAGCCGTAATGTGAAGTGCAAGTGTAGAGCCGTGGAGTGTAGATGAGTGTATAAAGTGTGTGAATAGTGTGAGGAAAATTAAAACGACACTAAGGGGCCAATTACGAGTCCATAGTAAAAGGCTCTGACCCTCGGTCGAAGCCATCCCTACGGCATCGTAATCAGCTGTTCGGATTCATTTCCGACCAACCCATTTGGATGGAGTCGGTCGGAAAGGAATTCGAACTGGATTTCCGAATGGCTTCCAAAGGGCTCGGAGAGCCCGTCTGCCATTTGGAAAGACTCCAGTAATCCCAAGGGCGGCTCTTTCCGCCCGAGGGATTACAATGTCAGATTCCGACAGCCTTTCTGTGCCGGCCTTTCCGACACAGAAAGGCTGTCGGAATTCAACTTTAGGGGCCCCTAGCAGGGACCCCAAGGGTGCACGGCCTCTGGCTGGAGGCTGAGGATTGATCCCTGTACCCCGTGGCAAGCACCTTGAGGTCCCTGCCACGGGGTGCATGGATGAACTGCACCTCTTCTCTTTACAATGAGAGCATACGTTCCGGTCAGAATGCATGCTCCCATTGTAAATTCATTGCATCCTAATTGCTGGGTTGGGACCGCCGACAGAAGGTCGGTCGGTCCCAGTACCGAATCGATGTCAGACGGACTCAGGTCCCTCCGACATCGAAATTGGGCCCTTAGTAGTACTCTAAAAAAGTTTTATTCAGTTAGTCTACTTGTTCAGTTAAAATCAGTATTAGCATACCACTGACATGAAGTTTAGTGGTTGCTATTACAAAAAGGTCAACATGTTTCTTGCTGCTTTTGTCACCAAAGTGATCAATTAGCAATTCATCAGAACCGGAAGTACAATGGCTATCTACATAGTGCTTGGCGTCCTAGTTAGTATAAGTGGTAAATCAAGTACTAGAACAACCCAAATGTGAAGTACCTTGTGGTAATACCGACCCAGCTTGGGTGGGTAACCAACTACATCAAGTACTGGCAGAGGGGACACTAAATTGTAGCGTCGGTTCTGAAGCGGCTCGATAGCCAGATGACCTACCCTCGCTCCACCAGATTGGAAGAGTTAATCATTATGCCATTCTTCCAATGCATTGTTGGTTTTGGCTTGTTGGACTAGGGTACTGTCGTACACATTGCACCATGGAATGTGGAATTTTGGTTGCTGTCTGTGTCCAGATCTATGTAGTCTCCCTGACCAGGTATCCTCAAAATAGTCTATTAGGGAAGATAATTTATTTTCGCTGGCTTGGTGGTAGGGACTTTCTATTAATAGGTTATAATGATTAGCTACTTTAGTTATGGGGATGTAGGCTACAGCTATTCATTTTGTTATTTCATATGCAAAGTGTTTTTTTTTGTGCATATTCTACACTTAGGGCCTAATTACGTGTCTGCAGGTCCTCGGACTGCCAGACTCATGGTGGGACAGCGGTGTGGACTTACAACCGCCACATTACGACCCTAGTGATCGTGCTGCCCTGGGACTGCTGACTCCGCCAGCGAACTGCCATTCCCTGGTGGCGGCGCAGCAGTCCAGGGGCATCCACATGCTTGGCAGGACCGCCATGGTCCCACCAAGCATATTGCGAGTTTCCTCTCCGCCAGGGTTTTCATGGCAGTTTCTCCTCCATGAAAACCCTGGCAGAAAGGAAACAAAGGGGGCCCTACACCCTGTTGATGCATTCAGGGGGCATAACATGTGCTGCCCTGTTTGCATACACAGAAGTACCAGCATGGCATGGACTTTTCAATCCATGCCGTGCTGAAACTTTTTTTGACATTCCCATTACGGTGCCTATTTTATAGGCACCGCTGTGAGAGCGCCAAAAGAATCGCCCGCCGATGACAAAAAAGGTGATTATTTGGTACACGGTTCTCTTGCGGATTTGGCGGTGCAGCAGTGGGGTTGCACTGTCAAACTCGTAATCGCCCCCTAAGGGTAGATTTTTGTAGGTGTCTCCATATGAGCTGGTTAAAACGGTAATAGCACCCTTCTATGGCTGTGTGGGGAAACATTTTAAGAATAGCTTGTATCATTGATTGCTCAAAGTGAATAATATTTTTATGGGGTAATAATTGTTAGTTTGTTGTTTTATTTGGGTTAGGAGTTCTAAATATGTAGTTGGTCGTTCATCAGGTAAGAGTGCATGGATAAAGAGATATTACTGTTGTGGTATTCCCCATGGATGGTATAAAGTTGGTAAAATGGTTTGGGACATATTTTAAATGTCCCATCCATCATCCATGTTTCACATTGACTTAGTTGCAATAGGTTTGTGGGTGTTGCAAAGATAATAATTATTTTTTCATTACATTGATTTACATATAAAAAGAATTGTTCCTCTTTGTGAGTTATTGTGAGTTCACGTTGAATATCTACCTCACTGAATGTTTTTGGGGCAGGTGGTGTATGAGTTGTGGCTTTTGGTTCTAGAAATTAGTCGTTTCAAAGTTGGTATGGCAGGTAACTGACCAGTTACTTGCTCTGGGACATGAGACAAACTCTCTTTAAGAATTTCAGTTGTGGGTTTTTGGGAGTTAGTGCTTGCTTCTTTAAGATTTTCTAGTAGATCTCCATCTTCAATTTCAGTCACGTTATGGGAGTGGTTATGTTCCTTAACACTTATACCAGTTGTTTCTCTAGTTGATGCCCTCCCATACCAAGCATTTGAATAATATTTTGTACATTTCCAAATGGTGTGGTTAGCGGTTGTTCTTTCTTGGCTTTTTGTGTACCCTATATAGCATAACAAAAAATGCCTTTTTGGGAAGATACATTTTGCATGTTCTGTCATTTTCTTAATTGTACTGTAATTAAATATATATGTGGAAAAAATTCAATATATATTATATGCATTTTTACATTTTATCATTTCACATTTGTTAATGCACTTGCATATCTTGGGTGCGTAGAAATTTTGGTTTCTTGAAAACTTTTCTGTTCTTCTTTCTTGTTTTCAGTTTGCAGCATTTTCTTGTTGAAATAAAAATAAATGTTTAGCTATTTTGTTTAGAAATAGTATGCTGTTTAAGAAAGGAAAGGGTATGGGTGGGATTTGTTTCGATTTTTCATTTGTGTGCTAGTTTGCATTTAAAGTATTCTTACGATATTTAGTTGGTTATTGTTTTTGTTTTTCTGTCCAGTTGGTTTGATTGAAGTTTGGATAGTGTGTAGAGAAGACAAAATGTACAGAACAAAAACATGAATTACTTCAATTATTTTATATTGCATTTAATTTATTTTACTTAGGTGTTGTATTAAATAAGAGATTATAATTACTGAGTTGGTTTGTGAAGTATCTATTTAAAGTTGCTGGGTTCTGGTAGAAATCCGGCACAGTTTCGTTCTCCTCCAGTTTTTCCAGTTTTAAAGGTAGTTTGTTCGTGATTTTTGGCATCTTTTATATAGTTTATTTAATTGGTAGAATATTTTTACTGGTTATTTTTGTATGTAGTTTTATTTTATTGGTTGTTGTAGCATCTATTTAATTGTTTTGTCAGTTATGTCCTTATTTGGAAAACGCTAATTCATTTTGTTTAAATGTATATGGGGTTTTAAATGAGTATTTATTAAAATATAAGTATTGATTTCATGTGTAATATAATTTAATTAATGTAAGAAATATATTTTTAAATATTTTGTGATGTTTATATGTGCTGTTTATTTTTGGGTGGGTAATGTAATTGTTTAAAATTTGATGTGATATTTTAGAACTGTCAAAATATGGTTTATTGAAAAATAACATTTATTTATATGTATGATATTTTTTTATATTGTAAATGTGAAATTTCAAAAAAAAATTGAGATTATTTTTATGTTTGCATGATATTTTAGTAGTTGATATTTTTAGTTTTGATATTTTTGTTAGGTGCTATGTTTATTTAATGTTGATGATATATTTGTAAACGATATTTGTGTGTTCGATATTAGGGATATCAATGTTGTTTATGACGATAATTTTTTGTCTATTTTTGTGTATTTTTTATTAAGTATAGGTTGTCGATATTTTGGTTATCGATATTAGTGTGATGATATTTTTGTAGGTCGATGTTAGTAGTGTCGATATTATGTCAGTGAACCCTGTGGCCAACCCACAACAGACAGTTATGCCTCTCTTTTTTTCCAAATTGTTTTCCAATCCGGCAGGACTCTCTCAGGAGCTGGCACTGGTCCCAGCACTGGACTCTGTCGTCCTGCTGGACTCTCACAGGTATAATTGGGCCACGCTAGCTTACATGTGAGTTCTGCTGATCACAGCAACCCAAAAAAAGGAATGTGGCCCCAGGGGTTCCCTCAGCGCCCCCCATAGGATCCAGGAGTTCAGGGTACCCCTACTGAGCCCCCTTTATGCCATATTTTTTTAATTTTCAGAACACAGGGACCAAGTGCCCATGTCCTAAATTGGCAGGCCACAACATTTCCCTTCATGTTGCCTCCAGCCAATCAGAGCACAAGGTTTTAAAGAGCAGTTATACGGAACAAAAATCCAAAACCAAAAAAGCTGTAAAATTCCCCAATTATTTATAAATGACCTAAGTATATCCTGCACCGCTATGAGATATATACGTTTATGTTTATGTATATATCTATCCATGTTTATACATACACATATATACACACACACACATATTTATTTCTTCACTAAATAAAACAAAGGTTAAAGTAACGTTACAGTTAAGAATTGAAAAATCGCAACGATTCAGAAATTTACCAGTAATAGTTACCAACCCTAACAATAACGTGCGCCCCCACTATGCACTGCTTATCACCTCACATATATCACTCATGACATGTTCCATGACATCATAAATGACATCTCAAATGACATCACTGATGACATCATCCAAGCTTCATTTTCTCTGCATATAGCATAGTTCACATTAACAATCAACCACAGATATGTGGTAACCCTTAATGTGTAAGGTGTTTAATCTGCATACTATTATTCTGAGAAAGCCAAAATAGTGAATGCCTTTCCAAAACAAATGCCCTACCACAGACAGCTTTTATCTGTATCAAACCCTTGAGAGACACCGAACTTACATTAGGAAATGAAGTTGATGTCGGAGAGTACTGTAAACAGTGTTTAATCTATGGAGAGAGTTCATTTTATACCACACTGTTAGCAAACAACGAAACTCTCATGAAAATACACCACAGAGTATTCAAAAAAATCCACCAAGAACAGGGTACATTATATGCAACGGTTGTCAAAAAAGACAATATTTGCTAAAAAGATAACCAAGATCTGAAGGTGCTAAAGATTAAACTACCTGCATCCATCATACTGTGGTGGAAACTTTACAGATAGCCCTTTGCCTGAAACAAATCAAGCATGCGTACATAGGTTACTACCTGGTGAACACACTCTTCCATGTTAAGTATAAATTATCATGCTGACACAATTCTCTCTAATTATTCAAGGCTCCTTACAAAACTTAGTATCTAATACGCAGAATCTTTCTCCTGTTGGAAACTTTTGCAGCAGAACCAAAAAGTTGTGTAGAGCATAATGAATACAATTCAACTTTAACTTGCACACAGAATTATACATGAATGCAAACATTTATAACATGTTTAATACCTCTACACAGCTATGATGCCTTAGTAGCACACATGTTTTGTAAGCACTTAAACCTGTTAGCTTGGACCCAAGCTGTACAACATTTTGTAGAATGAAAATGTTGATTACTCACCAGTATGTAAACTGTAAAACAAAGTTCCACACTCAGTGGATGATGTCATCAGTTACGCCAATGATGTTGTTTGAGATGTCACCAGTGATGTCATAAATAATGCCATAGAACATGTCATGAGTGATATCACAACTGCTAACTATAACTGGTGAATTTCGGTGTTTAAAAAAAAAAATCAAAATGTTAATGTTGTCACTGACAAATTCACCTAACTATAACTTTACTTCAACCTTTGTTTTTCTTTTCAGTGAATTTTTAAGTAGGGTGTGGGAAGTGTTGGAAAATGGCCCTCTCTGCAGGGTCACCCTCAAACCTGTTGCCTTCCTCCTCCTACTTTTTGCTGATTTTGTTTTTGCTGGTCTTAGAACTCTGAGCGCTTTACCCATTTTGACCAGTGCTAAAGTACATGTGCTCTGCAGTAAACATGGTAACATTGGATCATACCCAATTGGAATATTTAATTTACTTATAAGTCTCTAGTAAAGTGCACTACATGTGTCCAGGGCCTGTAAATTAAATGCTACTTGTAGGCAAGCATGACTGCTTGTGCCACCCACTTAAATAGCCTTCTAACCATGTCTCAAGTCTGCCATTGCAGAGTCTGTGCGCGCAGTTTACACACGACCTAGCAAGATAGACCACTTGTCAGGCCTAAGCCTTCCCTTTTAATACATATATCACCCCAAAGGTACGCCCTGTCTAACTCACAGGGTAGGGTTCAATGTATTTAAAAGGAAGGACATGTACTTTCAAGTTTTATATGTCTTGGTAGTCAAAACTACCAATTTTGTTTTTCACTACTGCAATGCCTATCTCTCCCATTGGATAACACTGGAATTACTGTATTACATCATTTAAGTGTGATTCCCAATTGTGAAAAGATAGAGTTTTCAGGTTTGGTGTCACTGAACTCACAATTTAAAATCACACTTATGGTGAAGTTGAATTTTAAATTACAGTTTGGCAAATGCCACTTTTAGAAAGTTAAAGACACACAATTGATGGACGAAATGCAGAACAAATTAAAATATTCAACCCCAGTCAAGAGATCTTCCCATGAGGCACAGGCTCAAGACTGATTTGCAAATGGCCAGGTCTAAACTGGGGTGGCATGGTGAGCAAATGAATGATGGATTTAACCCAGATCTCTTGACTGGGGGTGAATGTTTTGATTTTTTCTGCATTCCATCCATCAATTGTGTGTCTTTTGCTTTCTCGCCCTAAGTGCGCCGGGTATGCCCAGACGTGGGTCCCGGCTCACTGTGCCACTGGATTCAAGCTATTCTGGCTGAAGAGGGGTGCAACCCCAAAACCGGTCTTAGGATGCTTGTTTCCGGTCCAGGGAGGACCTGGCTTAGCAGTTCGGGCTGGACTGTTCCCATGAGGCACAGGGTCAAGTCTGATTTGCATATGGCCAGGTCTAAACTGGGGTGGCATGGTGAGCAAAAAGATGATGGATTTAACACCAATCTCTTGACTGGGGGGTGAATGTTTTGATTTTATCTGCATTCCGTCCATCAATTGTGTGTCTTTTGCTTTCTCGCCCTAAGTGTGCGGGGTATGCCCAGACATGGGCCCTGGGCTCACTGTGCCACTGGATTCAAGCTATCCAGGCTGATGAGGGGTGAAACCCCGAAACTGGTCCTAGGATGCTTGTTTCCGGTCCAGGGAGAACCTGGCTTGGCAGTTCGGGCTGGACTGTTCCCATGAGGCACAGGGTCAAGACTGATTTGCATATGGCCAGGTCTAAACTGGGGTGGCATGGTGAGCAAAAGAATGATGGATTTAACCCAGATATCTTGACTGGGGGTGAATGTTTTGATTTGTTCTGCATTCCGTCCATCAAGTGTGTGTCTTTTACTTTTAGAAAGTTGCCATTTACTTACTTTAGCCATTTGGTGCCAGCTGCCTTGGTTTGGTGGCAGCTGGGCTTTGCATATTCCCTCTAGACAAGGAGTTTAGGTGTGCCTTGATGGGCCTTCCTGGAGATGGGAGGGAGGAGCTGGGCAAAGCCTCACAATTACACCTGAATAGGCTGTGTCTTGTCCACACACAAAGGGCTGCATACCCCCCTGTCTGGAGCCAGGGCAGGAAGCGAGAGCCTCTGTGCACTTGAAAGGTATGTCTTTGACGTATTGCCCATTTCAAAAGCATCACTGGGTATAAGTAGTAGGCCTCAGACACCACTACTTCAGTACCCTTCTGGACCTGTGGGTACTCTGCCAGGAAGAAGGACTGCTGTGCTACTGAAAGGACTGACACTCTGCTGGACTGCTGCTTTCGTGGACTCTTGCCTTGATAAGCGGGCCTGTGGCCTCCTGTTCTCCTGCCTGGGTGAGAAGTACTGAACCTGCATCATTTGAACCCAGAGTGATTCCAAGGGCTTGCTGGCTTGCCTCCTGTTCTAAGAAACAGGGACATTAAATACTTCAACTCATCCTGCGCCATCACCTGGACTTTACTTGCTGTAAGTCTTACAATGCTAAGTGGTGCCAAACCAGTCCTGGACCCTGGGAAGTGGGTATAAAGTGCGGCTTCAACCAGAACCCACACATCCTCATCGGTACCGACACATCTTCACCTTTGCTTGAGTCAGAACCAGCGCATCTTTTTCATTGCGTGGAGTGGACCCGGAACATCATCTTTGGGACCAGCGCATTGCCTTCAGAATCAATGCATTGCCTACTGCGGGAGTAGCAGCTGCGTATCGCATTCGGAACCAGCATGTAGCACTTGGAACCAATGCATCGCCGCAGTTGCGTGGAGAAAACGAGGCAATCATGTCCACTGCATGGCTTGACACAGGCGCATCACTTCAGCTGCACCTCGCATCTTTGTCGAAGAGGACGCATTCCATATCAAGGTACTTTGATTCAGCATGCCCAAGGGGGTCCCTGTATCCTGTCCCTGCTCCATCACAGTTGGCCTAAACTTTTGACTTTGCCCTGTTCCAGTGAGACCAGGTATCCCATTTAAGCGCGTATTGCTTTTAAGCACTATTTTGCCTTTATTCTTTAAAAATTCATATCTCGACTTCTACTTGTTACATCCTTGTTGTTTTGGCCTAGTCTTATATACACAATTATTCTCTATTTTTCTAATATGATGTGGAGTCTTTTTGTTGGGTTTGCACTGTGTTACTCTTTGAAGTGTTGCACAAATACTTTACACATTGCCTCTTAAGTTAAGCTTGACTGCTCTGTTCCAAACTTCCAGAGGGTGAGCACAGGATAATTTAGGGTGTATTGGGACTTACCTTGACTAGGATTGTGGTTCCTGCTTGGACAGGCTGCATACCTCTGCCAACCAGGAACCCAATTTCTAACAGGAAAAGACTGGACTTTACTTTCAGACCCCTCTCTCAGATGACCGGTGTGTATAGTAGGTTGTGGGAAGGGACTGGCCTCTCCTTTCAGACACCTCTCTCACATGATGAGTATGTGTAGTAGGGTATGTGGAGGGACTGTCTTCTCTGGTGAGACATCTCTCTGTAATGATGGGTGTGCATAGCAGGGTGTGGGAGTGACTGCCCTCTCCTTTTAGACCTGTTTCTCAGATAATGGGTGTGCATAGTAGGGTGTGTGGCGGGACTGGCCTCTCTGGTGAGACCTCTACCTGTAATGATAGGTGTGCATGGTAGGGTGTGGTGAGGCACTGCCTTCTCCTTTCAGACCTCTCTCTCAGATGATGGGTGTGCATAGTAAGGTGTGGGGAGGGAGGGCCCTCTACTTTCAGACCTCTCAGTTGACGGGTGTCCGTATTAGGGTGTGTGGAGGGCCCTCTACTTTCAGACTCTCTCAGTTGACGGGTGTTCATATTAGAGTGTGTGGAGGGAGTGCCCTCTCCATTTAGACCCCTCTCCCAGATGATGGGTGTGTGCAGTAGGTTGTGTGCAGGGACTGGCCTTTCTGCTGAGAGCTCCCTATGTAATGATAGATAGGCGTACCAGGGTGTGGAGAGGGACTGGCTTCTCCTTTCAGACCTCTCTCTCAGATGACAGGTCTGCATAGTAGGGTGTGAGGAGGGACTGTCGTCTCCTTTTAGACCTCTCTCACAGATGACAGGTGTGCATACGTGAGTGTGCACAGGTACTGGCCTCTCCGCTGAACACTCTATCTGGAATGATAGATGTGCGTAATAGGGAATGGCGAGGGACTGACCTCTCCTTTCAGACCTCCATCTCAGATGATGGGTGTGTTTAGTATGGTGTTTGGATGAGTCTTAACTCTACTTACAACTCTTCTCACTCCAATAAGCATAAATAGTAGAGTCTCATAAACACCATCTCCAGTAAGACTCCTTCATACAGTAAGTGTGCATAGCAGAATGTATTCAAATACCATCTACTCCTTCCTACTTGCGAGATCGTAACATTTAAAAAAAGATTTAAAGTTCTAATCATCACAGTATTTATCTCTTACACACTTCCTCTCGAAAACAAGGACACGATATGCATTCCTAATAATAAAGTGTATTGAGAACTCATCAACTCCTTTTACCTATGTACTATCCTACGAGAGGCACACGAGATCATAAAAACTTGTTAAAAAGAGTAATCATCTATTATCTTCACAGTAGTTATCACTTAGACAACTCCTCTCTAAATCTAGGGGGGCAGCATGTATTTCTGCTGCCCCCTTATAGAGCTTTTTATTTAATTTCCACAACACCTCCAATTATTTACAGTAAACAGTAATGGCGGCCATTTCATTTCTAACATTCCAACAGCCAGACAATCAGAGCACTTGCTCTTGCGAGACTTGTGGGATCCTCTTGTTCCCACAAGAGCGTGAAGACTCACAGGAAAAATTGGCCCCTCAACCAACCTCAAGACTCATTTATGATTTCATTCTCTCGTAGGACACTAGTGAGACTCTCGCAAGCCAAACTGCCAAAATACACAGTTATTTTTTACCCTTAATATGTCAAAAACTACTGAATGAATTTACACCAAATTACAAAAAGCAGAATCTGTGGACCAAAATCCAGCTTTCTGCAAAATTTGGTGTAATTCCGTTCAGCGGACTATGGAAAGTGCATGGGGATTTTGCGTTTTGGGACCTCCCTATTTTTCTTGGCCCCCACTTGAATAATCACCGTCAAACTTTCGGGGATGGAGCTGGGGTGGGTGAACCTTTCGTTTGGAGAGTCTCATAAAGCTTAGTCAAACAGGGCCAACGTTATAAGCAAACAAAAAAACACTCCATCTATGGACAAGTAGACCTAACTATAACTACCTACTTTTGACTGCCAGTAGGTAATATATATATATACAAATATTGTGTAAATCTTCGTTGCAAAAAATACTCCCAAACCTGAAGAAACGACAAACTGCGCCTCTCCTGCTTATTCAAGCATGTTTATTGATTTCGTGCAACAACACAGCCCTCCGTTGAGACTGAAACGCGTTGGGTTTCTGGCATGCTAAATAAATCAAAGTAAGAACTTTACCAATTTGCAAGTCTCCTAATTCGTGAGTGCGAGCGGAACTGTTGTTGGAATATATATATATATATATATATTCACTGAAAAAACCATAGGTTTTAGGGACAGTTATAGTTACTTGGACATTGCACTCGTACAAAACCCGTGAAATTCCCCGTTATAGTTAGTTCAGCTAACTATAACTCGCGCCCCCGCAATGCACTGCTGATGACGTCACATATTACATCACTCATGACATGGTCAGTGACATCACTGATGACATCACTGATGACATCTCAAATGACATCACTGATGACATCATCCAGTGACTGTGTGTTTCTGTAAAGTTTAAATATTTTTAATATATATAGGAAAAGACGTATTGAAGAATGAGTGGGTGTGTAAGTGTCTGTATGGATGATTTAGTAGGTGCGTGACTGACTCTATAAGTGAGTGATTTAACGTATCTTACTGAATGCATGGGTTAGTGACTAAACTGGGTGAATGTCTGTATCCGTCTGTCTGTTGCTGTGTAAGTGGCTGCATGTGTTTGTGAATAGCTAAATGAGTGTCTATATGAGTTATTGAATGCTTGTCTGAGTATCTGTATGGGTGCCTGAGTGTTTGTGTGGGAGGGGTGTGTGCAACTCTGTGCATAGATGTGTGAGTGGGTGATTCACTGGGTGGATGGTTTCAAGAGTGCATCTGTGATAGACTGTATGGGTGGGTAAGTGTGTGTAAGTGTGTGTTAGTGAGTGAATGTATGTCCCAGTGGTACATGTGTGAGTAACTACATATGTGAAAGGCAGTATATATGTGTGTTGGATTATATAAATAGCTATAAGCAAGAGTGAGTGATTGTGATAGTGGCTGTATGGATGAGTGTGTGCTTGTATCAGTGATTGTATAAGAGCGTAACAATGTGCTACTATTTGTATGAGTAAGTGAGCTGGTGTGTGTATAACTGTATAGGTGAGTAAATGGCAGTGTGTTTAATTATTTGCATGACTGACTAGGTGTCTGAGTATCTCTATGGATGAGTGGCGTTGTTTGAGTGTCTATATAGGAGTAAGAGTGCATATGATAGTCCTGTACTGAGTGACCGTAAGTATGAGTGACTGTACGGGTGAGTGAGTGGATGTGTGTGTGTAGACCTAAGAATCAGTGAGTGGGTATGTAGTTATTGGTGTTGGAGTGTCTATGGTTTTGCGAATGGCAGTCTGTAATTTAGAGTGGGTGTATCAAAGATTATATTAGGGTGTGAGGAGGTGCATCAGATTATCACGTGGATGATGTCATCAGTGATGTCATTTGAGATGTCATCAGTGATGTCATCAGTGATGTCACTGACCATGTCATGAGTGATGTAATATGTGACGTCATCAGCAGTGCATTGCGGGCGCGAGTTATAGTTAGCTGAACTAACTATAACGGGGGAATTTCACGGGTTTTGTACGAGTGCAATGTCCAAGTAACTATAACTGTCCCTAAAACCTATGGTTTTTTCAGTGAATTTCAAAGGTTTTTAAATGCTAATTTGTAACTATAACGTGTCTGAAACCTATGGTTTTTTCAGTGAATTTCAAAGGTTTTTTAAATGCTAATTTGTAACTATAACGTGTCTGAAACCTATGGTTTTTTCAGTGAATTTCAAAGGTTTTTTAAATGCTAATTTCTAACTATAACGTGCCTGAAACCTACGGTTTTTTCAGTGAATTTCAAAGGTTTTGTAAATGACAATTTTTAAATGTATTAATTGTTATATTAATTTTTTTCATACTGGTTTACTACATTTTTAGAATCAATTTTTTTTTTACAGATTTTATTTTTTAAATTACATTGTAATTACATTATACATTACATTACAAAAAATACTTTCTCTTAATGAATTACTTTAGTTTAAATACTTTGCAGATAGGCAATAGACTTTTAAGTACAGTAGTTACAGTTGTTGCAATGGGCAACACATTTTCAAACACAATGCAACATTCAGCTCAATGTGAATTTCTAGTTAAATGCAATTAGTTACTTTATGGATTACTTTTCTAACCACAGGACTGGATCCTAGATTCAGTCCTGGTACATCTCCTGTAAACAGTTGAGTAAAAGCGTTTTGGTTACAGTCGTGATTTTTAAGGAATATTATTGTATTTTAAAAGTTGACACTTAGAAACTTTTTCTCATAGAATCACCAATGTTATCCTATGGAAGGAAATTCACTTAGCAGGTAAAAACTGTTATCGTTACTTTTTCTTACTCAGTGTTGGATCCTGGATCCAGCACTGGTGCATCTCCTGTAAACAGTTGAAAGAATGCGTTTAAGTCATACAGGTGATTTTTAAGGAATATTTGTAGTTTGTAAAAATCAACACTTTGAAACTTTTTGCTGAAAACCAGACAATGGATTCCTATGGAAGAAAATATAAGTTACTGGTAAGTACGGTTAAAATTACTTTTCAGGATTAGTACTGGGCTGAAAGATGCAGCACTGAGGTCTCTCCTGATAACAGGTGAGTAAATCGGAATTCGTATTTCGGCTGATTTTAGAGGAATATTTTAAAGTTCCAAAACTCCACACTTAGAAGAATTTCCAAGTGAAACCAGTCAATGTTAGCCTATGAAGGAAATTCAAGTTACCGGTAAGTACGGTTAAAATTACTTTTCAGGACCAGTACTGGGCTGAAAGATGCAGCACTGAGGTCTCTCCTGATAACAGGTGAGTAAATCGGAATTCGTATTTCGGCTGATTTTAGAGGAATATTTTAAAGTTCCAAAACTCCACACTTAGAAGAATTTCCAAGTGAAACCAGTCAATGTTAGCCTATGGAAGGAAATTCAAGTTACTGGTAAGTACGGTTAAAATTACTTTTCAGGGTCAGTGCTGGGCTAAAAGATGCAGCACTGGGTTCTCTCCTGATAACAGGTGAGTAAATTGGAATTCGTACTTTGGTTGATTTTAGAGGAATATTATAAAGTTCCAAAACTCCACACTTAGAAGAATTTCCAAGTGAAACCAGTCAATGTTAGCCTATGAAGGAAATTCAAGTTACCGGTAAGTACGGTTAAAATTACTTTTCAGGACCAGTACTGGGCTGAAAGATGCAGCACTGAGGTCTCTCCTGATAACAGGTGAGTAAATCGGAATTCGTATTTCGGCTGATTTTAGAGGAATATTTTAAAGTTCCAAAACTCCACACTTAGAAGAATTTCCAAGTGAAACCAGTCAATGTTAGCCTATGGAAGGAAATTCAAGTTACTGGTAAGTACGGTTAAAATTACTTTTCAGGACCAGTACTGGGCTGAAAGATACAGCACTGAGGTCTCTCCTGATAACAGGTGAGTAAATCGGAATTCGTATTTCGGATGATTTTAGAAGAATATTTGCACAATGGTGAAGGGAGGGGGCGGGGCCTGAGGTGACATCTGTGCAAACGCGCCCGTGGCGCGTTTTAAGTTGGGGGATTAAGTCCCTTGAATCCTGAGGGTCCCTAGGGGCCAACTAGCCCACCAGGAACCTCCAATATGCGCCAGGGGCTGCGTTGCAGAGACGTGTAGAGAGGCCACACCCCTTTACACCTCTCTGCAACGCAGCTCTGTGGCGCTTTCTGGATGTACCTGTTGGGCTGGTTGGCCCCCAGGGACCCTCAGGATTGAAGGGGATTTAATTCCCCATCTTAAAACGTGCCACAGGGCCTGTTTGCACACATGTCACCTGAAGCCCCGCCCCTCCCTTCACCACTGTGCAAACGTGCCCCGTGGCGCGTTTTAAGCTGGGGGATTAAGTCCCCTTGAATCCTGAGGGTCCCCGGAGTCCAACTAGCCCACCATATACCTCCAAAAGCGTCACAGAGCTGCGTTGCAGAGAGGTGTAAAAGGGGTGTGGCCTCTCTACACGTCTCTGCAACGCAGCCCCTGGCGCATATTGGAGGTTCCTGGTGGGCTAGTTGGCCCCAGGGACCCCCAGTATTCAAGGGGAATTCGCCCCTCTGCAAACGCGCCAGGGGGCGCGTTTGCAGAGTGGTGAAGGAAGGGGCGGGGCCTGCGGGCCCGATCGTTTTTTTTTGTCCCCTGAAGGGGGCTGTGTAGCCCCCTTCCTTTTTCCTGTTTTTGGGCCCTAGGGACCCCATCCCCCAGGGCCTTACCCCTTTTTAATTTAAAAAAAAAAACGGGAAGGGGGCCGCGTGGCCCCCCTTTCCCTGGGCCTGTATTGGCCCCGGGGACCCCATCCCCCGGGGCCGGCCTTTCCATTTTTTTTTTTTTTTTTGGGAGGAGGGGGCCGCGTGGCCCCCCTCCCGGGCCACTACTTGCCCCGGGGACCCCATCCCCGGGGCTGGCCCTCTCCGTTGGGGACTGTGGGGGTCCCCAATCCCCCACAGTCCTGCCGGCTCCCACGTCCCTTGGGAGCCGGCATTGCTGTTCCACATGGGGAGCAGCTGACATGCTGCTCCCCATGTGGAAAAGCAATGTGCTTTGGATATTGGAAGAGAGAGCAGGTTTCCCTGCTCTCTCTTCCAATATCCAAAGCAGTTTGCTATGGCAGGACGGGAGCCGCGAGGCTCCCGTCCTGCCGTAGCAAACTACAGTGTCCCGGGGTAGGCACCCCGGGACACTGCAGGAGCTGGCCCTGGGGGTGGCGGTCCCCAGGGCCATCAAGGGCTCCAGGAGGGGCCGTGCGGCCCCCTCCCTACATCAGCACAGCCCCGGGGAGGTGGTGGTCCCCGGGGCTTCGGGGGTCCAAAACGGACCCCCATTTTAATTTGTTAGTGCCCCGGGGAGGTGGCGGTCCCGGGCGTGTGGGGGCTGGAGCCCCCACACAGGTTGTTCAATTAATAAAAAAAAGCCCCGGGGAGGTGGTGGTCCCCGGGGCTGCGGGAGGGCTCAGAGCCCTCCCGCACCATTTTAAAAAGCCCCGGGGGGTGGCGGTCCCCGGGGCTTGGGGGCGCACTTTGAGGCCCCCACACATAAAATTAAACCCCCACCATGCCCCCGGGACTTGGGCCACCCGGGGCAAATACTATCGAGCGCGGGAGACCGCGCTCGATTTCCGGCAGGATTCGCGCACCCTGAGCGCATCCTGCCGATTTTTTTTAAAAAAAAATTTTTTTTTTTGTTGCCCAGGGGGTCCTTGTGGGACCCCCTGAGCAAACCTAGGGGGTCAGGGTGTTTCTACCCTGCCCCCTTTGTGCGCTTTGCGCACTTGTTTCTGTCCCTCGGTTCTACCGAGGGACAAATGGCTGCCAACATTTCCTGAATCGGAATGTTGACAGCCAGCTGACAGCCAATTAACATGCGGCTCGTGATCGGGAGGGTACGCGGACCCTACTCGGCCATAGATATCACTATCTTTTTACTTTTGATTTTCTCAGCAACTTCTGAACGGATTTACACCATTTAACAAAAGGGTTCTTTCTGAACCAAGAACTACCTCTTTGCCAAATTTGGTGTAATTCCGTTCAGCAGTTCAGGCTGTAGCTTTGTCTAAAGTTTCCTATGGAAAAATGCATGGGAAAACGCGTTTTGGGACCCCCTTTTTCTCGGCCCCCGCTTGACGAATACCCCCGAGACTTTCAGGGTAGGAGCGGACCGGAGCGGGCCACAAAGTTTGAAAATTTCGCGAAGATACGTCAACCGGCAAGAGAGTTATTTCAAATAGAATGTCGCGGATTTCCTATGGATAATAGGTTGTAACTATAACTATCTACTGGCGACCGCCAGTAGATAATATACATATATATATATATATATATGCGAACGCCTTCGCAACTGCAAATCCTCAGTCCAAGAACGAAAGCAGACCCGAACTTAGTGCATATAATTTATTGAACACCCATTGTGTCCGCCATATATATATATTACCTACTGGCGGTCGCCAGTAGGTAGTTATAGTTAGGACCTAGTTTCCATAGGAAAATCGTTTTTTCTTTTCCCAATAACTTTGGCGTTGGTTGACGAAACTTCGCTAAATTTTCAAAACTAGTGGCCCGCTCCGGTCAGCTCCTGTCTTGAAAGTTTCGGTGTGATTCGACAAGCGGGGACCGAGAAAAAGGGGTTCCCAAAACGCATTTTCCCCATGTTAATTTCCATAGGAAACTTTAGACAAAGCTACAGCCCGAACTGCTGAACGGAATTACACCAAATTTGGCAAAAAGGTAGCCCTTGGTTCAGAAAGAGCCCTTTTTGTTAAATGTATATATATATATATATATATATATATCAGAGTGGTGGTAGCCACTCCGTATTTATAGTTAGGGTGGCCAGAGATAGGGATTTTTTAAATTTTTGTCCCTTAATAGCTTTGCACACATTTGGCAAATGTCCCCGAAACTTTGCAGACCTGGTGCCCCCATTTCATTCTCCGATTCCTGAAAGTTTAATGGAATTTCATTAAGTGGGTGGAAGGAAAAATGTGGTGGGTCCCAAAACGGGGGTATTTTGAGCAGCGCACAAACCGTCAGTCGAACTGTGACGAAACTTGGAGGGAATTTTATAATATGGTGGGCATATGAGTCTGTGGGGTACAGCAGGTAAGTAGGGTAAGTATTTCAGACTTTTTCAGTGTCTGTAAATTAGGTATATCTGTGGCCACGGTAGTACCACAGTACTCCTAAGGTATATATCAATGACAAGTAATTTGTTGATTGGCTAATGACTGCCTTTACAAAAGTTAAAGGCAGCTATCTTGTTTTCACCTCGAGTTTTACTGTGTTCTGCGTTATGCTATTCAAAGTAGATAAGTATTAGGTTTGGTACTTTTCCCATAACTTTTACCTCTTTAGTAAAGTGCTAACAGGTAAGTAACAATATAAGTTTATATATATTTAAAATAAATAGGGAGTACTGTGGGAGTACTGCGGTACCAAAAAAAACCATGGAAATACAATATAAGACACTGTATTTTAATAATGTAATGTGCTAAAGTGTTTCTTCAATTTTTTACTTACATAAATATGCACAAAAAAGTGTATGGAGTAGTGCGTTAATTAATATAAATTACCACGCCACTTTAAAAAGCACAGTTCACCTACACTGGTATAAAAATATAGAAAAATTCATAAACAAAAATGTTAACCATAGAAAATTGATTTATGGTACCACTGTACTTCCAGACCATTCTATAGTTTTTAAAACAAATAACTAGAAACTTATACATATTTAACTCTATTTATTAACACTTCACTCAAGTGTTAATAAATAGGGCAAAAATACCAAACCTAATACTTACCTACATTGGAAAGATTAACACACAACACGGGGAAAGTGTACCTAAACACAACATGTCTGCCTTTAGCTTTTGTAAAGCCAATGATTACCTAATCAGCTAATGACTTGTGATAACCATGGGCCCTATTACGATGGTGGGGAGACCGCCACCTACAGGCTGCAGGGGCAGTCTCCCCACCATCGTTACCAACTTTACCGCCTGCCATATTATGATGGCGTCGATATATAACAATGGGGTAACCCAGTTACATGCAGAACCGGGTGATTAGTACATTAGACGAGCAGTGGTTCTGCCACAAAATTTATATTAAATAATTTCTTTTTTGTCCCCCTTAAGATGGGATTTCAATAAATGATAAACATAAACTGAAAATCTGTCTAAACACAATTATTAAACCATAAACCAATCGCAGAATCTTAAATGTGTTTAAAGTTTACATGAAGAAAATCATATATGAATCAGAAACATGACATATATACACACAGATATGCAACGTGCAAATATACTTTATGCACGAGTGAAAAACATAGAAAGTAAAACTAAAGCATTTTTACATATATATCACAACATAATTCAAACGTAACAAATAATACACATAACACAATAATACATTTAGGCAGAGCGTGAAATACATAGACAACCCAATTTGAACAAGACCAGGAATATATCCTCTTAATGTGTGTTGGTCAAGTTGGGCTATAACGCTTGTAAATGTACGTCGACGTTTCGACCCCTTTGGGATTTAGTGTGAATAAAGAAACATCATCACGGGGTCTTCCTCAGGACTACAAACAATGTCTGTGTGCAGCCTGCATAAAAATAAAACATTGTGCTTAGACAGTGTACTGTATTTTAAACAGTATTAGATGTAAAACTAGAGGTGAGGCCCTGTACATCATTGCTCACCTTCAGATTGGGTTCTGAATAGATACCCAAGGAAAAATGCCCGTCACAGCAAGGCGGCTTGTATATGAAAATGGCGTTCTCCTGTCAAAAACAAATATGTATGACAGTGAGCACCAATTACGATATATTTATCCTACAATGGATCCAGCGTACCCATGTGCGGACCATACCTTTATTAAGGAGTGGATATCCTTGGTCAAATAGTCCCTGTTAATTCTTGATACAGGGCACAACGTGCTGACAGCGTTAAAATCTACAAAAAAACTACAAAAACATGAGGCACCCATTAATAATTAATGCGGGTCGAGTCAACTATGTGCAAAGTTCAAGAAAAACTTTGCCAGAAACAAGCAACACTAACCTCTGGCATCTTGCGCTCGGGGTCGTCTATGTCTTAATTTTCCTCAAGTTTCAAAAATATGTAGGGGCAGTCTGCCTCCATACAATAGCATCGATCGAGTCAATCAATCAATCAATCATAGGATTTGTAAAGCGCACTACTTACCCGCGAGGGTCTCAAGGCGCTGGGGGAAGAGGAGGGGGGGGCTGCTGTTACTGGTCGAAGGTGCAAAACTTGCTCCCTTGGACTTTCTGTGAAAACAAATATCAATCATCAGGTCTGTTAAAACCAATTTCCACCATGGAGGAAAAGCGGAGAGTGTGGTGTGAAAATCTCACCTCTGGCGAAGTTTGCTTCAGAGTATAATCAGGATACGTCCTTGCCAAGTGCGAGGACACTCTCATTTAAATAACTTCCCGACCGGAGCGTTGGTGTACAGCTGACGTCCTCGTGTGCGGCAAGCATGTCAGGAATGCAAATTCCTACGTGCTTGTCAAGAAAGCAGTCCACCAGGGTATGACTGCAAATTCGCAGATAGAGTCTATATATTTCTTCAGGAATCGTGTGCGATAGATAGAAAACAAATATTTGCCTCTAAGCCTCTCCCGTGAAGGGATATTTCTTGGATAATGATTATCTCGGTTAGGAAATACCTCGTAAACAAGGGGGTTTATTTTTGTCTCAGGCCAGATAAAAAACCTTGGTCCTTCTCCATTCAAGGGACAAATGATATTATCTAAGAGTGTTCTGTATGTCAATTAAACAAACATAATACAATATAATACAAAGCTTCTAGTTAATATTATACCATAAATATTATGTGATAAACAGCTTTAAATTGGTGTAATAGCACCTTTACACATTTGGTTCAACATACACAACATTAGAGTCCTTTGATATCCAATACAGTGTTGTTTCTGTCCTTTATTTACATAAAAAAATGTATATATAAAAAAAGACGTGTGTATTAAAAATCAGAGCAAAACTGTATCTTTTAAGTTTACTGAGGTCCTGTTACCCTACTGAATATTGTCTCTTTGTAGTACATAGGAAGGAAATCTGTCTGGATATCTCTTCCAACTCATTTAGGCCCCCATTGACTGAGTCCAGAAGATGAATCCATTTGCACTCTCGTAAGTTCATGGTTGATGTCATACCACCCCCCCTTGGGTTTGGTAGGATCCTTTCTAGTACCCACCACCTTAGACTGCCATTGGGGTGTAGCATCTCTTTGAAATGTTCAACCAGTGGGCACCTTGTACTTTACAGCGAATGTGTGAGCAATGTTGTAAGATTCTTGTTTGGATTTTTTGTTTGGTCTGACCAACATAAACTTTATGGCATGGACACCTAATGAGGTAAATCACATCCTTGGTGTTACAATTGGTGTGATGGTGTAATGTATATTGCCTGCCCTTGTGCATGAAATCTTTCTGTTCCACCGTCAGCTCACAGGCTTTACACCGCCCGCATCTGAAATGACCTTGCAATGGTGGTAACATTAATAAAGAGCGTGTGTCCGATGGTGGTCTCTCTTTTAGGTACGAGCTGACCACACAATCCCTGATGTTTCTTCCTCTTTTGAAGGCAAAGAGGGGGTAGTCAGTGGTGCCTATTTCATATGCCACTAAAGACCAATTGCGATTAATGATTCGTTTGATTTCATTGCTTCTGTTACTAAATGTGGAGACACAAACAATCCTGTCATTCTCAGTTTTTCTGTTCTGGTTAGTTTGTAATAATATGTCTCTATGACAGTACCATGCCCGCTTCCTTGATTTCTTTAGGAGACTCCGTGGATAGCCACGATCCATCAGTCGTGACATGAGAGAATCAGATTCTTTGGAAAAATCAACCCTACGAGTACAGTTCCTACAAAGTCTTAGGAACTGTCCGTAGGGCAGATTGTCCCTGAAATTTCTACGGTGGCTGCTGGTATACCCTAGTAACGTGTTCCTTTCTAATGGTTTTCTATACAGTGAGGTGTCCACACATTTTCTTCACTGTGAATGGTAAGATCGAGGAAGTTTACCTGTTCATGGCTATATGTCATAGTTAACTGTATGTCTCTAGATCTTCCGTTAAGCCAGACACAGAACTCCTCCAAGGTATCTGAATTACCGGTCCATACCATGAGGACATTGTCGATATACCTCTTCCATAGAGTGATGTTCTCTATGAAAGGGTTATCGGAATTATAGATATATTTGTCTTCATAGTTGTCCTGTTGTAGGGATTCTGCACATACACAGAGCTATGCACAGGATAATAGGACCTCGGAATATAGTGGTGAGCCAACCATACACCTTAGTACCCACAATCCCAACCCGACTAGCATTAGCGTCTCATTAGCAACGATGCTACCAATGATTAGACAACCCAGAACACGGTCTCTCTCTCTCTCAGGACTTGCGGGAGCAAGAACACCCTTTCATAACTCACTCACACCTGTCCACAACATGCGTAATAAGAGTCACTGTATAGTTTAAAATGTTTATTTCAACTACCGTGCTCTAAGATGCAGTACACGTGCCAGTACTATCAGCATAATGCATAAGAATAAAACAATAAGCATAGTTACAATTCCATAGAGTATAAACGGGGAAAGCATTTCATAAAGCAGTGGAAATAGGGCTAAATGACCATACCACCCTCCCCGTGCTAGTAGCTAGTGTATTATAAAAATAGGAGACCTCTGAGCTTTGTCGGGCAGACCCTCATACCTCAATATCTAGATGCTAGGTTTACATCATCAGACAAGCACAGCTCTTCTCTCTGGAAAGCTTTTTCTCCAAGTGTCTCCAACAGTGAAAACACAATATTAAAAGCACACGAATTTCTCCAAGGCAGCTGCATTCAGTGTTATGTCTAAGTGCGAGGGGCTGACCAAATCAGCAAGAACAAGGGACATTGTTTTTCGACCTTGTACATGATGTGCAGACGAAACCCAAAGGGGATAGGAGGAAAGGTAAAAGGCAGAAATGCAGACAGTTCTAAAATAGCCGGGCACAAGCAGAGGCTGGAAAAACAAAGGCACAATGTAACGTGCGCAAAAAGGCATCATGGCAGCCAGGCCTAAGCTAACTTAGCAACGCAGACCATGAGTACACAAACCACGACACCCTCCCCTGGTCAGTCCATCGACAAAGACAGAGGACGAAGACAGAGTTCAAATAGATGGAGCAGAATGGCAACGTCTGTGACTGAATGTCCCCAAGGGAAGGACAATGAACGGGAGAGGAAAAAAACAGATGTAAACGTCCAGGGAGGCAGGAATGCCGAAAGCGAAAGCCCCCTAATCCAAAAAAGTGTAGGTGCAGAAAAACGCCACACCTTCCAAGAGGACATCGTTGGAATCGCCAGAAAAAAGAGATGCCATCCAGTCCAATAAATCAAAACTGCATTCATGTTCCTCATAATAGGGAACAGTGATCAGCATTGCGGGACAACTTGCGTGATACTCAATATAACTTTGTTGTAGGAGAGCCTGAGCAGCCGCCCAGACATCCCATTGTGCCAAAATGCCAAGTGCAGCCGCACGCGCATGTAGCCAGCACCGGAACAGTCTCGTTCATGGGCCTTTAAGGGACCCACCAACTGGACAAAATCCAGGCGAGACAGAGACGTATTGGAGAGGCAGTAAACCAAGGACCATGAGAAAGGACATCGGATGCAAGACATCACAGGTTGCACGCAAGTGAAATACGCAAAGCGAAAAGAAAGTCTATATGACACACCGAGTGTCGCCAATGGCAGAACGCCAAAGCCGGCGAGGATGCGCTCACGGAGCATCCGGAGTCGACCGTGCTCGAGCAGGGCCCCAGGAAGTGCAGCCATTGCGCAGCACACAGACCAAAAGCAAAACACCAGCCGCTAAGGCGAGGATCAACAGAAAGCCGCCAAAGATGCTGGAAAAAATGGAATGAATAAAAGCTGGTATTACACCAAATATAGTTTGAAAGGAGGTAACAAGGCCAGAGCCCACAACTTTTAAAAAGTGCACAAGACCTTCGGTGCGTGAAGCATTGAAAACACGGTGAGTCAGTTCACCGAAATGTTGTGGGAGGTTTGTGTTCAACAGGGCCTGTATTTCACTGTGGGTACTCGCCACCTGGAGAATGAATGTCTCCCGGGCGGATGTGAGCATAACCTCCTGGTTCAATAATAGTGCCTATATTCTGCTCAATTTATTGAAATCCGCCTTCAAAGTCGGAATGGAAGGCCAAATGGAACTATCTACGATGCCATGCGGGGGAGGAAAAAGCACATTTTTGCAACAGACAACCCTGTGGGAAACTGTTGCAATATAGGGTATGCCGGCAAGCATGCCACAACAGTCCTGATTATTCAGAAGGAGATAGCTACCATTCGCAAGCACAGTGAAAGTAGGAGATATAGCAGGAGCAGGAATGCCTTTCAAAACACAAGCAAGATTCGGAGCCGAAACATTACAAGACCCGTGCACTCTAATGTGTTTGCAAACAAGAGAATGACCCACAGTGGAATCGCATGACTCCCCGTGAGAAAAACTTCCTTCCCGTCCCTAAGACATTTATACATGAAAGGCAGGGACCAAAGTTCATGCAGGAAAGCACTGCCTAAAGGCTGAAAGCGGCCAACAGGATAATGTTTCATGCAGGAACTGAACTCAAATAAAGAAAAAGGCAAAGCGATAACCCTGTGTACTAGCCACACAGCAGAATCCAATCCTGCTACAGAGAATGGTAAGGGCTCTATAGTTTTACTAAACACACCCCTCTAGTCTCTTTATGAGGCTAGAGTTCGAAGTACATAATTTATTAGTTAGTTATCTACAGTAATAGCACAAATACACGTTTGAGCCCCAGGGGCGTACCAAACCATATACCAATAAAGTGGTATAAGAACCACGACTGAGCTAGACACAAGGCCTAGAGCCTGTAGAAGTGATTGGACCACAAGGAACCACCCAAGGCAGTGACACAGGGGACCCACGGGGGACGCGTGCAGTGTATGAACACAGCCGCGAGCCACCGTTAACTTCTATGGGGAAAGTCGCGATTAGAATTTAAAAGAAAACGGACACTTAGAGGAGGACTTGGAGAAAACCCTTTGAGAACTAGGCTGTTCTAGTGTCAATACCCACGGGAGCACCGGAGTACTCGAGTTACCTCACCCAGGGGAGCCAGGTGCATAGGTGTCTTTCGGGGTCGGGTTTCGTCGTCGCTTTCAATGGCGATCTGCTGCAAAGTGCTGCTGGCGGCCAAGTCGAAAGTGTTCGGGTGGATCCAAAGGTGGATCGAAGATCTGAAGAACCTGAAAGCAGAGGGGACAGAGTCTGGGTCACTAGCCAGTGACCAGGAAGGCGATGAGCAGATGCCCACCGATGTCGAGTGCTTCAGGTTGGTTGACGATCATCTTGACTCTTCAGCCACGAGGTCCAGGAGGTGTTGACGATGACCAGGAGCTGGATTCGAGCTGTCCCACGACGTCTGTCGATTGCAGGGGTGTCGGCAACCGGATTGGACCCAACAAGCCTTGGCAACGGGAAGTCTCATGGAAATGGAAGAAGGACGATGTTGCAGACCAGCAAGGTCTGGGGGACTCACCCAGCGAGGATAAGTCAGGGCACGCCTGGAGCAATCAGGAAGCCCAAGCAGAAAAGATTGGCCTTCGGGAGGGCCTACTAGCCAATGGACTAGCGACCGCGAAGGAGCCTCGAGACGATGCACGTGGAGCTGGCTCACAGGACACTCGTGGAGTGGAGGCCAGTGATCTTTGGTGCATTTGGTGCTGGAGGCTGGGGCTACTCGGAGCCCAAAGCACGACTTCGTGGGAGACCCAGAAGAGGATGCACTTGCAAATGCGATCGGTGTCCAGGGGTCACGGTTCCACGTTACCCACGACAGCAACGGGCCTCAGCTTTGCTGGGGACTCAGGGCAGCCTCGCAGAAGTCTGGAAATCCACCTCTGGTGATGCAAAGACTTCGGCGTCCGACGGGAGCTTCAGCGATGCAGACTGGACAATTGCTTCTTTGGTGCCTGCCAAGCAGGGGAGTCACTCCTTGACCCCAAGGGAGATTCTTCAGTCCTCTAATCTTGAAGTAGAGCGTCGAAGGTCCAGGATTCTGTGTCAGAGTTTCATCCAGGTTAATCTAAAGTCCTAAGGACTGGGGTCCCCTACTTATACTAAGGTAGGGGGTTGGACATACTCTGTGGCCCCACCTATGGGAGGGTTAGGGCAGAGGGGTGGTTACACCCCTTTCCCTTTGTCCAGTTTCGTGCCAGAGCAGGGGCTGGAAGCCCCTGAGCCAGTTTGAACTGGGGTATGCACAGGGACACCAAGTGTGCCCCCAGTGCAGGACTTCAAAGCACCAGAGAGTGCTCCCGCCCAGCCCCAATACACACTATCCTGTCTGGGGAGGTGGTTACACCTCCCTGGGACAGGAAACCTATTGTCCAGGCCTCCCCTGCCGGAGTTTCGGTCAGCAGCAGGAGGCCAGACTCGTGTCTGTGGCAGCGGCATCCATTTTGTGATGCCAGGGCTCTGGAAAGTCAGTACCGGGTATACCGGTGTGTACATGTCTTTCCCTCTAGAAGGGTGGAATGCTACCCCGCCGCCAGAACTGGCGGGGGGTAGTATTCCAAGATGTTTGACACCAAACACGACATGTTTCCGTGCAGCCATCCCAAAGTTAGCATTTAACGCGAGGTTATAATGCGCTTAAGAGTATATGGTCAGGCTGCACTATAAACAGCATCAGAGAAGGGTCTCCGAACGCTGCAGAGGGGCCCAGCTCATGCAGGGGCACCCTCTCACATAGGAACCATGCACTCTGCCTTCAGGATTGATAAGGCCTGCCATAGGAGTGACTTATAGGTTTATATGTGTGTATGTAGGTAGTGATATAGGTAGCCTATATCACAGTAAGGGGTGCATGCACCACCTTACCCAGTCTGCAGTAGCAGACCTGTGGTGTCCTTTTGGCTGGCCTTCCAGGGGTGGCACAATACATGCTGCAGCCCCTGGTAGGCCTCTGAGGTACCTATGCCCTGGGTACATAGTATACCATATACTAGGGACTTATAAGGGCACTCCAGATTCCAATCAGAGATGTGCCTAAGGCACATGGAAACCATTTTATAGAGGAAGCAGATAGACTGGGGCCCTGAATAGCAGGATCCCAGTCCAACTAAGTCATAAACCAGCAAAACACCAGGAAAAAAGTGGGGGCAACCATATAGTCAGATTCCACCTTCCTACAGGCGCCATCAAACCAAACACGGTGTTGCCATGCCGTGAGCGGTACTTCAAGATTCCTATAAGGCCTATAGACATTAGGAAGTGCGGTGGCTGTATATTCATGGAACAAATTATCAGTCCCATCCACCACCGGAAAGGTGATCCAAGAGTAAAACACCTCAAAGTGGTAAGCAGGATCCGCTTGTACCACAAAGATCAGATCGACACCCACGTCAGGCACTCCATACACTGTCAAGTGAGCTCGGAGCGCTGCGCGGCTATGCGCCGCAATGGCGACAGCCATTAGGGCTAAGAATTTTCGACAACCTAGTAGGAGGCAGCACAATATAGGGTTTTGTTTAAACACCTTTTAACAACTTCAAGCTTGAAAGAACCTATAAAAACGTCAATATAGGAGGTATCGCCCTCACACACGCCTCCGGAAGCGTCTGTGAAGGGTGTTGTGGACAAGCACAAGAACTACTCAAGCGTCTCGCAGATAAGCAGCCCACTTCGTTGGTGGCGCCATGTTGTAGGGATTCTGCACATACACAGAGCTATGCACAGGATAATAGGACCTCGGAGTATAGTGGTGAGCCAACCATACACCTTAGAACCCACAATCCCAACCCGACTAGCATTAGCGTCTCATTAGCAACGATGCTACCAATGATTAGACAATCCAGAACACGATCTCTCTCTCTCAGGACTCGCGGGAGCAAGAACACCCTTTCATAACTCTCTCACACCTGTCCACAACGTGCGTAATAAGAGTCACTGTATAGTTTAAAATGTTTATTTCAACTACCGTGCTCTAAGATGCAGTACACGTGCCAGTACTATCAGCATAATGCATAAGAATAAACCAAAAAGCATAGTTACAATTCCATAGATAGTAAACGAGGAAAGCATTTCATAAAGCAGTGGATATAGGGCTAAATAACCATACCACCCTCCCCGTGCTAGTACCTAGTGTATTATAAAAATAGGAGACCTCTGAGCTTTGTCGGGCAGACCCTCATACCTCAATATCTAGATGCTAGGTTTACATCATCAGACAAGCACAGCTCTTCTCTCTGGAAAGGTTTTTCTCCAAGTGTCTCTAACAATGAAAACACAATATTAAAAGCACACAAATTTCTCCAAGGCAGCTGCATTCAGTGTTATGTCTAAGTGCGAGGGGCTGACCAAATCAGCAAGAACAAGGGACATTGTTTTTCGAGCTTGTACATGATGTGCAGACGAAACCCAAAGGGGATAGGAGGAAAGGTAAAAGGCAGAAATGCAGACAGTTCTAAAATAGCCGGGCACAAGCAGAGGCTGGAAAAACAAAGGCACAAAGTAACGTGCGCAAAAAGGCATCATGGCAGCCAGGCCTAAGCTAACTTAGCAACGCAGACCATGAGTCCACAAACCACACGACAGTCCATGTATAAATTAGCTATGTACGGGGCAAAGACAGCGCCCAAAGCTACTCCCTTGGTCTGGTAGAAGTACTCTTTTTGAAATACGAAGAAGTTCTTAGTCATGGCCACTTCTAATAGGCCAATGATAAAATCAGTCGGTACCCAGTGTGGTCTGTCCCCGCGTTCTAAAACTACATGGGCTATTTCCAGTGCCTCACTTTGTGAGATACTCATATATAACGAGGCCACGTCAAGGGTTACCAACAGTGGTTTGTCTTTATCAAATGCAAAGCCCTCCACCAAATTGATTACTTCCATTGTATCGCGGATGTTTGATCTTGTCTTGGATACCCATGGTTGCAGAAAAATATCTACATACCGGCACAAGGGTTCCAAGACAGAGCCACACTCCGATACAATCGGCCTCCCCGGTGGTTTGTCTCTGTTCTTATGCACCTTAGGGAGTGTGTAGATGGTGGGGACACGAGGTTCCTTCTGGTTTAAATACCCATATTCGAGTTGGCTCAAATAGCCTTCTTCCAACCCTTAGGTGGTAAGTCTGTGTATGAGTTAAGAAACTTCTTTAGTTGGATCACCTGGGATTTTTTGATAGTTTTCAGCCACTTGTAACTGTGTCTGAATTTCAGTTACATAGTCCCCTCTATTCTGAACCACGATTGATCCACCCTTGTCAGCTGGTTTGACAACCAATTCTTCATTGTGTGTCAGTGTTTCCAAACTCATTCTTTCTTCTTGGCTAATGTTGTGTTTGATATATTTCTTACTATCAAACAATTTGAGTACATCACGCATGACCTCTTGCTCAAACGCAAGGATTTTATTGGACATCAAGTGAGTAGGTGGTGAAAATGTAGATGGGGTACGCAGTGGTGTTGCTGGGCATCTGTTTTCATAGGCCGGATTAGGATTTTTATGAAAAAAGTGCTGTAAGCGTATATTCCTGAAAAAACGATACAGGTCAATCTTGGTGCTGAAACTACTACTGGGAGCGGTGGGTACATAGCTTAGACCCTTGGAGAGGACTGACAGTTCTGTGGAAGTTAAGGTATGACTAGATAGATTGATGACAGGGTTTGTATGTTCTTCATTGCTGATGGTGAGTTCTGTAGATAGAACATCAGAGTCATGTGTACTCCCAGATTCAACTACCACCGATAGGTTTGTCGTCTGGTTTGTATTTCCCCATGTGTTTGTGGGTAAAATTTCACGGCTCTCCTGCCCCTGCCTCTGTTCCAACCTCTGTTCTGTCCTCTGTTCTGTCCTCTGACCAACCCTGTGGCGGTCCCCCTCCTCTGTGTGTTGTCCATCTGGCGTCTCCTAAAAAAAGACCAGATGTGAGCTCAGGATAATTGGATCCCTGATAGTTAGACCCCTGAAAACTTGGGTACGAATGTGCTTGCTGTCTATTGTTTGAAGAACTAGCGTTCTCGTAGTCGCTGTCAGCACCACTAGAATAAGAAGATTCAGAAAAGGTTTTGTATTTACGACCACCTTGCCTACCTCTGTTCACGTAGTGGCCCTGGCCGTCTTGCTGATAATATTCGGCTGCAGTGTACGGATACGTGACTTTTTTGTCATATGCCCTTAGATCTTCGGCCAGTTTGTCTAGTTTTCTATTTAGTGTAGTGGTGTTAAACTCTGCATTGGTCTTATCCAACCTCTCTAAAGCTTCTTTTGCATTGGTGAGCACCCTGTCATCTATGATCTCTTTTCTTAGTTCTTCAATTTCTTGAGTCAATTTTTTGATATATTCCAATGCAGTCTCTACTCCAAGCACCATCCAGTGCCTGGAGCAATTGTTGGCGACGAAACTGAAGTTCTCTTTGAACTTCAGAATATCTATAAAAATTGTGGGCTCATTTCTCACTTGTAATCCCACCGGGATAATATTCACCTGAAGATATTTTGTCAGTAGGTGACCATGCAGTCTAGTCCTAATAAGTTTATTTTCTAATTTCTCAAGTATACTCAATTTCTCATTTAATGAGTTGTCAAAGGGTGTAGCGGCTTCTCCTAAGAAGGATGTATCTTCCTGCCCCTGTATGAGTCTCGCAATATACTCTTGGCTATATGCAAGTGTGTCAGACATTGCACATCCAAATTAATAATTTGAGAGAACAAACCCTCGCAGACCAGCGTCTGCTCATGTAAGTCGATATATAACAATGGGGTAATCCAGTTACGTGCAGAACCTGAGGATTAGTACATTAGACAAGCAGTGGTTCTGCCACAAAATTTATATTAAATAATTTCTTTTTTGTCCCCCTTAAGATGGGATTTCAATAAATGATAAACATAAACTGAAAATCTGTCTAAACACAATTATTAAACCATAAACCAATCGCAGTATTTTAAATGTGTTTAAAGTTTATATGAAGAAAATCATATATGAATCAGAAACATGACAGATATACACACAGATATGCAACGTGCAAATATACTTTATGCATGAGTGAAAAACATAGAAAGTGAAACTAAAGTGTTTTTACATATATATCACAACATAATTCAATCATAACAAATAATACACATAACACAATAATACATTTAGGCACAGCGTGAAATACATAGGCAACACAATTTGAACAAGACCAGGAATATATCCTCTTAATGTGTGTTGGTCAAGTTGGGCTATAACGCTTGTAAATGTACGTCGACGTTTCAACCCCTTTGGGATTTAGTGTGAATAAAGAAACATCATCATGGGGTCTTCCTCAGGACTACGAACAATGTTTGTGTGCTGTCTGCATAAAAATAAAACATTGTGCTTAGACAGTGTATTGTGTTTTAAACAGTTTTAGATGTAAAACTAGGGTTGAGGCCCTGTACATCATTGCTCACCTTCAGATTGGGTTCTGAATAGATACCCAAGGAAAAATGGCCGTCACAGCAAGGCGGCTTGTATATGAAAATGGCGTTCTCCTGTCAAAAACAAATATGTATGACAGTGAGCACCGATTATGATATATTTATCCTACAATGGATCCAGCGTACCCATGGAGTGGATATCCTTGGTCAAATAGTCCCTGTTAATTCTTGATATGGGGCACAACGTGCTCACAGCGTTAAAATCTACAAAAAAACTACAAAAACATGAGTCACCCATTAATAATTAATGCGGGTCGAGTCAACTATGTGCAAAGTTCAAGAAAAACGTTGCCAGAAACAAGCAACACTAACCTCTGGCGTCTTGTGCTCGGGGTCGTCTATGTCTTCATTTTCCTCAAGTTTTAAAAATATGTAGGGGCAGTCCGCCTCCATACAATAGCATTGATTGAGTCCAGGTGCAAAACTTGCTCCCGTGGACCTTCTGTGAAAACAAATATCAATCATCAGGTCTGTTAAAACCAATTTCCACCATGGAGGAAACGCGGAGAGTGTGGTGTAAAAATCTCACCTCTGGCGAAGTTTGCTTCAGAGTATAATCGGGATACGTCCTCGCCAAGTGCGAGGACACTCTTATTTAAATAACTTCCCGACCGGAGCGTTGGCGTACAGCTGACGTCCTCGTGTACGGCAAGCATGTCAGGAATGCAAATGTTGTGTATGTTGAACCAAATGTGTAAAGGTGCTAATACACCAATTTGAAGCTGTTTATCAGATAATATTTATGGTATAATATTAACTAGAAGCTTTGTATTATATTGTATTATGTTTGTGTAATTGACATACAGAACACTCTTAGATAATATCATTTGTCCCTTGAATGGAGAAGGACCAAAGTTTTTTATCTGGCCTGAGACAAAAATAAACCCCCTTGTTTACAAGGTATCTCCTAACCGAGATAATCATTATCCAAGAAATATCCTTTCACGGGAGAGGCTTAGAGGCAAATATTTGTTTTCTATCTTTGTTGCCCGGTATTGAATGTGTACAGTACGTAATTGTCACTCCTTCACTGGCGTTTTAATTTCTAGCTATCTCGCACACGATTCCCGAAGAAATATATAGACTCTATCTGCGAATTTGCAGTCATACCCTGGCGGACTGCTTTCTTGACAAGCACGTAGGAATTTGCATTCCTGACGTGCTTGCCCTACACGAGGATGTCAGCTGTACGCCAGCGCTCCGGTGGGGAAGTTATTTAAATGAGTGTCCTCGCACTTGGCGAGGACGTATCCCGATTATACTCTGAAGCAAACTTCGCCATAGGTGAGATTTTTACACCACACTCTCCGCGTTTCCTCCATGGTGGAAATTGGTTTTAACAGACCTGATGATTGATATTTGTTTTCACAGAAGGTCCAAGGGAGCAAGTTTTGCACCTGGACTCGATCAATGCTATTGTATGGAGGCGGACTGCCCCTACATATTTTTGAAACTTGAGGAAAATGAAGAAATAGACCACCCCGAGCGCAAGATGCCGGAGGTTAGTGTTGCTTGTTTCTGGCAAACTTTTTCTTGAACTTTGCACATAGTTGACTCAACCCGCATTAATATTTATGGGTGACTTATGATTTTGTAGTTTTTTTTGTAGATTTTAACGCTGTGAGCACGTTGTGCCCCGTATCAAGAATTAACAAGGACTATTTGACCAAGGATATCCACTCCTTAATAAAGGTATGGTCCGTCCATGGGTACGCTGGATCCATTGGAGGATAAACATATCGTAATTGGTGCTCACTGTCATACATATTTGTTTTTGACAGGAGAACGCCATTTTCATATACAAGCCGCCTTGCTGTGATGGCCATTTTTCCTTGGGTATCTATTCAGAAACCAATCTGAAGGTGAGCAATGATGTACAGGGCCTCACCTCTAGTTTTACATCTAATACTGTTTAAAACACAATACACTGTCTAAGCACAATGTTTTTTTTTATGCAGGCAGCACACAGACATTGTTTGTAGTCCTGAGGAAGACCCCGTGATGATGTTTCTTTATTCACACTAAATCCCAAAGGGGTCGAAACGTCGACGTACATTTACAAGCGTTATAGCCCAACTTGACTAACACACATTAAGAGGATATATTCCTGGTCTTGTTCAAATTGTATTGTCTATGTATTTCACGCTGTGCCTAGATGTATTATTGTGTTATGTGTATTATTTGTTATGTTTGAATTATGTTGTGATATATACATGAAAACACTTTAGTTTCACTGTCTATGTTTTTCACTTGTGCATAAAGTATATTTGCACGTTGCATATCTGTGTGTATATATGTCATGTTTCTGATTCATATATGATTTTCTTCATATAAACTTTAAACACATTTACAATACTGCAATTGGTTTATGGTTTAATAATTGTGTTTAGACAGATTTTCAGTTTATGTTTATCATTTATTGAAATCCCATCTTAAAAGGGGACAAAAAAGAAATTATTTAATATAAATTCTGTGGCAGAACCACTGCTCGTCTAATATATTATGATGGCGAGCGGACGTGTGGCGGTTGTAAAGACCAAACGCCATGCATCTGATGGGCTCCTTGAGCCCGCAGGTGTGGCAGAGGGGCTTGTTGTCCCTACAATGGTGAAGGTGCCTACCAGGCACCGCCGTAGGGATTACGATGTCCCTTTCTGCCTGCCTGTTCATGGCGGTTAACCCGCCATGAACAGGCAGGCAGAAAGTGACTTTGGGGGCCTGTTGCGGCCCCCCTTACTCCCTGGCCCCCAGATACGGGACCTGGGGGGCACCTATGGTGCCCTCCTACAGATCCATGTGCCATGTGGCAGCCACTGCATGCTCCCTGCCACGTAGTGCAGGAATATGTAAATTGTCAATTTTTTGCATTGCGGTGGGTGCTGCAGCCAGCAGCAACCGCCATAATGCAAGAAATATGGGCAATGGGACCGCCTCGGTGGTGGTCGCACAGTAATTCGTACTATGGGACTGCCGCCTTGTAGGTGGGCGGTGTCAAATACGAAACGATGGCGGACGGACTGAAGTTGTGCGCCATCGTAATCAGCCCCTATGTACTGTGGTACTACAGCGAAATATCACCACATTTCGCAAATAACAAATAATACTAAATTTAAATACATTAAAAACTTATAAAATGATTACATTGCTTACTACACTACACAAAATAAACATGTGAACACCATAATATGTAAACCTGCCAAATGTAAACAACATACGACTCCCAGTTTTCGTGCAATGCAAAATGTAAACGTGTATGTTAGATATAGTTGATTTAAGCACGTTTTAGGGCCCCCATTTTTTCTTTACACCCCTTCAGCCAACCCCACAAAACCTTTAGTCCTTCCTGAATTAAACCAATGGGTGACGTCTGCTAAAATGTGCGGACATTCCTCAAACAGGTGCATAGTTATTATGATATAACATTTTTAAAAATTGATAGGTTGATAATATTTACAATTTTCAGAACAAAAACATTACTCCAATACTACTTCATGAAAGTGGAAATAGGTTGTTAACAATAATAAAACTAATATGTAAAACCCTAACCCACAAGTCAGCCAAACGCTGACCATACAATAATGCAAATTTGTCATAAAAATCAACATGGCTGATTTTACCTTTGGTAAACACAGCCATCAACCAAGACATCACCATGTCTAAACCCCATGTACTGTGGTATGCTGTGAACTTAGCACAATATATAACTACGCGTCATACAACATATATGTTTACAATTAGTTACACTATTTATATATTCAGCCGGTATACATTTAGATAATAAAATTAATATTTTTCAGATTTAACATTCACATATTTTCACAAATTTTGATGGTACTTTTATTTGAATTACACATTCCACTTTACGCCATTCCAGTCTAAAAGAGATGGCTTTATGCCACTGCATTCTATGCTATTTACAGTATGCCACTCCGTTTTATGACACTCCAGAATACGCCATTAAATTCTGCGCTAATCTAATCCACTGTATGTTGACTCACTCTTCACCCAACTCCGCTCCAGTCTACACCAATATACTCTACGCTATTATGCTGTTTACCACTGTATTCTATTACACTTTCGTGTATGCCAGTGTACTGGTTGACCCTACACTGTACTGCTCGCAAGTGTACACTTGTCCACTGTACGCAACTCCACTTTACTCTATTCCACTATATGCCATCCCACTATGCAACACTTTATGGTACACTACTAGAGTGTACACTATTCCAGTGTATGCCTCTCCAATCTAGGGCACTCAATTCTACTAAAATGCACTATCCGCCACTGCAGTGTACCACAGTATACTGTATGCTATTTCACTTTTCAAAACTACATTCTGAGCCACTCCACTAAATGACTCTTCAGTGTATGTCACCAGACTCTACGCTTCTACAATTATCCCTATTTAATTTTAAGACACTCTACTGTACGTTACTCCACTATATGCCACTCCCATGTATATCTCACGACTTAATGCTAGTAAACTCTACATTATTACAGTAAATTAGGGCCTCATTATGATGTCGGTAGGAAAGCCTTCTGACCGACTCATTGTCGGAATCGTTTCCGACCGACTCGAGTTCGGGGAGTCCGACCGACCGATTACGATGATTCCGAACACCGTTCGGTCGGACACCTATTGACTTCAATGGGAGCCTGTGTTCCGACCGACAACACAGGCTCCCACTGAAGAAAGGGGTGGTTGCGGAAAACCTTGCACCATGTGGCGGGCACCCCATGATGCCTGACACCCTGTGTATGGTTGGAAAGAGGGGTCCCATGGGTACCCCCACGGGCCCCAACCAGAGGCCTCCAGGTAAAGGGGCGAGAAAGCAAAAGACACACAATTGATGGACGGAATGCAGAACAAATCAAAACAGTCACCCCCAGTCAAGAGATCTGGGTTAAATCCATCATTCTTTTGCTCACCATGCCACCCCAGTTTAGACCTGGCCATATGCAAATCAGTCTTGACCCTGTGCCTCATGGGAACAGTCCAGCCCAAACTGCCAAGCCAGGTCCTCCCTGGACCGGAACCAAGCATCCTAGGACCGGTTTCAGGGTTTCACCCCTCATCAGCCAGGATAGCTTGATTCCAGTGGCACAGTGAGCCCGGGACCCACGTCTGGGCATACCCGGCGCACTTAGGGCGAGAAAGCAAAAGACACACAATTGATGGACGGAATGCAGAACAAATCAAAACATTCACCCCCAGTCAAGAGATCTGGGTTAAATCCATCATTCTTTTGCTCACCATGCTACCCCAGTTTAGACCTGGCCATATGCAAATCAGTCTTGACCCTGTGCCTCATGGGAACAGTCCAGCCCAAACTGCCAAGCCAGGTCCTCCCTGGACCGGGATCAAGCATCCTAGGACCGGTTTCGGGGTTTCACCCCTCATCAGCCAGGATAGCTTGATTCCAGTGGCACAGTGTGCCCGGGACCCACGTCTGGGCATACCCGGCGCACTTAGGGCGAGAAAGCAAAAGACACACAATTGATGGACGGAATGCAGAACAAATCAAAACATTCACCCCCAGTCAAGAGATCTGGGTTAAATCCATCATTCTTTTGCTCACCATGCCACCCCAGTTTAGACCTGGCCATATGCAAATCAGTCTTGACCCTGTGCCTCATGGGAACAGTCCAGCCCGAACTGCCAAGCCAGGTCCTCCCTGGACCGGATCCAAGCATCCTAGGACCGGTTTTGGGGTTTCACCCCTCATCAGCCAGGATAGCTTAATTCCAGTGGCACAGTGAGCCCGGGACCCGCATCTGGGCATACCCGGCGCACTTAGGGCGAGAAAGCAAAAAGACACTCAATTTATTATTTATTTATTTATTAAGAAACTTAAATAGCGTGCAGCTACCCCCAACGGGGGTGTCCCGGTGCTGCGAACAGTAAGCAGTAGTGAGTGTCTCTGTGCGACTAGGGGTTGGTAAACAGCTAGGTTTTTAAATTGCGTCGAAATAAGCATTCCGATTCTGTCATACGGAGGGACAGTGGCAAGTTGTTCCAGGATCGAGCAGTGATAACTGCGAATGCTCTGCCCCCCATTCTAGAACGGCGAAATCGGGGAGTACGTAAGAGGAAAAGATGATTTGATCTGAGAGATCGGTTGGACTGAGCATGCTTCAGTCTGGCTCTAAGATAGGCCGGCCCCTGACCCTGCATTGCTCTATATGCCAGGACCAGAGATTTAAACTGAATGCGGCTAGTCACAGGCAGCCAGTGTAACTTTTTTAAGTGAGGAGAGATTGAGTGACGATATGGGATGTTACAGATCATTCTTGCCGCCGCATTCTGCACAATCTGCAGACGTTTGACCAGATGGGCTGGTGCTCCGGCATACAGGCTGTTTGCATAATCCAGGTGTGATGTTATAAGGGCGTGAATAATGGTTCGGCGAGCATCCAAAGGAAGAAAAGGGAGAATTTTCCGGATCATACGGAGTTTACCGAAACATGCAGATGTGACCTTATTTATTTGAGCCTTGCAAGATAACTCATTATCAAATAGGAATCCCAGATTCCTGGCAGAAACCACCGGTACTGGGGGGGGGGGTTCAATTCAGGTGGCCCCCAAAGAAGGGGCAGAGGGGATTTTTGATTAAAAAACAACACCTCGGTTTTATCTGAGTTAAGCCTGAGAGTGTTGAGTGACATCCAGGTAGAGATGTTGCTGAGGCAGCGTCTGAAGTTCGAAAAACTGGCGTCAGAGTGATCTCTAAATGAAAACACTAATTGTGTGTCATCAGCATATGAGATCACTCTGACCCCACAGGATTCTGCCACCGTGATTCCAGTGGCACAGCATTAGGGCGAGAAAGCAAAAGACACACAATTGATGGACGGAATGCAGAACAAATCAAAACATTCACCCCCAGTCAAGAGATCTGGGTTAAATCCATCATTCTGTTGCTCACCATGCCACCCCAGTTTAGACCTGGCCATATGCAGATCAGTCTTGACCCTGTGCCTCATGGGAACAGTCCAGCCCAAACTGCCAAGCCAGGTCCTCCCTGGACCGGAACCAAGCATCCTAGGACCGGTTTCGGGGTTTCACCCCTCATCAGCCAGGATAGCTTGATTCCAGTGGCACAGTGAGCCCGGGACCCGCATCTGGGCATACCCGGCGCACTAAGGGCAAGAAAGCAAAAGACACACAATTGATGGACGGAATGCCAAACAAATCAAAACATTCACCCCCAGTCAAGAGATCTGGGTTAAATCCATCATTCTTTTGCTCACCATGCCACCCCCGTTTAGACCTGGCTATATGCAAATCAGTCTTGACCCTGTGCCTCATGGGAACAGTCCAGCCCGAACTGCCAAGCCAGGTCCTCCCTGGACCGGAACCCAGCTCCTAGGACCGGTTTCGGGGTTTCACCCCTCATCAGCCAGGATAGCTTGATTCCAGTGGCAGTGAGCCCGGGACCCACGTCTGGGCATACCCGGCGCACTTAGGGCGAGAAAGCAAAAGACACACAATTGATGGACGGAATGCAGAACAAAGCAAAACATTCACCCCCAGTCAAGAGATCTGGGTTAAATCCATCATTCTTTTGCTCACCATGCCACCCCAGTTTAGACCTGGCCATATGCAAATCAGTCTTGACCCTGTGAGCTAAAGAATGATGATGGATTCAACCCAGATCTGTGACTGGGGGCGAGTGTCTGAAAAGTTTCAGCGCTCCGTCCATCATCTCCTTGTGTTTGCTTTGTTCGCCCTAAGTTGGCAGGGTATGCCCAGACGTGGGTCCCTTGCTCACTTTGCCATAGGATTCAAGGTAGCCTGGCTGAAGAGGGGTGTTACCCCGAAACCGGTCCCAGGATGCTTGTTCCCGGTCCAGGGAAGACATGGCTTTGCAGTTCGGGCTGGACTGTTCCCATGAGGCACAGGGCCAACACTGATTTGCATATAGCTGTGTCTGAACTGGGGTGGCAAAGTGAGCTAAAGAATGATGATGGATTCAACCCAGATCTGTGACTGGGGGCGAGTGTCTGAAAAGTTTCAGCGCTCTGTCCATCATCTCCTTGTGTTTGCTTTGTTCGCCCTAAGTTGGCAGGGTATGCCCAGACGTGGTTCCCTTGCTCACTTTGCCATTGGATTCAAGCTAGCCTGGCTGAAGAGGGGGTGTTACCCCGAAACCGGTCCCAGGATGCTTGTTACCGGTCCAGTGAAGACATGGCTTGGCAGTTCGGGCTGGACTGTTCCCATGAGGCACAGGGCCAAGACTGATTTGCATATAGCTGTGTCTGAACTGGGGTGGCAAAGTGAGCTAAAGAATGATGATGGATTCAACCCAGATCTGTGACTGGGGGCGAGTATCTGAAAAGTTTCAGCGCTCCGTCCATCATCTCCTTGTGTTTGCTCCAGGTAAAGGGGGGCCTGCTACGGCCCCCCCAAAGTCAGTTTCTGACAGAAATTTCATGTCAGACATACCGATTCGGAACGGCTGTCGGAATCTGATATCGTAGTCGGTTGGTCGGAAACGAGGCCCATTGACCTGTACGATTCAGCTCTGACCAACTCGGACTCTCCGAATGCCGGTCGGAACCTATTCAGAATGACCGACCGGTTACCTTGTATCATAATCAGTTGGTGGGATATGTTTCCGAGTCAGTCGGAAACATGATTCCGGCACGGGTTCGGACAAACCAAATGCCATTCGGAGCCTTTTCCAACTGCATCGTAATCGGCCCCATAATTGTATTCTTCTCCACTTTAGGCTACTCCAGTGTACACCATTGCACTGTACACTATTACATAGTACAGCACTGTAGTGTATGCTATTTTGCTCTGCACCACAACACTGTACAGCACTCCAATATACAGCACTCCACTTTACGCAATTTGACTTTACAACACTAAACTTTACTAATCCCACAGTACACCACTCATCTGTATGCCTCACCACTGTATGGCACTCCACTGTACCACACTCCAGTGATCGCCACTTTACTATATGCTATTTTAGTATGCGATATTCCAGTATATGCCCCTACACTATACAAACTACAGCACTCCACTGTACACCACTACAGGCTACGTAAATACACTCTACAATATTTACTTGATGTAACTCCACTTTACAACACACAACTCTATGCTATGTATACCACTGCACTGTACACCACTAAACTCTATGCCTCTGCAATATACGCCACTCTACTATAAACGACTTTTCAGTGCACACCACTCCACTGTATGCTTCTCCACTCTATGCCACTCCGATGTATTCCATTCTAGTGTGCACCACTCCAGTATACCTAATTCCACTTTATTCCACTCCAGTATACAAAACATACTGTAGCACAGTACACTTTACAACACTATCTTCCACTATTTTCTACCACACTGCACTTAATAACACTCCACGCCACACCACTATAGTGTACCAATATTACGCATTTGTTAGTAACTGTTAGACCTGGCACTGTTGGCGTGGGTCTCCCTTCCATTTTGTGCTGTTGCCTCATGTGTTTTTGCTGGTTATAGATGCTTTGGGCACTGTGCCACTGCTATTCAGTGCCACAGTGCAAGTGCTCCCTATGGTAAATTGATGTATGGATTAGTGACTCCATGATTGGCTGGATTGGTTTACTTGTCAGACCCTAGTACAGTGCACTGAGTGTGCCCAGGGCTTGTAAATCAAATGCTGCTGATGGGCTTGCAGCACTGGTTGTGCCACCCACAGAAGCAGCCTGTAAAAGTGTGTCTCAGGTCTGCCATTGCAGAGCCTGTGTGCAGTCTGGTACTGCCATGTTGACTGGGCAAGTGCACCCACTTGCCAGTCCCTAAACCTTCCCTTTTCTTCATATCAGAAACCCCTATGGTAGGTCCAAGGGCAGGGTGCATTGTAAGTATAAGGTAGGACATGCCCTGGTGTGTGTGGCATGTCCTAATAGTGAATTACAGCCATTTTCGTTTTTCACTATTGCAAGGCTACTTGTTCCCCATAGGCCAGAATGGGCAGTTTGATTATTACATCTTATAATCCTAACTGACCCAGGGAACATGGTAGAAAAACGAATTTAGTATGCCTGAACTCAGAATGATAAAATACATCTTTTAGTGAAGTTGGTTTTAACATTCTGTGTTTGAAAATACCACTTTTAGAAAGTAGGTATTTTCTTGCCTAACTATCCAAGCCTGCTTCTGCTAGGTTGTGTATTCCTTGTCTGGAGCTTGAGTGACAGGGGCTGGGGGATTCCAGGAGACAGGGTGAGTCAGCACAGGGCTGAATAGAGAGATCTGCATGGAGATGGGTGGGAGGAGTTGCACCTGGGGCCTGAATAGGGCTGTGCCTTCCCTCCACAATGCTGGCTCCACCTCCTGTGGTGTGTCTGATATCCTTGGCCGACACTGTGAAAGGAAAGAAGGAGTCTTGACAACAAAGTGCTCCAGGACTGACCAGAACTGGTTTGGACTAGGCAAAGACCTCTCTGCCTTCAGAGAACAAAGGATTTTGGTGTATAAAAGAGGGGACCCAAACCCCAGAACTTTAGATCACTTTGGGAAACAAGAAGAACCTTTGCTGAGGAGAGGAACCAGAGAAACTGAGGAGGAGACTATCCCTAAGCTGAGTGCTGTTCGGGGGATTGGCCTGCAGTGGTTGCCTGACTGCCAAAGAAAGGAGAAAGGAACTTTGTGTGTACTTTTAACAACTTGTAAAAGATCTCCAAGGGCTTGAGAGAAGAGCTTGCCTCCTGCTGAAGTCTCAGGGACAACAGACTTCACCAACCAGCTCCCCAAGAGTCTTTCTGGAAAGTGCCAGCTGCTGTGCTGGACTTTCTGAGGGACTGCGTGTCGCAAGGAGCTGGAAGCGCGACTCACGAAGAAGAAGCGTCGCCGCCGCAGCCGAAGCGCCTCGCATCGCCGAAGAAAAGGATCGACGTCGCATCAGACGCCGCCGCATCAACGGAGAAGATTGTCGCCGCCGCTGCCGCATCGTTGCCGAAGCGCCTCGCATCACCGGAGAAGAGGACCGACGTCACATCAGACGCTGCCGCATCACCCGGAAGCGTGTCGCAGGGCCTGTCGCGGCTCAGAAGAATCGTTGAGTTGCTGCACGGCCGTCGCATCATTGCCGAAGCGCCTCGCATCGCCGGAGAAGAGGATCGACGTTGCATCAGACGCCGCCACATCACCGGGAAGCGTGTCGCAGGGCCTGTCGTGGCTCAGAAGAACCATTGAGTCGCCGCACGGCCTTCGGGCGTGCACACATCGTGTCGCATCAAGAAGATGCCATCTTTGTTTCATTGCACCAGATCTTCATCGCATCACGGCGTTGCTGGTCGCATCACACGAAAGCGCAGTAAGAAACCGACGCATCACCTCCCCACGCCGAGAAGAACCGACGCATCCTCTACGCATCAGTAGGGACCCGACGCATCACCGTTCTTGCGTGTAAGGAACCGACGCATCACCTTCCCTGCAACACTTTCGTTGTATAGCGTTACGCATCCTAAGGTACATTGAACTCAAAGTGTCGCATTTACCATCTAAAGAGAACTGAGCTAATTCTACCATTTTTGAAGTACAGTATTGTGGATTTTTGTCGTTTGTGGTCTTGTGTTAAATCTATATAAAAGATACTTTTTTTAATATACAACTGGTGTGGTGTCCATCTGTAGTGTTGTCACTTGATTACTGTATGTGTTCACAAATGCTTTACACACTGCCTCTGAGATAAGCCTGTCTGCTCGTGCCAAGCTACCAAGGGGATGAGCAGGGGTTATTTTAGTAGTGTATCCCCCTTACCCTGACTAGACGCAAGGGTCCCTATTTGGTCAAAGGTACCTACCTCTGCCAACTAGAGACCCCCAAATCTAACATTGGTGGTCAACGGTGAGGATTCTGGACTTGCATTTGTGACTCATGTACAGTGATTGGTGAACACTACTAGTGAGTGCAGACCAAAACGCGACCACATACTTTTGGTAGATGGTTTTTTCTGGGATTTTCTATTTTTGCAAAGAACTGCCAAGTTTAACCACCATGGATAAAGCAGCATCCATAGCATCTGTTGATTATGAGTGGGAAGAGGAGAAACTGGAATGCTACAATGTGAAACAGCTCAAGCACTTCTGCAGCAAATTTAAAGTTGCTATGACCGGTCTCACCAAGAAGGATGAGTTCCAAAAGGCGCTGAGGGCCTGGGTTGAAGCAAGGAATACCCCTAAGAATGAGGAAGGGGCTGAGTATGCAGATGAGCAGCTGGAGGGGCCATTGGGTCCAGAGGAGAGCAACTTCCCCAGTAGGTAGCAGTGTTTCTACCAAAGGCCTGACCCCAGAGGAGTTGGCGGACAGGAAGGAAAACAGGATGCACGAATTGGAGCTTGCCAAGCTCAAGTTGGGTGGGCAACTGGAGTTAGAAAATAGGAGATTGGCCCTGGAAGAAAAGAGAATGCAGTTGGAGCATGAGAAAAGTTTGAGGGAGTTGGAGTTGAAAGCTAGAAGCTTAGAGATTACTCCCTCTGGTGGCAGCACACCGTCCATGCCTGTTGAAGCTAGGGTGTATACTCCTAAAGATGTGGTGAGAGAGTTTTATAAGAATGATGATATTGGGCAGTGGTTCAAAGCCTATGAGGTAGCCATGTCTTCCCACCGGGTCCCTGAGAAGGATTGGGGAGCGGGGTTGTGGGGGCGGTTCCTTAGTGAGGGGCGGGACACACTGTTAGACTTGCCTTCTGAAGTCCATAATTCTTATAGCCACATGAAAGATGCATTGATGGCCAGGTATGGGTTGACTCCTGAATTGTATAGACAGAGGTTTAGAAATTGCAAGAAGGTGGAGTCAGGTACATGGGTAGAGTATGTAACTTTCTTTTGCAGAGCATTGGATGGTTGGGTGAAGGGTAGCAAAGTGAATGATTTTGAGGGGCTCTTTGATTTAATTTCATGGGAGCACTTGTCAAGTAATTGTTTTCCAGATCTACGCCAGCACCTGATTGATAGCAGGCTGACTAACCCTAGGAAGCTTGCTGAGGAGGCGGACCGCTGGGTGAGCACCCGGGTCCACAAGGGTCACGTGGGAGACTCTGCCAAGAGTGGGCAGGGTCCCCAGCAGAAGAGTGGGGGGGACAAGGGTAAACATAGGGAGTTCCAGAAAGGGCCCCAAAGTAATCCCCAAGGGAACCAAGGGAAGGGTTCCCAGCCTCCCCTGAGAAGAAGCACGGGGCCCGACAGGTAGGCCTGTTCCCAGGGGACCCCTGAGGTGCTACAAGTGTGGTGAAGTGGGCCATAAGTCTAATGATCCCCAGTGCCCACAGTTTGGAAAGACAGCACCCACTGGTGCTCCACCCCGGCAGATGGCGAGTGTAGCCCTGGGGGAGGAGAGGGGTGTCCAAGGTGGGTGGGGTCCCGCAGAGATGTCCCTTGTCTCTTTAGGAGACTGTGAGGTGGTCCCCAGGACCCAACTGCCTGATAACACTAAGTAGTACAGGCAGTGGGTGACCATCAATGGCCATAGAGTGGAGGCTCTTCGAGACACAGGAGCCAGTGTGACAGCTGTCAAGTGCCACCTGGTGTCTGAAGAGCAGGTTGTCCCCAATGCATTTTACCCAGTTGTTGCAGCTGACAACACAGAGAGCCACTGCAAGGTGGCTCAGGTTCCCTTGGAGTGGGGGTGGTCTCTGGTAATCTTCAAGTAGCTGTGAGGCCAGCCATGCCTGTTGACTGTTTGTTGGGGAACGATTTGGAGAGCTCACCTTGGGCTAAGGTGGAGCGAAGTGCTCAATTGGAGATGTTGGGTCTGCCTGACTGGGCGTGTGTGACCACACGGTCCATGGCAGCCAGTAAGGGTGTTCAAGAGGACCTGGAGCCTGAGAGGGGGCCCAGGTGCCTGCCTTAAAGAGAAGAGGCAGGGGGCACGGGAAACCGGCCCCGAAGTTCCCACGGTCCAGGAGGAGGTAGACCTTGAGGGGGATGCCCTGGAGCCTACAGGGGAACAGGTAGCTGAACTGGGGGACCTGCCTGAGCTGACCCATTGGCAGCAGGAAGGAGGACCCTCCAGGGAAGAGTTCTGCACGGAGCAGAAGAAGTGCCCTTCTCTTGTGGGTTTGCGGCATCAGGCTGCAGTCCAGGTAGCAGGTCTCAGGGCCTATCCGGGACTATGTGGGGAACACAGTCAGGTACTTGGGTAAGGACTGGGAACACGGTAGACAACAAACACAGAGAGGAGTACAGCGCTGCCCCGGATCACACAGGAAGACAGAGGAGAAAAGGGATCCAAAGGGAAGCCTGTAGAGGTGAACAAGAAGGGTGAGACTCAGAAAAGAAGGGCACTCATGAGGCGGCTCAGCATTCAGAATCACTAAACCCAGGACGGATGTGCAATACAATTAAACATAAAACAACATTAACAATAAAGGGGATGTGTGGGGTAAAGCACTCAGAGTCCACACGGTAAGACTGAAGCTCAGTAAGTTCCTTACCCACAATTGCTGTTACAGACACCAACTGGAAATACCCACATATAGGATATGTATACAAAGGCAGGGTCTGTGGAGCTTATACCTATGGTGATGTTATAACAGTAACTCAAAGACAATACTCACAGTGAACAAGAAACACCACCTAGGTAGTCAGCTGTGCCCATGGATCCTGGCGATCAAACAGGAACACGCAAGGCAGTAACAGCAAAGGGGTAGAACTAAATACAAGCACAATAGACAAGGAGCTAGCAAGGAGGAGTGCTTAACAGAAAAGGAAGGAAATCACAGGGCACACTTGGCAGAAATCAGGTAACAAACATACAAGGTAACAGAAGTAAGACAGCAGAATAGAAAGATAGCAAACTAGAACTGGAACCAAGGAGATGGGATGAAAGGCAGGGACTGGAAAAGGATATACAGAAAGGGAGGCTACAAGGCAGTACTAGAATAGTGCAGGGTTAGGAAACCAGAAAACAAAGTAGCATAGGATGCAGAGCTGGGGCAGGAATTGAGCAAAGGCTCAGGGGTCAAAGTAGCACTACAGGTCAGGAACAAGGAAACGTAAAGGCTCAGGAATCAAGGAAGCACTGCAAGCAGTGCTGGTTCAGGAAACAGGAAAATGGCTACAGCTCAGGAAACAAGGAGTCAAGAGCGAACTACAAGCAGTGCAAGTCAGGCACAAGAAAAATAGCTATAGCTCAGGAACTTAGGAAACCAGGTAGCACTGCAGGCAGTGCTAAATCAGGTACAAGGAAAATAGCAGCAGGTCTGGAAAAAGGCAGGACTAAAGCTCAGGAAATACTGGAAACAATAGCAAAGGCTCAGGAAGCACTGGAAACAAGGATTGATCTCACCGGTAAACAGCTTACAATGACCAACACTGGGCTGAAGGGAGCTGGGGCTTAAAGAGCTCACAGTAATCATATGCAGCTGGTGTGAGCAGGCTAGCAGCAGCCAGCCACAGGTGATCTGAATTCCTCCACCCATCCTTGGCCTGCAGGGGTGGAGACTAAGCAGTGAGCAGGGAATCCTGGGTGATGGAGTTTTCAGGCATGAGTAGGCTGGCTTCACAAAACCCGGCACGGACTGGGAATGGATGTTAGTTCCCAATAAATGTCCAAATGGCTGGAAGTCAGGCTTTGCAGGCAGGGGAGGGTCTGGAAGTTTATTAGAGGACTGGAAAGTCCCCCAGTTCAGCCCCCTGGTGGTGGACACGGGAAAGCAGGGAGCAAGTCGTGACAGTACACCCCTCCAAAGACCCTCTCCCTGAATCTGGAACCGGATACAAGGCCATGGCTCCTAAGAAGTAAGTCCATTTCCCTCATAGGTGCGGTGCAAGATGCCAGCGGACTGCAGAAAAATGGTGACGTTCTGGAAGGTTTAGTCTCTGATGCTGGTGATTCAGTCTCTGGATGTATAGGTACTGAGAACTCTGGAGGCTGGCAAACTGGAAACCCAGGGTCTAAAAGTTGGAAAAATAGAGGTTCAATTGCTGAAGGCAGGGAGCCCGGCGGCTCTGGTGCTGAAGGCAGGGAGCCCGGCGGCTCTGGTGCTGTAGGCAGGGAGCCCGGCGGCTCTGGTGCTGTAGGCAGGGAGCCCGGCGGCTCTGGTGCTGTAGGCAGGGAGCCCGGCAGCTCTGGTGCTGTAGGCAGGGAGCCCGGCAGCTCTGGTGCTGTAGGCAGGGAGCCCGGCGGCTCTGGTGCTGTAGGCAGGGAGCCCGGCGGCTCTGGTGCTGTAGGCAGGGAGCCCGGCAGCTCTGGTGCTGAAGGCAGGGGGCCCGGCGGCTCTGGTGCTGAAGGCAGGGAGCCCGGCGGCTCTGGTGCTGAAGGCAGGGAGCCCGGCGGCTCTGGTGCTGAAGGCAGGGAGCCCGGCGGCTCTGGTGCTGAAGGCAGGGAGCCCGGCGGCTCTGGTGCTGAAGGCAGGGAGCCCGGCGGCTCTGGTGCTGAAGGCAGGGAGCCCGGCGGCTCTGGTGCTGAAGGCAGGGAGCCCGGCGGCTCTGGTGCTGAAGGCAGGGAGCCCGGCGGCTCTGGTGCTGAAGGCAGGGAGCCCGGCGGCTCTGGGTGCTGAAGGCAGGGAGCCCGGCGGCTCTGGTGCGGAAGGCAGGGAGCCCGGAAGCTCTGGTGCGGAAGGCAGGGAGCCCGGAAGCTCTGGTGCTGAAAGGCAGGGAGCCCGGAAGCTCTGGTGCGGAAGGCAGGGAGCCCGGAAGCTCTGGTGCTGGAAGGCAGGGAGCCCGGAAGCTCAGGTCCTGGAGGCAGGGAGCCCGGAAGCTCGGGTCCTGGAGGCAGGGAGCCCGGAAGCTCGGGTCCTGGAGGCAGGGAGCCCGGAAGCTCGGGTCCTGGAGGCAGGGAGCCCGGAAGCTCTGGTCCTGGAGGCAGGGAGCCCGGAAGCTCTGGTCCTGGAGGCAGGGAGCCCGGAAGCTCTGGTCCTGGAGGCAGGGAGCCCGGAAGCTCTGGTCCTGGAGGCAGGGAGCCCGGAAGCTCTGGTCCTGGAGGCAGGGAGCCCGGAAGCTCTGGTCCTGGAGGCAGGGAGCCCGGGAGCTCTGGTCCTGGAGGCAGGGAGCCCGGGAGCTCTGGCCCTGGAGGCAGGGAGCCTGGGAGCTCTGGTCCTGGAGGCAGGGAGCCTGGGAGCTCTGGTCCTGGAGGCAGGGAGCCTGGGAGCTCTGGTCCTGGAGGCAGGGAGCCTGGGAGCTCTGGAGACCTTACATAAAAACAAGGTAAGGGCAAAGTTACACATGGTTCATAGCCTTTCAGCTCCGTGAATGGTGGTAGGCTGTAAAAGGTAGATTCGCTGCTGTCAGTAGGGACTTCTGCTGCTACCAAGATTTGCAAAAATTCATTTTCATCCAGCAAGTCACTGGCTGACATCAGATGAAGATCAGGGTCACAGATTGAATAAAAATCCAACATAGAAGGATCAGCCAACCACAGGGAATGATATTTAGCACGTAAGAGTCTGTTTTGTTCCAGGGCTTGATCTCTAGGGTTTAAGGGCTTTCTGGATCTGTTGCTAAACATCGTGGCAAGAACTGACAGTGTGGGTTAAATAAAAAAATAGCTAACTGACCGCAAAATAAACCTCACAAGTGACCCTGGAAATGTAGGTTGGTCATTCTGTCAGGGCCTATCCGGGACTATGTGGGGAACACAGTCAGGGACTTGGGTAAGGACTGGGAACAGGGTAGATAACAAACACAGAGAGGAGTACAGCGCTGCCCCGGATCACACAGGAAGACAGAGGAGAAAAGGGATCCAAAGGGGAAGCCTGTAGAGGTGAACAAGAAGGGTGAGACTCAGAAAAGAAGGGCACTCATGAGGCGGCTCAGCATTCAGAATCACTAAACCCAGGACGGATGGGCAATACAATTAAACATAAAACAACATTAACAATAAAGGGGATGTGTGGGGTAAAGCACTCAGGAGCTCCACACGGTAAGACTGAAGCTCAGTAAGTTCCTTACCCACAATTGCTGTTACAGACACCAACTGGAAATACCCACATATAGGATATGTATACAAAGGCAGGGTCTGTGGAGCTTATACCTATGGTGATGTTATAACAGTAACTCAAAGACAATACTCACAGTGAACAAGAAACACCACCTAGGTAGTCAGCTGTGCCCACGGATCCTGGCGATCAAACAGGAACACGCAAGGCAGTAACAGCAAAGGGGTAGAACTAAACACAAGCACAATAGACAAGGAGCTAGCAAGGAGGAGTGCTTAACAGAAAAGGAAGGAAATCACAGGGCACACTTGGCAGAAATCAGGTAACAAACATACAAGGTAACAGAAGTAAGACAGCAGAATAGAAAGATAGCAAACTAGAACTGGAACCAAGGAGATGGGATGAAAGGCAGGGACTGGAAAAGGATATACAGAAAGGGAGGCTACAAGGGTGTACTAGAATAGTGCAGGGTTAGGAAACCAGAAAACAAAGTAGCATAGGATGCAGAGCTGGGGCAGGAATTGAGCAAAGGCTCAGGGGTCAAAGTAGCACTACAGGTCAGGAACAAGGAAACGTAAAGGCTCAGGAATCAAGGAAGCACTGCAAGCAGTGCTGGTTCAGGAAACAGGAAAATGGCTACAGCTCAGGAAACAAGGAGTCAAGAGCGAACTACAAGCAGTGCAAGTCAGGCACAAGAAAAATAGCTATAGCTCAGGAACTTAGGAAACCAGGTAGCACTGCAGGCAGTGCTAAATCAGGTACAAGGAAAATAGCAGCAGGTCTGGAAAAAGGCAGGACTAAAGCTCAGGAAATACTGGAAACAATAGCAAAGGCTCAGGAAGCACTGGAAACAAGGATTGGTCTCACCGGTAAACAGCTTACAATGACCAACACTGGGCTGAAGGGAGCTGGGGCTTAAAAGAGCTCACAGTAATCATATGCAGCTGGTGTGAGCAGGCTAGCAGCAGCCAGCCACAGGTGATCTGAATTCCTCCACCCATCCTTGGCCTGCAGGGGTGGAGACTAAGCAGTGAGCAAGGAATCCTGGGTGATGGAGTTTTCAGGCATGAGTAGGCTGGCTTCACAAAACCCGGCACGGACTGGGAATGGATGTTAGTTCCCAATAAATGTCCACATGGCTGGAAGTCAGGCTTTGCATGCAGGGGAGGGTCTGGAAGTTTATTAGAGGACTGGAAAGTCCCCCAGTTCAGCCCCCTGGTGGTGGACACGGGAAAGCAGGGAGCAAGTCGTGACAGCAGGTGATCAGTCTGGATCACATTGGATCTACTGGGAGAATGATCTCCTGTATACTGAGCCTAAGGTTGCTGAGCCTGGGTCAGCCCGTGTGCTGGTGGTAGCCCAGCGCTTCAGAGCCTTCCTACTGGGGCTGGCTCATGATGTGCCGTTAGCAGGACATTTGGGGCAGGACAAGACCTTTGAGAGGCTTGTCACCCACTTCTATTGGCCCCAAATGCGCAGGAGTTCAGATACTCACTGCAGGACCTGTCAGACTTGCCAGGCAAGTGAAAAAAGTGGGAGGAAGCAGAAGGCTCCTCTCCAACCATTCCCTGTGGTCAGCACCCCCTTTGAACGGGTGGGTATTGACATTGTGGGGCCACTGGACCCCAAGACAGCCATGGGCAAAAGGTTCATCCTGGTCTTGGTGGACCATGCCACCCGGTACCCGGAAGCCATACCTCTGAGGACAGTGACGGCCCCCGTGGTGGGACGGGCACTGATGGGAATTTTCTCCCGAGTGGGATTCCCTAGAGAGGTAGTGTCTGACCGAGGTACAAACTTCATTTCCAAGTATATGAAGTCCCTGTGGCAGGAGTGTGGGGTAACTTATAAGTTCACCACTCCTTACCACCCCCAAGGAAATGGGTTGGTTGAGAGATTCAACCGGACCTTAAAAGGCATGATTATGGGTCTTGAGGAACCTATGAGGGGTAAGTGGGACGTCCTCTTACCATGCCTGCTCTTTGCATACCATGAGGTGCCACAGAAATCTCTAGGGTTCAGTCCCTTTGAGCTTCTCTATGGTCACCCAGTGAGAGGACCTCTGAGTCTGGTCAAGGAAGGCTGGGAGCAATCTCCCAGGAAACCTCCCCAGGATGTATATAGCTACATGCTGGCCTTCAGGAACCAGACTAGGCATTTCAGGCAACTCGCTGAGGTGAATCTGGAAGCCAGCGAGGAGGAGATGAAGCGGTGGTACGACCAGAATGCCACTCTGGTAGAGCTTCAGCCTGGTCAGAAAGTGTGGGTCATGGCCCCAGTGGAGCCTTGTGCGCTCCAGGATAAGTGGACCGGACCATTTGAGGTGGTGGAGCGCAAGAGTCCTGTTACCTACTTGGTGGACTTGCGGTCTCCCAGGAACCCCTTGCGGGTCCTGCATGTCAACCGCCTGAAGCCCCACTTAGAGAGGTCCAAAGTGGGCATGCTCTTAGTGACAGATGCTGGAATGGAGGAGGAGACCGAGCCTCTTCCTGACCTCCTGTCGGCGACAGAGCGAGATGGGTCAGTGGATGGTGTGAACCTCTCTTCCACCCTGACCCCTGAGCAACAGAATGACTGTCACCAGTTGCTGGGACAGTTTTCTGATCTGTTCTCCCTGATTCCCAGTGTCACTGATTGGTGCATCCATGATGTGGACACTGGAGACAGTCCTCCTGTTAAGCACAAAACTTACAGGGTAACTGACAGGGTGAGAGCTTGCATCAAGGAGGAGGTCTCCAAGATGCTTGCGTTAGGGGTGATTGAGCCCTCTAACAGTCCTTGGGCCAGCCCAGTGGTCTTGGTCCCAAAGGCTGCCGCACCGGGTGCCACGCCAGAACTCCGGTTCTGTGTGGACTACCAAGGGCTCAATTCAGTCACGAGGACTGATGCGCACCCCATCCCCAGAGCTGATGAGCTCATCGATCGGTTAAGGGCTGCCCGGTATCTGAGCACGTTTGATCTAATGTCTGGGTACTGGCAGATCGCCTTGACTGATGGGGCAAGAGAGAGGTCAGCATTCTCCACACCAGATAGGCACTACCAGTTCCGGGTTATGCCCTTTGGGATGAAGAATGCCCCTGCCACCTTTCAGAGGTTGGTCAACCAGGTGTTGGCTGGACTGGAAGAGTTCAGTGCCGCCTACCTGGATGACATTGCAGTGTTCAGCGCCAGTTGGGAAGAACATCTGCGCCACCTCTGGGAAGTGTTGATGGCGCTGCGGAGGGCAGGCCTCACGATTAAGGCGAGTAAGTGCCAGATCCGTGGTGTACTTGGGACACCAGGTTGGGAGCAGCCAGGTGGCGCCCCTACAGCCCAAGATTGAAACCATCCTGGCTTGGGAGCCCCCCAAGACCCAGACAGAGGTGAGAGCCTTTTTAGGACTCACTGGGTATTACAGGAGGTTTGTCAAGGGGTATGGCAGCATCGTTGCACCCTTGACAGAGCTGACTTCCAGGAAGCAGCCCAAGAAAGTGATTTTGACTGACACCTGTCAGAAAGCTTTTGAGGCCCTGAAAACTGCCATGTGCACGGCGCCCGTGCTCCTGGCACCTAACTTCTCAAGAGAGTTTATAGTTCAAACAGACGCTTCAGAGCATGGTGTGGGGGCTGTTTTGTCACAGATAAATGAGGAGGGCCTAGATCAACCCGTAGCCTTCATCAGTAGGAGGTTACTTCCACGGGAACAGAGGTGGAGTGCGATTGAGCGTGAGGCATTTGCTGTGGTCTGGGCACTGAAGAAGTTGAGACCATACTTGTTTGTGACTCACTTCCGGGTTCAGACAGACCACAGGCCCCTCAGATGGTTGATGCAGATGAGGGGTGAGAATCCAAAGCTGTTGAGGTGGTCCAATTCCCTACAGGGTATGGACTTCACGGTGGAACACCGCCCTGGTACAGAACACGCCAATGCTGATGGTCTGTCCAGATTTTTCCGCCTTAGTGACGAGAGCTCCCAGGAGGTAGGGTAGTTCTCCCCACATTTCAGCTGGAGGGGACACGTGTTAGACCTGGCACTGTTGGCGTGGGTCTCCCTTCCATTTTTTGCTGTTGCCTCATGTGTTTTTGCTGGTTATAGATGCTTTGGGCACTGTGCCACTGTTATTCAGTGCCACAGTGCAAGTGCTCCCTATGGTAAATTGATGTATGGATTAGTGACTCCATGATTGGCTGGATTGGTTTACTTGTCAGACCCTAGTACAGTGCACTGAGTGTGCCCAGGGCTTGTAAACCAAATGCTGCTGGTGGGCTTGCAGCACTGGTTGTGCCACCCACAGAAGCAGCCTGTAAAAGTGTGTCTCAGGTCTGCCATTGCAGAGCCTGTGTGCAGTCTGGTACTGCCATGTTGACTGGGCAAGTGCACCCACTTGCCAGTCCCTAAACCTTCCCTTTTCTTCATATCAGACACCCCTATGGTAGGCCAAAGTGCAGGGTGCATTGTAAGTATAAGGTAGGACATGCCCTGGTGTGTGTGGCATATCCTAATAGTGAATTACAGCCATTTTAGTTTTTCACTATTGCAAGGCTACCTGTTCCCCATAGGCCAGAATGGGCAGTTTGATTATTACATCTTATAATCCTAACTGACCCAGGGAACATGGTAGAAAAACGAATTTAGTATGCCTGAACTCAGAATGATAAAATACATCTTTTAGTGAAGTTGGTTTTAACATTCTGTGTTTGAAAATCCCACTTTTAGAAAGTAGGTATTTTCTTGCCTAACTATCCAAGCCTACCTCTGCTAGGTTGTGTATTACTTGTCTGGAGCTTGAGTGACAGGGGCTGGGGGATTCCAGGAGACAGGGTGAGTCAGCACAGGGCTGAATAGAGAGACCTGCATGGAGATGGGTGGGAGGAGTTGCACCTGGGACCTGAATAGGGCTGTGCCTTCCCTCCACAATGCTGGCTCCACCTCCTGTGGTGTGTCTGATGTCCCTGGCCTACACTGTGAAAGGAAAGAAGGAGTCTTGTCAACAAAGTGCTCCAGGACTGACCAGAACTGGTTTGGACTAGGCAAAGGCCTCTCTGCCTTCAGAGAACAAAGGATTTTGGTGTATAAAAGAGGGGACCCAAACCCCAGAACTTTAGATCACTTTGGGAAACAAGAAGAACCTTTGCTGAGGAGAGGAACCAGAGAAACTGAGGAGGAGACTATCCCTAAGCTGAGTGCTGTTTGGGGGATTGGCCTGCAGTGGTTGCCTGACTGCCAAAGAAAGGAGAAAGGAACTTTGTGTGTACTTTCATCAACTTGTGAAAGATCTCCAAGGGCTTGAGAGAAGAGCTTGCCTCCTGCTGAAGTCTCAGGGTCAACAGACTTCACCAACCAGCTCCCCAAGAGTCTTTCTGGAAAGTGCCTGCTGCTGTGCTGGACTTTCTGAGGGACTGCGTGTCGCAAGGAGCTGGAAGCGCGACTCACGAAGAAGAAGCATCGCCGCCGCAGCCGAAGCGCCTCGCATCGCCGAAGAAAAGGATCGACGTCGCATCAGATGCCGCCGCATCACCGGGAAGCATGTTGCAGGGCCTGTTGCGGCTCAGAAGAATCGTTGAGTCGCCGCACGGCCGTCGCATCGTTGCCGGAGCGCCTCGTATCGCCGGAGAAGAGGATCGACGTCGCATCAGACGCCGCCACATCACCGGGCAGTGTGTCGTAGGGCCTGTCGTGGCTCAGAAGAACCGTTGAGTCGCCGCACGGCCGTCGGGCGTGCACGCATCGTGTCGCATCAAGAAGAAGACGCCATCTTTGTTTCATTGCACCGGATCTTCATCGCATCACGGCGTTGCTGGTGGCATCGCCACGAAAGCGCAGTAAGAAACCGAAGCATCACCTCCCCACGCCGAGAAGAACCAACGCATCCCCTAAGCATCAGTAGGGACCCGACGCATCACCGTTCTTGCGTGTAAGGAACCGACGCATCACCTTACCTGCAACACTTTTGTTGTATAGCGTTACGCATCCTAACGTACATTGAACTCAAAGTGTCGCATTTACCATCTAAAGAGAACTGAGCTAATTGTACCATTTTTGAAGTACAGTATTGTGGATTTTTGTCGTTTGTGGTCTTGTGTTAAATCTATATAAAAGATACTTATTTTTAATATACAACTGGTGTGGTGTCCATCTGTAGTGTTGTCACTTGATTACTGTATGTGTTCACAAATGCTTTACACACTGCCTCTGAGATAAGCCTGTCTGCTCGTGCCAAGCTACGAAGGGGGTGAGCAGGGGTTATTTTAGTAGTGTATCCCCCTTACCCTGACTAGACGCAAGGGTCCCTATGTGGTCAAAGGTACCTACCTCTGCCAACTAGAGACCCCCAAATCTAACAGTAACATTAGAAAAAACATTGACATTCACACAAAAAACAAAGGTTAAAGATAAGTTATAGTTAGGAAAACTTTCTTTATGTTTGGTATACAAACCCAACTTAAACTACACAAACATTAGACATGTTACTGTTATAGTTATATCTTTAAATTAACGTCATAGTTATAACTCACATTTATACTTATGCACCACATTAAGATTCAGAGAACTCGCATACCTCCGTACACAGTCTTCTCACTTCACTCGTCACACTAGATCAACTATAACTCGCCATTGTACCATGCAGTGTGTTCAGGCAAATCATGTCATTTGAGATGTCATAAGTGTTGTTATTAATCCCGTGATTTCACATGCTCTAAATTCTGTAATATGCAATGGTATAGCAAGTGCATGGAGAAGGAGCGAGTTATAGTTAATGTAGTGTGGCGAATGAGGTGAGAAGACTGTGTACAGATGTGCAAGAGTTATCTGAATTTTGAAGCTGATTCATGAACAAACTAGACAAAAGCAAATGTTCCTAACAGTTTGTGTTTGTTCAAGAGCAACATTCATCTTCTAAATTGTTCATTAATGTATGAAATACACACATCATGCAGTGATTTATTTTTGGAGAATTGTTGAATTCCAGGAGTAATCTGTTATTAATAAATGATTATTCCTGAGTGAGCCAGAAGTACTGTAAGTGTAAGTAACGCCTACTCCTATACTAATCTCTGTGAATCCGGCCCTTTCTTTCTGGATACGGAAAAAGCCCCTAGAAATGAATGTATGTTGTTTTTGTCTGAATTTTTGGTGGGTTGATAGTTTATATAATGGAGTTGCCACAGACTCTCAAGCATTATAGCTTTGCAGAACTGCTCTGATATGAAAATCAATACTTATAGAGCAACTGCATAAAATAACACTTTTTGAACATAATTTATCATTCCCAGAGTTGAATTTTCTCAGTCATAAGAATATTGGAATCAGCTGCAGTATTCATAATTCTCTACTGATTCCAGTTTGCCACATGGTTTAAAAGCAGAGACAGAAAAATAATATATTTTTAAATCACCTCAATAAGGCTTGTTTATGTTACTCTTATTAGGATTATTAATCAGGAGGAAACACAAAACATACTGAAAGAAAGAATGTCACATTGCTTTTGTAATTTCGCAGTTAGAAAAGAGATATTCATAACTTTCTCTTTAATAATCCTTCTCCTGAGCAGAAAATCAAGTGACTTCACAAAAACGCTAAATAAAGTAAATGAATAAATAAATAAGTAGAATAACGAAAGCGAACGTCTTCCTAGCCTGCTGCTAGTATTTTTAACCAGCTCTCTGTTTCTGGTTAGATCAGGATTATTTGTTAAGTTCATAGTCATTGTGCTGTCCCAGAGATGTAATACATCTCTTAATAAGGTTCGGCAGTGACAACAAGGGGCATTCTCCCGCTGCCTCTCTTCTTAAAGACATCTAAGTATATTAATTTGTGTATTGGCCTCTAGTCTCTTTATTTCTAATGTGTTTATTCAGAAAGTTCGTAAAGTCCTTTTTTGAGCCCTCCATGCTCAAAGTTGTAGCTTCTGCAATCTTGACATTTACCTCCCTAAGGGGCTCATTACAATGGCGGGGAATTGCCACCGCTGGCCCGGCGGTGGCGGTCCCTCCGCCATCTACATGCCCATTTCCCCCCGCCAGATCAGGATGGTGGGGGGAATCGTTCCGCAAGCGTGGCGGGCGCAAAGCCCGCCTGCCACGCTTCTGCCACAGGCAATTGTAACGATTGCATGGCGGAGCGGATAAGGCCGTGGTTATGGGGGCGGTGCCTCGAAGGCACCGCCAGCCTGATCACAATGCTGGCGTCAGCCAGCCTTTCCATGGCAGTGGAACCGCCATGGAAAGGCTGGCGGAGGCTGGCTTCGGGGGGCCCGTTATGGGCCCCCTATGGGGGGGGCAGTTGTGCAATGGGGGGTACCCATGGTACCCCCCTCCATTTCCATGCGCAAGATGGCAGGCACCACGTGGTGCCTGCCACGTTGTGCATGGAAATGCACAACATGGCCATTTGACATTGCGGCAGGTGCTGCAGCCAGCAGCACCCGCCGCAATGTTAAATTGCCAGATGCGACCGCCGCGGTGGCGGTCGCATCGTAATTAGGGGTGCGGGACCGCCGCTTGACAGGTGGGCGGTCCCGTTACTGCTAGGTTGGCGGGCGGACCAAAGTCCACCCGCCATCCTAATGACCCCCTAAGTTTTTACCACCCTGTAGTTATGTTCTTTCATTTTATCTTTATTCCATCAAGTCATTCAATAGGATTAAAATCTCATTTAAACATATTTTTCAATAATATTAAGACATCTAAAAAATAAGGCAGACAAAAATATGTATAAGGGGCCTATTCATATATGGAAATGTAAGTGTCATGGTGTCCGCACACAAATGGTTTGTTTCATAAAGGTACATTTACACATGCAGATCATTTCAATCGTAGAGCTACTCCTTCACCTAGGTGTAACACTCCACATTTTTGCTGTTCACTATTTACAAGTGGAAATTGACACCTAGGTGTAGACTTACACGTCTCCTCCTATGAAATAATTCACTTTTTTACTGAGAAGCTAGAATTGTGTATCAATATTTTCATGAATATATTTTTTCATCATCTTATTTACTACTACTACTACTGCTACTACTACCACAACTACTATAGTACTAATCATAATAATAAGAAAGCAGTGCCCACTGACCTGCCCAAGACAGCCCATACAATTCAACTCTATATTATCCTTTCAGCTTTTCCCCATAACCCAAAAATACATATATGTCTCAAATATATTCAGTGAATTAAAGAAATTTGAAAAAGGACCCCCAAATAACCAATCCTGTATGTTACCAATCTCGACTTTTTGTCAATGTTAAGTAGCCTAAGCCACCAATATTTAAAATGCGGAGGTTCAGGATCAACTTAGGGCCATATGTACGACGAAGTGGCGGAGCGTGTCGTTAGCCTCCTGGGCTTAACGACACGCTCCGCCACTTCGGAAACGCAAGGCTGCACCATATTTACAAGAATGTGGTGCAGCCTTGCGTTTCCCCCTGCGATGGCGCTAAGTTTCACACCAGAGTGCAAGGGTGTCTGTGTGCAGGGGAGGATTGGTTATGTGTAGGAAGGTGTCCTTTCCTGCACATAAACAATCCTAAAATGCCATTTTGTAACTTTCATGTGTGCTGCTTCATGCAGCGCACATGAAAGTTACAAAATGGCATTTTTAAAAGGTTTGTTTATGTACAGGAAGGGACACCTTCCTGTACATAAACAAACCATGGCATTTTGCTTTTTCCATGTGTGCTGCACAAGGCAGCACACATGGAAAAGAAAAGCGAGGAGAAATAATGCATTTCTCCTCGTTTCACCACCTATAAGACCAGGGTTTTCCTGAGTCTTAATTTTGGCGCTGCCTCCTATGTACGCCACCCTTGTACATAGGGGGCAGCGTCAAATACAATGGGCATTGCGGTGGAACGCCCACCACAACACCCACTGCACGCCCCTTTCACGCTAAACATAGTGTGAAAGGGTGCCTATGTACAAGGCAGCGTTAACCCACATTAAGTGGCCTAACGCTGCCTTGTACATAAGGCAAGGCCCCTATCGCCATGGGAACGTCACAAAAAGTGACGTTCCTGTGGCGATAGGGGCTTGTACATATGCCCCTTAATGTTTAGCAATAATGAAATGTGCAACCACAATAGCAGTAAAACACAATCCTACATGTAATTGTACGACATTAGCATCAAGGTCCCATGTACTGGTGGATACACCAAAGTGAACCTCTGTTTGTAATGTAGTACTTAGTTTAGTGGCAATATCAGAGCAAAATGTTTTTAATTTTTTGCATAAAGCAAACATTTGCAGATCATCAGCTTCGCCTTTGCGACATCAGAAACAACTGGAATTATTCCTACATTTCTATTGATATAATCTAACAGGTGTATTGTACAATATCTGCAACATATGGAAATATTGAAGTTTTAAATAAGTGGACTCTGCGCTATATCATATGCTGTCTAGCAAGAAATCTACAGAAATAGTCGAATGAAATTTATGGTACTAGTGATTTCACCAAGTATTGAATAAAAAAAAAAATGTGTGTACCAACTGTAGGTCCTTGCAGCAATACCTACATCAGAAGTATCTTAGTCATACCTAAAACATTATCGCTATTTTTCATTCAGTAATTTCTAATGTATAAATGCTTAAAAAATGTGCCCTAGGAAAAATTGAACTCTCGTTGAATGTCAGAAAAAGTGCAGAGTGCATGATCCTGATAAAGTGAACTAGACCATGCCCAACTAAGGCAGCCAGTTTTCTGAAATATTTCTGGAAGTGCAGTCTCCAGACCTATCAATATATGTCTATTAATGTTGGGGATATAAAACATCTTACACAATACCTTACATATTTCAAAAGCATTTTTGTTGACCTTGACTTTTACACTTTTTATTAATTAGGGTCTGGAAACCTGATCAAATATTCCTTTGTGATAAATCAAAGACATATATTCAGAGGACACATTAATAATGTCGGAATAACAGTGGTGGACAACCATCTACAGATGGCCACCCAATAATAAAACTAAATTTCAGGGAGTGATGACCAGCCACCTTTAAGAATTGGCAGTTTTTAAACATTTGTGACTCTGCTATTTTATTACCCATTGGAAGCTACTAATAAAATGTAACCTCAGAAAACAGTGATGGTGACAGTAGGTTCCATTTTTTAAGATAAGTATTAAAACTATGGAAGAACAAACATCTAACAAATTTGGATTTTCCCATCAATTAATTTGGAAACATACTCCAATTGTGAATTATCAGAGAAAAATTCTTTAGTGGAGATGCATGGTTCAACTCTATTATCTACTCTACCATATGAGTAATCCTAATCCCTAAATATAATGCATTTGGAACAGGAACAACTCTTTAATCAACTAAGATCAGTTACATTTATATTTAATTTAAACCCAGAACTTCTCACGAACTGCACAGCAACTTCTTATTACTGGCCGCTCTTCCTCAAAGATTTGGCTAAAAACTGCAACATGTCTGCATATCAATATGTATCACTTCAGCTGTACATGCTCAATATTCTTGGCTTTAATTATTGTACACAGATAAGGATCTAAGTATAGTACAAACAAAAGTGGAGAAATCTAATAGCCTTGACACGTTCTCTGAGAAATAGTGAAATAATCAGACCTGACACCCAGTATTCAGACAGAATATCGAGTTGGAAATGTCGATTTACACAAATATCGAGTTTGAAATATTGTGACACAGAAATATCGACAGCAAGAATATCGTGGTCACGGATATCGAATTTAAGGTAAGAAATATCGTTTTCAAAATATAGAAGTCATTAATATCATTTGCAAAAATATAGTTGTTTAAAATATCGATTTAATAATTAGTGTTATGCATTTTAGTTTGTATTTTAAATGTATGTGATGTATGCTTTTTGTAAAAGTATTGTTTATGTTTTTAAATATTTATGTTACATTTTTGGTAGTTATCAATTTTATTTTAAGTAAATTTTGCGTTTTTTAGTTCCGTAGCGGGTTGTGGGTTTATAAGGGGAATAGGGTGGGAAGTAATTTAATTATCAGAAATGAACGATTATTTTTTATTTATTTAATTGATATTTTATAGTGTTATTTTTGGGAAGTAATTTATTTGTAATTAATTATTAATTGGTTGTTAATTAAGAATAATTAATTAATTGGTAATTAATTATGGCATATGTGTAATTTGTTTGGGTGCGGGTTGTGGGGTTTATAGGGGTAAAGGGTGTGAAGTGATTTCTTTGTAATTAATTATTAATTAGTTGTTAATTAATGTCAATTAATTAATTGTAATTAATTATGATAATTGTGTAATTTGTTTTAGGTGCAGGTTGTGGGGTTTATAGGGGTAAAGGGTGGGAAGTAATTTTTGATTTAGAAATAATTCATTTGTTAATTTATATTAATTGATTGAAGATTAATTATGAAAATTGTGTAATTAATTTTAGGTGCGGGTTGTGGCGTTTATAGGGGTAAAGGGTGGGAAGTAATTTATGTTTAATTAATTATTAATTAGTTGTTAATTAATGTTAATTAATTAATGGTAATTAATTATGATAATTGTGTACTTTTTTTAGGTGTGGGTTGTGGGGTTTATAAGGGTGAAAAGTGTGTGAAGTAATTTTTTGTTTGATTAATTAATAATTAGTTGATCAATAATATCAATTAATTAATGTATATATAATTAAAGTATTTGTTTATATTTTTTTGTGTGTGAGTTTTACCTTTATAGGGGTACAGTGTGGGAGTAAATTCATTTTATTTGCTTTATAATTAGTTGTTAAATACTATTCGTTTTTTAAATGAAAATAAGTTTTAATTGTGTAAATAATGTTTTTACAGTTTAATTTTAGCTGTGGGTTGTGGGGATTATAGGGGTAAAGTGTGGGAAGTTAATTAGTTTTTATGAATTTTCATTTGTTTTTTAACTAATAATATTTCTTTAATTGGTAATTAATTATGTCAATTAAGGAAGTACATTTTTTTTTATTTAGATGTGGGTTGTGAATTGTGTGGTGTTATAGGTTAGGAAATAAAAAAAGTAAATGTATGTAATATTAAATGTTTTTGTTTCTATATCATTTCTATATAAAAATATGTATTTGTTTGAAAATTATTTTTTATTTTATTTAATATAATATTTGTAGATATCTGTCATATGTGTTTAACATTATAATATGTTTTTTTAACTTTGTAATATTAAATATAATTGAAAAGTTTAAATATTTATTAATAGTTTAATGTTTTAATTTATTACAGATTTTTGTTTTTTATATTTTAAATACTTTTGTACATTCTTTTATTGGCATTTTATTCAACACATTTTAAAGTGAAACACCACAGTCAGTTGAATATTATGAGTATACATGTACTCAGCATTATGATACAGAACATTACAATTCTCAGCAGATAAAAAACATCGCATGGTGTGGTCAAAACAGCTAATAACATTTTTTTATCTGGGTTTTGTGGCAAAAAATTGAGATCTGGGATGTTGTGACATGTGCAGCCACCAAGCTAATGTAAAGCTGCGATCAATATTACAAAACAATGGGCCCATCTCCAATACACACCAGACTCCCTTGCCCCTGAAGAATAATTTCCCGAAAAAAATACCCAGATCACACATTAGGTGTAGACTGAGTTCCTGGAGCGACCCCCTCCCTCTCGCCCTATGAGTTTGCCCACATCAAGAAGGGGTCCCATATATCTCTTGGTCTAGATGAGGGCAGCATTAACTCCCAAAATGTGGCTAGCTGTGTGTGGCAAAATAATACATCTCGCAGCCAATCCTCAGTCTTGGGAACCCCCCTTCTACCCCAATGTATGGCCACTCTGTGCTTGGCGAAAAGCAGGAGCATAGCATGCAATGTGCGGGTTTCCACCGGTGTGTCCCTCACGTACCCCAACAGGCCTATATGTGGCTCTGGTTCCACTGATGTGCCAATTATCCCATGAATTGTGGTAAAAATCAATGTCCAAAATGACACCACCGGGGGACATTTCCACGCTAGATGCATGAAATCCGCCGGAGCATGACCGCATCTCCAACATCCCCCATCTGCCTTTATTCCCATTTTATGTAATTGTACCAGGGTTCTATAGAATCGGTGAATGTATTTAAAGTGGATCAGACGTAATTTGTAATTGGGGGAAAGAACTGTCAATTGACCGCAACAGTAGGACCACTGTCAGTGGGGCAGGCAGTTCTGAATTCCAAGCCTGGAAAGCTTTAGGCGTGGTTATGGGGGCAGTGTTCTGCATCTGACTATAAAGTCTACTTATGAGTTTCCGCGGGGATGCTCTTTGAATGTCATTTTCGAGTGCCTGTAGTGTCGGTGGAGGGGTAGGAAAAGTCTAGTGTATTTGCTTGCAGGATGCCCTGAGTTTATAGTAGAAGAAAAGCTCAGAGAAATTCTTTGGCCTTCCCTCGACTGAGCCAGTTGGCGCTAAAAATTTATCTGCAGGATATATGTCAGCAAAGGTGCTCAGACCGAGCTTCCTAGTCAGAATTCTTTTAGCCCCCTCAGCCATGGCAGGGATCATGGGGTTATGCACCAGCGGGATGGACGGGGCATAAAGTAGCGCCAATTTTGCTCTATCTCCGAGTTTTCCCCATGCCCACCTCAGGGTTTCGACTGTGTCTATACCATCGCGTGGCCATCTGTGTGGCTTGTATACTGCCACCTGAAGGGGAGTTGGCGCTGCAATAACCCTCTCCACTGCAACATGTGGCTGAAATGGGGTCGGGTGCAGCCAAAAATGAAGAAATTGTGCTTGAGCACAGTAGGCATATAACTGAAAATCAGGCGCACCTAGTCCCCCCTGTGTTAATGGCAGCGTTAAGAGTTCCCAAGACACCCGAGCCTGTCTTCCCGCCCAGACCAGGGAAATTAGTAGAGCGCGGAGTTTACCAAAAAAGGCCTGAGTGAGGAAAATTGGAATGTTGACAAATAAGTATAGGAATTGTGGCAGAACTACCATTTTGGCAACTGCTATCCTAAAAGCAAGGGACAGAGGCAGCTTAGCCCAAGCGTTAATCTTGTCTTCAAACCACATGACTGCATGCCCGAAGTTCAGGGCCCAGAGTTCCTGCTCATCCCTACTTAGCCATATACCTAAATATTTGACTGGGCCATTAGCCCACTATAGTGAGTAGTCAGTGGAGAATGGAGTGGTAGCTGCCGTGAGCGGAAAGAGAGTGGATTTCGCCCAATTGATGGAGATACCCGATAACCCGCCAAACTTTATTAATTCGCGGATAATGGGGGCAGTATTCCTCGCAGGATCAGTTATATACAGCATGATATCATCTGCATAGAGTGAATTTAATAGTCCCCTCGTGCTGAAGCCCAACCCTCTCTCGGCATGGTGCTGCCTGATCCGTGCCGCTAATGGCTCCATCGCTATAGCGAAGAGAAGAGGAGACAGGGGGCAACGCTGCCTCGTCCCGCGTGTGATTGGAAAGGGATCCGACAACATACCATTTAACCTGATTCGGGCAGATGGCACTGTGTACAACAGGCGTATAAGACCCAGGAAGAGGGGGCTGAAGCCCATTCTCGCCAAGACAGTGAACAGATAGGTCCATTCCAAGGAATCAAACACTTTGGTAGCGTCCAAAAATACAGCTACTGCCTGTGTGTCAGAATGTAAATAGTGTACCACAGTGAAAAAAGTACATAGGTTATGTGCTGTTGAACGTTCGGGAATGAAGCCTGACTGATCAGGCCGTGCGATTAGTGGGAGCAGGGGTTGCAATCTCTGTGGAAGTAGTTTTGCCAAAATTGTGACGTCCACATTGATCAGAGAGAGTGGTCTATAGCAGTCCACCGCATCATTTGGTTTCCCGGGCTTGAGCAAAGTTATAATAATGGCTTCACACATTGAGGGTGGAAGGACATCAGAGGTCTGTGCCTCCTCAAATACCGCGATAAGGTGTGGGGTCAGCTCTGTCGCGTAGGTTTTATAAAATGTTGTAGTGAGACCGTCTGACCCAGGTGCTTTATCTGATGGAAGCACACGTATTACTTGAGTCACATCCTCAACAGTGAATGGGGCACCCAAATACTCTCTATGCCTCCTACCCAACCACAAGAGCTCCAGGGATTCCAGAAAAGGTTGTAGAGAATCGGGTATCTTGGAGTGAGTGGAAGTGTATAAGTCAGTATAAAATTGCGTAAATCTGTCTAGAATTTTAGGGGGGTCTCTGATCAACGTCTGGTTTTCCCCTTTTACCTTAGTTACAAATGTGGCAGTACGCGAAGCGCAGGGCATGTTGGCAAGTGTTTTACCTGGCCTATCCCCTTCCCCGTAGAGTCGAGCCTGCGTGTATTTGCCCAAAAACTTAACCTCGCGCTGCGCCTCTTCCTCAAATTCCAGCAGTTCTGTCTTTAGTTGAGCTGGCAGGCCCGGGTCCCCCTTAGTGTAGAATTGTGTCTCTAGCTCCCTGATGCGGGTCTCCAATGAAGCTAACGTGGACCTAATCGACCGTATCACCCCAGCCTGACATCAATGCACTTGCCCCTGATGACCACTTTAAATGCCTCCCACAAGGAGGCCTGTGACATGACCGATCCAGTGTTTAGGTCAAAATACTCAGAGATATCACCCCGTATTTCCTCTAAAAAGCCTCATCCAAGAGGGCATTAGGAAGCAATCTCCAGGTAAACATTGTTCTCGGTGTATTGGGAAGAGATAGGCATACTAAGCAAGGGGCATGGTCCGACAGCATCCTGGGGAGGTGGTGGACCTCCTGTGCCCACGAGGCTGCATCCCTGGACAGCAGCCAGAAGTCCAGCCTGGACCAAGCCCTATGGTGTTCCGAAATACACGTTCCCTCTAGTGTGTTTTTGTTATGATGTCTCCAAATGTCAATCAAGTTACCATCTGATATGATGGCATTGAGAGCAGTGCTAGAATTGGGGTGAAGGGTTCGGGACGAGCCCCTCCTGTCCATAGAGTCATCTAGCACGGCATTGAAATCCCCTCCCCAGACCACCGTGTCACATCCCAGGGATCTAATCTTTGCCCATACTGTTTGAAAAAACTCCGGCCTATCAGTGTTTGGGCCATAGATTGCAGCCAATGTTACCAAAGCACCTCTAAAGGACCCTAGCAACAAAACATATCTCCCCTCGGGATCCATGATTGACTCACAGAGCTTCCAGTCAATGCCTTGTCGCACCATGAATGCCACCCCCTTGAGTAATTAGAATATATTGCAGAATATATGTGACCCCAACGCTTATGTTTGAGCCTAGTGGATGGGGCGCAGTTCAGGCGCATCTCCTGTAAAAATCAGGCATCGACATTGTGTCTAAGCAAAAAGGCGTGGACCAACCTGGTCTTTCTATAATCGTTAAGTCCATGAATGTTCCATGTGGGGAAGTTCAGCAACGACATTGTTGGCCATAGGGTATCCGTCCGGGTCCCGCGGCACAACTAGCTGCCACCGCAATGCCCCAGATATATGTTAGTCAAGTAGAGGGTGTACCCTTTGCCACCGTAGCGCTCCACAGACCATGCTTAGCAACAAAGATGCTGAAGACATGCTTATCTATTTGCAACGTAGAATATACAGTACCGACTGTGAACAAAACAATAACAACCTTACCCCCTCCCACATCAACCCCCCAATCAGGTTGTGAATTACCTACCCTCCCTAAACAATGACCCAACATTTTGCTCGAGGTATTGTACCTGAGCAGCAAATGGGAACTCTCCCTGGAGGGCATGGGGTCACCGGCGAACTACCCTGCCCGGAGATAGGGTGGCCAAACTCAAGGTGAAGTGCCAGCACGTTGCAGCACAATTACAGTGAATGTCGCCGTCTCGAAGGTGCCTCCCAATAACAGTTATCAGTAACAGCTCTATCTAATTTCAGTCATTGTCGCTCAGACCAGCGTCAGAGGCAGGACCAGTTTTCGACCTGTTGGTACTCTTCTTCCCTCCCACGTGTTTTGCATACTTCAACGCAGATTTGGCATCCGTGAAGAAGTGGACCTCACCTACATGCGTCGCTTTTAGTCTGGCCGGGTAAAGCAGGGCATATAAGATCTTGGCCTGTAGTAAAATGCGCTTAGCGGGTAGGTACTCTTTGCGGGCAGCCTGAACCACAGGGGTGAAGTCAGGATAAAAGGAGATGTTATTACCTTTGTAGTTGATAGTCTCGCGCTCCCTAGCCAGCCTCAACACCGTGTCTCTGTCCTGGTAGTTTAGGATGCGAGCTAATATCGGTCTGGGTGTTGCACCTATAGGCGGCTTGGGGCCTAACATATGATGAGCCCTCTCAACTGCGAACACCGTTGAAAGGCCCGGGCCAAAAAGCTCCTGCAATAGTTTATCTACGTAGGACTCCATCTTGGAAATGGCGGTGGTCTCTAGAATGCCTGTAATACGAAGGTTATTTCGCCTAGATCTGGCTTCCAAATCTTCGTTTTTAACCCTGATCAGGCCTAGCACCTTATCCATTTGTAAGAGCTGCTCCTTCATTTCGACTTGGAACTCGTGGTGGTCCGTACTGCGGTTCTCCAGCACATCAAGGCGGTGCTCGTGAGAGTCAACTTGTTGTTTGACTGCATCCAGTTGAGTGGAGAGAACATCCAGCTTGGCATCAATTGTCTTTAAACTCGATCGCATTTCTAGCAACAGCGTGCGGAGGTCTTCGCCCTGCTCCTCTGATTGAGTGGGAGATTGGCGGTCAGCTTCGCCCTCCGTCTCCGCCTCCATCAATCTCGTGTGCCTTTTTGTTTTGAAGTTTAATTTGGGCTGCTTCGCATCGTTCTTGCCCATGGCGGCGGCCCGACCTCGCACTACGCACAATGAGTGAACCTATAGCCAGCTGGACCCAAAATGTCTGGGTGTGGGTCTGCCGGACTCCGCAGCTCCACCTGGTCACAGCGGGAGCCACTTCTCCAGCAGTGTGTCTAGATCAGCGCCAGGGAGATACCGACAGTGGAGTGTCTAACAATGCACTGTGTCCCTGTATAGTGACCCCGCAATCTTTAAATGTCCAACTGCTCCCGGCAAATTGCTCACCAGGCCTGGGCCCTGGTGTGCAAGCCAGCGGGTGCCACTCCCGAGAGACACCATATGCCACGGCGCTGTCTCTGCCTCACTCCACGTGCCTGCGCACACAGCTTCCAGTCCGGCACAACGCGTTCCCCGCCCTGGGCCGCTCTGCAAGGCCCCGCCGGACACACCCAGGGGCGGTACCTCCATAAGCCCCAACTGGTGCCAGCAGGGGCCGAAATCAGTGGCAGCCGCCACTCACCTGTGCTCCAAGCCGGGGGCTAATTTGGCAACAGCAGCGTCAACCCCGTTCACGCGTGGGGCCTCTCTCATCAGGACGCCCGGCTCCAAGATGTCCTCCATGCTCTCCCGGCCCGTGGGCGCTCCGGTCGATGGCAGACAGAGGAGGTTGATCCACTATCCCCAGGGTCTCCTCATGCACCTCCACCTCCCTCAGGCACCATTATTGCGGCCGCACTCACTGTCGGGAACACGAGGGAATCTCCGACTGTCCCTCGTCACGGCCTCCAGTTCCCCAGCGCGGGTGGCAGGATGGCTCCCCGGGTTTCCTCCAAGGACCGGCTCAGGACGGCCCCCACCGCCAGGTAACTACACAGACAGCACCCTCCGCCGCAGGCGACACTCGGGTGGGTTTTTTACGAAGCGCTGGCACTCCATTCCCAAGGATATTGGGAGGATTATACTTTGGCCGGCGGAGCTTGCTTAGAAAGCGGCCATTACGCAGCGCGGTTAGCCCATATTTTAAATCATTAATATATATATTTTTTTATATTATTTTAAACTTTTAACATAAATTAAAAATAATAGTTTATTGATTGTTTCAAAGTAAATATATATATGTATAAATTATTATGTTTGTGTGTTTATTTTTTTATTAAGTTCATTTGTTATATTTTATTAAAATGTATATTACATTTATTTTATTTTGTTAAAAATATATTTAATATTTAATATATTTAATATATATTATTTTATTTTATACTTATATAAAAGTCGATATTTTATACATTGATATTTTTTAGTCGATATTTTTGTACTTACCTGTTTAAGTACAGGAGTCGATATTTTTGTTGTCTATTTTTTTACTCAATATTTTTAACATCGATATTTTTACATCGATGTTGTGTAGGAAACTACAGGGGAAATCATTGCTGCCCTGGAGGACCTACCTAAGTTAGCCGGATGGCAAACTGAAGTTTGCCTATCCTGGGCAAAGTTCTGCAAAGTGCAGAGAAAGTGCCCTACGGTGCCTACAGCAGCAAGTCGAGGCCCTGGCAGCTGGCAACACATCTGGCAATCACATGACCTAATGACAGAATAATCTCCTGCTATGTTTCCAAACATGGTACAACCTATGTATTGGCGGTCCTCCTGTGCTCCAGGGCCTACCTACCAGGTCTGTCTCATGAAATTCCTCTGGCAGACAATCTGGAGCAAGCCAAAACCTTTGCAAGGTTGGTTACCCACTTTTATTGGCCATGGATGAGAATGACCTCCGGTGCCTTCTGCAGGCCCTGTCCCACCATCCAGGCCAGTGGGAGTCAGGAGCAAACAAAAGACACCTCTGCTTTCCCTTCCCATAGTGGGAACACTATTTGAGAGTGTGGCTTTTGATATTGATGAGCCCCTGGACCCCAAGACTGACCTAGGCAATATGTTCTTCCTGGTCTTGGTGGAACATGCCATCCAGTACCTGGAGTGCCATTCCCCTGAGGATGGTTATTGTACCCGTAGTGGACGGGGTACTGATGGAATTATTTACTCATATGGGTTTCCCCAAGGAGGTTGTGTCGGATCGGGTTGCAAACTACATGTTGGCTTACATGAAATCCACGTTGGATGAGTGTGGGGTAACTTGCAAGTTCTCCACATCATACCACCCCAGACAAATGGACCTATTGAAAGGTTCAACAAGACCTGATTATGGGCCTACCAGAACCCATTAAGCTTAAGTGAGATGTCCTCTTACCATGTCTTCTCTTTGTGTACAGGAAGTTACCTCAGAAGGAAGTGGAATTCAGTTCTTTGAGCTTCTTTTAGGCCATCCTGTGCATGGCTCTCTCAGTCTTGTCAAGGAGGAATGGGAGCTACATGTTGGCACTCAGGTCCCAGATGAAGCGCTTCAGCAAGGAAGCCACTGAAAACCTGGAAGCCACCTCAGGAAGTGATGAAGCACTGGTACGACCAGAATACCACTCTGGTGGAGTACCAACCTAGCCAAAAGGTGTGAGTTACAGAGCCTGTGGAGCCCCGGACTGGTGGACCAAAGAGGTCAAAGAGAGGAAGGGGGGGGTCATCTACTTGGTGGACTCATGACATCCAGGAACTCCTCAAGAGTTACGCATGTAAACCACCTCAAATCCCACTTCGAGTGGTCCGAAATAACCATGCTCCTGGTGACAGATGATGGTGTGAAAGAGGAAAGAGAGCCTCTAATTAAACGTTTGTCTGCCAAAGAGCAAGTAGGGTCAGTGGAAGGGGTTGTCTTCTTCCCTACCCTGACTCCAAAGCAACAGTGGGACTGTCACCACTTGTTGGGACAGTTTGTCTCGCTTTTCTCTCACCCCTGGACATACCTGTCATAAACAAAATTTACAGACTGTGTGACAAAATGATACCCAGCATCAAGGAGGAAGTATATAATAAACCGGAGCTAGGGGTGATTGAGCACTCCAACAACCCTTGATCCAGTCTAGTGGTTTTGCTACCCAAGCCCACCCCACTGTGAGCCTCACCTGAACTCAGGTTTTGTGTTGGCTACAGAGGGCTCAACTCAGTCACTAAGTCTGATGCTCACCCCTTACCCCATGCTGATGAGCTCATCGACAGGTTAGGAGCTGCCAAGTTCCTGAATAAATTTGATTTAACATCCGGGTACTACCTGATCACCTTAACGAAGGGGTCTAAGGAGAGGTCTGCATTCTCCATCCCAGTGAGCCACTTCAAGTTTTGAGTAATGCCCTTTGGGTTAAAGAGTGCCCGCCACCTTCCAGAGGTTGATTAACCAGATCCTAGCAGGTCTGGAGGACTTCAGTGCCCCCTACCTGTATGAGATTGCAGGCTTTCATTCTAGTTGGAATGACCACTTGCACCACCTCTGACAGTGCTTCAGGTTCTGCAGAATGCTGTCTTGACTATCAATGCCAGATAGGACAGGGTTCTGTGGTATACTTGGGCCATCAAGTCAGTGAGGGCAAGGTGCAGCCCCTCCAGTTCAAGATACAGACCATCCTGACTTGCAAAAACCCCATGATCCAGATAGAGTGAGAGCCTTTTTTGGCACCATTGTTCCCCCATTAACAGATCAGACTTCTAAGAAGCATCTGAAAAAGGAAATCCAGACGGAGGAGTGCCAGAATTCTTTTGACCCCTTGAAGAATAACGGGTGCACAACACCAGTCCTCACGGCACCCAACTTCTGCAGAGAGTTCGTTATCCAAACAGATGAATCTGAGCATGGTATTGGGGCTGTTCTCTCACAGCTTAATGATGAGGCCCTGGCTCAACTTGCAGCCTTCATCAGCAGGAGATTACTATCCGGGAAACAGAGGTAGAGTGCAAAGGAGAGGGTAGCCTTTGTGGTGTTCTGAGCACTGAAGATGTTGAAACCATACTTGTTTGGGACTCACTTTCGGATTCAGAGAAAACACAGACGCTTCAGATGGTTAAGGCAGAAAAGGGGTGAGAAACCCAAACTGTTGACGGTGGTCCATCTCTCTGCAAGGAATAGACTTTATGTTGGAACGTCACCCTAGGACTGACCACGGCAATGCTAATGGTCTTTCCAGGGTACCCACCTTAGCGATGAGAGCTCCCATGAGGTTGGGCAGTTCTCCTTGCTTTCAGCTGTGGAGGATACATGTTAGACCTGACATCATTGGTGTGGTTTCCCCCCAAACCATTTGCCTTCACTCAAACTCATTTTTGTTGGCATTAGGACTCTGTGCACTTTACATCTACTAACCAGTGCTAAATACTTGTGCTCTCTCCTTAAAACATGGTAAAATTGGCCTGCACCTAATTAGCATATTTAACTTACTTGTAAAGGGCCTGTAAATTAAATGCTGCTAGTGGGGAGCAGAACTCATTGTACCACCCACTAAAGTGCACTTTAAAAGCATGTCTCTAGTCTGCCACTGTAGCTTGGAATGCAGTTTTAAACTGCCATTTCAACCGGGCAAAATAACCATTTTGGCAGGCTTAAACATTGCTTTTTAATACCTATAAATCATTCTTAAGGTAGACTCGAAATGTTCATAGTGCAGGGTACATGGTATTTAAAAATTAGGATATATTTGTTTAAGTTTTACATGTTCTGACAATGAAAAACTCCTAAAGTTGTTTTTCACTGTTGTAAGGCCTATGTCTCCCACAGACTAGCACTGGGTTAACTCATTACATTTAATAAGAGATATCTTCAGATTGGGAGCTGATAGAGATATGCTGTTTTATCTCAAATGAATTGTAATCTAAAATCCTCCTTAATGGCGAAGTCAGATTTTAAGTTACCTGTTAGATTTGGGGGTCTCTAGTTGGCAATGGTTTGCACCTTTGTCCAAAATAGGGACCCTTGCGTCTAGTCAGGGTAAGGGGCTACACTCCTAAAATAATCCCTGCTTACCCCCTTGGTAGCTTGGCACGAGCAGGCAGGCTTATCTCAGAGGCAGTGTGTAAAGCATTTGTGAACACATACAGTAACACAGTGAAAACACTACAAATGGACACTACACCAGTTTAGAAAAATAAGTAATCTTTACTAGACTTAACACAAGGTCAAACGACAAAAAATCCACACTACTGTAATCAAAAAATGAGTCTTTAAAATGGTAGAAATAGCTTAGTTCAATGCAGATGGTAAATGCGACACTTTACCTTGGATGTGTCACGCAATACAAACAAAAGGGTCGCAGGGAAGGTGATGCGTCGGTTCCTTACATCTAGGGGAGTGGATGCGTCGGTTCCTTACTGCTGCGCAGGGGAGTTGAGGCTCGCTTCCTTACTGTGTGGGGAGTTGATGCGTCGGTTTCTTACTGTGATCCGGTGCGATGCGACAGAATGGCGTCTTGGTTACGGTGCAACAACGTAGATGCGATGCGTGCATGCCCGACGGCCATGCGGTGACTCAGTGAACTTCTGAGCCGTGACAGGCCCTGCGACACGCTTCTCCGGTGATGCGACATGCTTCGTCGGTGTTGCGATGGTGAACAGCTGCGGCAGCGGCACGCTTCTTCGGCAATGCGACTTCAACTGCTGCGGCGGCGACACGCTTCTCCTTGTTAAGTCGTGCTTCCAGGTCCCAGCCACACGCAGTCTTCAAAAGGGCCCAACACAACAGCAGGCACCTCTTTGCAGGTAGAATTCCCAGCAAGGGAATTCAGGGGACCTGATTGGTGAAGTCTTGTATCCCTGAGACTTCAGGCAGGAGGAAAGCTCAATCTTCAAGCTCTTGGAGATCTTCTTCAAGATGATGAAAGTACACACAAAGTTCCTTTCTCCTTTCTTTGGCAATAAAGTAACCACTGCAGGCCAACCCCAACAGCACACAGCACAGGGGCAGTCTCCTCCTTCAGTTTCCTGGTTCTTCTCCTTAGCAAAGGTTCGTCTTGATTCCCAGAAGTGATCTAAAGTCTTGGGGTCTGGGCCCCAATATTTATACTCAGAAAGTCTTTGTTCTCTGGAGGCAGAGAGTGTCTGTGCCTGACCAAAACCAGTTCTGTGCCGCTTCCTGGCAGGAGGTGGAGACAGCATTGTTTGAGAGCAGACTTGGCCCAGGTAGCTGAAAGGAAATCTCCTCCCCCTACTCTCTATTCTATGAGGTCTCAGGGGAGTGAAAGGAAATCCCCGCCCCTAATCTCTATTCTATGAGGGCTCAGGTCAGTGAAAGGAAGTCTCCTCCCCTACTCTCTATTCTATGTGGGTCCTATTCAGCCCAGCCCTGACCCATCAGACTGCTGGAGCCAAGACCCTCTCCAGTCCCCTGTCACTCACAAACCAGACAGTGAATACACAACCTTAGCAGAGGCACACTGGAAGGTTAGGCAAGAAAATACCTACTTTCTAAAAGTAGTATTTTCAAACACAGAATGTAAAAATCACCCACACTAAAAGATGTATTTTAACATTCTGAGTTCAGGCATACCAAACTCGAATTTCTACCTTGTTCCCTGGGTCAGTTAGGATTATAAGGTGTTATAATCAAACTGCCCATTCTGGCCTATGGGAGCAGGTAGCCTTGCAATAGTGAAAAACAAAATTGGCTGTAATTCACTGTCAGGACATGCCACACACATATCAGGGCATGTCCTACCTTTCACATACAATGCACCCTGCCCTAGGGCCTACCTTAGGGGTGACTAACATGTAGAAAAGGGAAGGTTTGGGGACTGGCAAGTGGGTGCACTTGCCAAGTCGACATGGCAGTCCCAGACTGCACACAGGCTCTGCAATGGCAGGACTGAGCCATAGTTTACAAGCTGCTTCTGTGGGTGGCACAACCAGTGCTGCAAGCCCACCAGCAGCATTTGATTTACAGACCCTGGGCACACACGGTGCACTGTACTACGGTCTGACAAGTAAATCAAATAATCCAATCATGGAATCACTAATCCATAACAACAATTTACAATAGGGAGCACTTGCACTTTGGCACTGAATAGCAGTGGCAAAGTACCCAAAGCATCTAGACCAGCAAAAACATAGCAAAACACAGGAGGCAACAGCAAAAAAAATGGAAGGGAGACCCACGCCAATGGTGCCAGGTCTAACACGTGTCCCCTCCAGCTGAAATGTGGGGAGAACTACCCTACCTCTTGGGAGTTCTCTTCACTAAGGTGGAAAAATCTGGACAGACCATCAGCATTGGCGTGTTCTGTACCAGGGGGGTGTTCCACCGTGAAGTCCATCCCCTGTAGGGAAATGGACCACCTCAACAGCTTTGGATTCTCACCCCTCATCTGCATCAACCATCTGAGGGGCCTGTGGTCTGTCTGAACCCGGAAGTGAGTCACAAACAAGTATGGTCTCAACTTCTTCAGTGCCCAGACCACAGCAAATGCCTCACGCTCAATCGCACTCCACCTCTGTTCCCGTGGAAGTAACCTCCTACTGATGAAGGCTACAGGTTGGTCTAGGCCCTCCTCATTCATCTGTGCAAGAACAGTCCCTACACCATCCTCTGAAGCGTCTGTTTGAACAATTAACTCTTTTGAGAAGTTGGGTTCCAGGAGCACGGGCGCCGTGCACATGGCAGTCTTCAGGGCATCAAAAGCTTTCTGACAGGTGTCAGTCCAGTTCACTTTCTTGGGCTGCTTCCTGGAAGTCAGCTCTGTCAAGGGTGCAACTATGCTGCCATACCCCTTGACAAACCTCCTGTAATACCCAGTGAGTCTTAAAAGGCTCTCACCTCTGTCTGGGTCTTGGGGGTTCCCAAGCCAGGATGGTATCAATTTTGGGCTGTAGGGCGCCACCTGGCCGCTCCCAACCTGGTGTCCCAAATACACAACGGAACCCTGCCCGATCTGGCACTTACTCACCTTGATCGTGAGGCCTGCCCTCCGCAGCACCATCAACACTTCCCAGAGGTGGCGCAGATGTTCTTCCCAACTGGCGCTGAACGCTGCAATGTCATCCAGGTAGGCGCCACTGAAATCCTCCAGTCCAGCCAACACCTGGTTGACCAATCTCTGAAAGGTGGCAGGGGCATTCTTCATCCCAAAGGGCATAACCTAGAATTGGTAGTGCCCATCTGGTGTGGAGAATGCTGACCTCTCTTTCGCCCCATCAGTTAAGGCGATCTGCCAGTACCCAGACGTTAAATCAAACGTGCTGAGGTACCGGGCAGCCCCTAACCGATCAATGAGCTCATCAGCTATGGGGATGGGGTGCGCGTCAGTCCTGGTGACTGAATTGAGTCCTCAGTAGTCCGCACAGAACCGGAGTTTGGGTGTGGCACCAGGCGCGGCAGCCTTTGGGACCAAGACCACTGGGCTGGCCCAAGGGCTGTTAGAAGATTCAATCACCCCCAATGCGAACATCTTGGAGACCTCCTCCTTGATGCAAGCTCTCACCCTGTCAGTCACTCTGTAAGTCTTGTTCTTCTCAGGAGGACTGTCTCCAGTGTCCACATCATGGACGCACCACTCAGTGACACTAGGGGTCAGGGAGAACAGGTCGGGAAACTGTCCCAACAGTTGGCGACAGTCATCCTGCTGCTCAGGGGTCAGGGTGGAAGAGAGGTTTACACCATCCACTGACCCATCTTGCTCGGTCGCAGACAGGAGGTCAGGAAGAGGCTCAGTCTCCTCCTCCATTCCATCATCTGTCGCTAGGAGCATGCCCACTTCAGACCTCTTTAAGTGGGGCTTCAGGCGGTTGACATGCAGGACCCGCAAGGGGTTCCTAGGAGACCGCAAGTTCACAAAGTAGGTGACATCACTCTTTCGCTCCACCACCTCATATGATCCGGTCCACTTATCCTGGAGTGCGCAGGGCTCCACTAGGGCCATGACCCACACTTTCTGACCAGGCTGAAGCTCAATCAGAGTGGCATTCTGATCGTACCACCGCTTCATCTCCTCCTGGCTGGCTTCCAGATTCGCCTGAGCGAGTTGCCTGAAACGCCGGGGTTTGGTTTCTGAAGGCCAGCATGTAGCTATATACATCCTGGGGAGGTTTCCTGGGAGCTTTCTCCCAGCCTTCCTTTACCAAACTCAGAGGTCCTCTTACCGGGTGACCATACAGCAGTTCAAAGGGGCTGAACCCTAGTGACTTCTGTGGCACCTCTCAGTAAGCAAAGAGAAGGCATGGCAAGAGGACGTCCCACTTACGCCTCATGGGTTCTTCCAGACCCATAATCATGCCTTTTAGGGTCCGGTTGAATCTCTCAACCAGCCCATTACCTTGGGGGTGGTAAGGAGTGGTGAACTTGTATGTCACACCGCACTCCTGCCACAGGGACTTCATATACTTGGAAATGAAGTTTGTACCACGGTCTGACACCACCTCTCTGGGGAACCCCACATGGGAGAAAATCCCCATAAACGCACGTCCCACCACGGGGGCCGTCACAGTCCGGAGAGGGATGGCTTCCGGGTAGCAGGTGGCATGGTCCACCAAGACCAGGATGAACCTGTTCCCCATAACTGTCTTGGGATCCAGAGGCCCCACAATGTCAATGCCCACCCTTTCAAAGGGAGTGCTGCCACAGGGAATGGCTGGAGATGAGCCTTGTGCTTCCTCCCACTCTTTCCACTTGCCTGGCAAGTCTGGCATGTCCTGCAATGAGTGTCCGAACTCTTGCGCATCTGGGGACAATAAAAGTGGGTGACAAGCCTCTCAAAGGTCTTGTTCTGCCCCAGATGTCCTGCTAAAGGTACATCATGAGCCAAACCCAGTAGGAAGGCTCTGAAGCGCTGGGGTACCACCAGCACACGGGCTGACCCAGGCTCAGCAACCTTAGGCTCACTATACAGGAGACCATTCTCCCAGTAGATCCAATGTGATCCAGACTGATCACCTGCTGCCTGGTTTGTGGCCTGTTGCCGCAAACCCACAAGAGAAGGGCACTTGTTCTGTTCCTCGCAGAACTCTTCCTTGGAGGGGTCTCCTTCCTGCTGCCAATGGGTCAGCTCAGGCAGGTCCCCCAGTTCAGCCACCTGTTCCCCTGTAGGTTCCAGGGCATCCCCCTCAAGGTCTGCCTCCTCCTGGACCGTGGGAACCACGGGCCGGTTTCCCACGCCCCCTGCCTCTTCTCTTTAAGGCAGGCACCTGGGCCACTGTTTCAGGCTCCAGGTCCTCTTGAACACCCTTACTGGCTGCCAAAAACCGGGTGGTCACACACGCCCAATCCGGCAAGCCCAACATCTCCAAATGTGCATTACGCTCCACCTTAGCCCAAGGGGAGCTCTCCAAATCATTGCCCAACAGACAGTCAACAGGCATGGCTGGCCTCACAGCTACTTGAAGAGTACCTGAGATTCCCCCCCCCCCCCACTCAAAGGGAACCTGAGCCACCTTGCAGTGGCTCTCTGTGTTGTCAGCGGCAACAACTGGGTAAAATGCATTGGGGATTACCTGCTCTTCAGACACCAGCCAACAACTGACAGTTGTCACACTGGCTCCGGTGTCTCTCAGAGCCTCCACCCTTTGGCCATTGATGATCACCCACTGCCTGTACTTCTTAGTGTTATCAGGCAGCTGGGTCCTCGGGACCACCTCACAGTCTCTTAAAGAGACTAGGGACATCTCTGCGGGACCCCACCCACCTTGGGCACACAACTCCTCCCCCAGGGCTACACTAGCGATCTGCCGGGGTGGTGCACCAGTGAGTGCTGTTTTCCCATACATGGGAAATCTTGAATCATAGGAGCAGTGGCCCACTTGACCACACTTGAAACAGGTCTTGGGCCCCCTGTGAGCAGGCTTATCTGTCGGGGCCCCTGACTTCTTTTCAGGGGGAGGCTGGGAACCCTTCCCTTGGGGATTACTTTGGGGCCCTTTCTGGAACTCCCTCTGTTTACCCTTGTCCCCCCCACTCCTCTGCTGGGGACCCTGCCCACCTTTGGCGGAGTCTCCCACATGACCCTTGTGGACCCGGGTGCTCACCCAGCGGTCCGCCTCCTCAGCAAGCTTCCTAGGGATAGTCAGCTTACTATCAATCAGGTGCTGGCGCAGCTCTGGAAAACAATTACTGGACAAGTGCTCCCACGCAATCAAATCATAAAGCGCCTGAAAATCATTATCCACTTTGCTACCCTTCACCCAACCATCCAATGCTCTGCCAAAAAGGACACACATTCTACCCAAGTGCTTGACTCCAGTTTCTTGCAGTTTCTAAACCTCTGTCTATACATTTCAGGAGTCAACCCATACCTATTCATCAAGGCTTCTTTCATGTGCTCATAAGAATTGTGGACTTCAGAGGGCAAGTCTAACAAGGTATCCCGCCCCTCACTGAGGAACCGCCCCCACAACCCCGCTCCCCAATCTTTCTCAGGGACCCGGTGGGAGGTCATAGCTACCTCATAGGCCTTGAACCACTGACCAATAACATCATTTCTGTAAAATTCTTTGACCACCTCCTTGGGTATATATACTCGTGCCTCACTAGGCATGGACGGTGTGCTGCCACCAGAGGGAGTAATCTCTAAGCTTCTTGCTTTCAATTCCAACTCCCTCAAACTTCTCTCATGCTCCAATTGCATCCTCTTTTCCTCTAGGGCCAATTTCTTATTCTCTAATTCTAACTGCCCACCCATTTTGAGCTTGGCTAGCTCCATCTCATGCACCCTACTTCTCTCCCTGTCCTCCAGCTCTCCTGGGGACAGGCCTTTGGAAGAAACACTGCTGCCTGCCCTGGAAGGTACTTTCCTTCCCACTGGACCCAAGGGCCCCCTTGCTGCTCCTCTAAATCCTCCACCTGATCCTCAGGGTGCTCACTGGCACTCCTTGCTTCCAGCCAGGCCCTCAGCGCCTTTTGGTATTCCTCTTTTCTCGTGAGGCCTTTCAGGGAGACTTTAAATTTCTTGCAAGCCGATTTGAGCTGGGGCACAGTGTATGCATCCAACATTTCTTCTTCAAATTCAAACTCTTCAGGTGCAATGGATGCTGGTCTACTCATGGTAACAACTGGCAGTTCTTAGCAAAAATAGAAATCCCTAGGAAAAAAATTCTACCAATAAGTATGTGGTTGCGTTTGATCTGCACTCACTAGTAGTGTACACCAATCACTGTATATGAATCACAAATGCAAGTCCAAATCTTCACCGCTGACCACCAATGTTAGATTTGGGGGTCTCTAGTTGGCAATGGTTTGCACCTTTGTCCAAATAGGGACCCTTGCGTCTAGTCATGGTAAGGGGCTACACTCCTAAAATAATCCCTGCTCACCCCCTTGGTAGCTTGGCAAGAGCAGGCAGGCTTATCTCAGAGGCAGTGTGTAAAGCATTTGTGAACACATACAGTAACACAGTGAAAACACTATAAATGGACACTACACCAGTTTAAAAAAATAAGTAATCTTTACTAGACTTAACACAAGGTCAAACGGCAAAAAATCCACACTACTGTAATCAAAAATGAGTCTTTAAAATGGTAGAAATAGCTTAGTTCAATGTAAATGGTAAATGCGACACTTTACTCTCAAAGTACCTTGGATGCGTCACGCAATACAAACAAAAGGGTCGCAGGGAAGGTGATGCGTCGGTTCCTTACACTCAGGGGAGTGGATGCGTCGGTTCCTTACTGCTGCGCAGGGGAGTTGAGGCTCGCTTCCTTACTGTGTGGGGAGTTGATGCGTCGGTTTCTTACTGTGATCCGGTGCGATGCGACAAAATGGCGTCTTGGTTACGGTGCAACAACGTAGATGTGATGCGTGCGCGCCCAACGGCCGTGCGGCGACTCAGTGAACTTCTGAGCCACGACAGGCCCTGCAACACACTTCTCCAGTGATGCAACACGCTTCGTCGGTGATGCGACGGCGAACAGCTGCGGCGGCAACACGCTTCTCCTTGTCACGTCACGCTTCCAGCTCCCAGCGACACGCAGTCTTCAAAAGGGCCCAACACAACAGCAGGCACCTCTTTGCAGGTAAAATTCCCAGCAAGGGAATTCAGGGGAGCTGGTTGGTGAAGTCTTGTATCCCTGAGACTTCAGGCAGGAGGCAAGCTCAATCTTCAAGCCCTTGGAGATCTTCTTCAAGATGATGAAAGTACACACAAAGTTCCTTTCTCCTTTCTTTGGCAATAAAGTAACCACTGCAGGCCAACCCCAACAGCACACAGCACAGGGGCAGTCTCCTCCTTCAGTTTCCTGGTTCTTCTCCTCAGCAAAGGTTCTTCTTGATTCCCAGAGGTGATCTAAAGTCTTGGGGTCTGGGTCCCAATATTTATACTCAGAAAGTATTTGTTCTCTGGAGGCAGAGAGTGTCTGTGCATGACCAAAACAAGTTCTGTGCAGCTTCCTGGCAGGAGGTGGAGACAGCATTGTTTGAGAGCAGACCTGGCCCAGGTAGCTGAAAGGAAATCTCCTCCCCCTACTCTCTATTCTATGAGGTCTCAGGGGAGTGAAAGGAAATCCCCGCCCCCTACTCTCTATTCTATGAGGGCTCAGGTCAGTGAAAGGAAGTCTCCTCCCCCCTACTCTCTATTCTATGTGGTCCTATTCAGCCCAGACCTGACCCATCAGACTGCTGGAGCCAAGACCCTCTCCAGTCCCCTGTCACTCACAAACCAGACAGTGAATACACAACCTTAGCAGAGGCACACTGGAAGGTTAGGCAAGAAAATACCTACTTTCTAAAAGTAGTATTTTCAAACACAGAATGTAAAAATCACCCACACTAAAAGATGTATTTTAACATTCTGAGTTCAGGCATACCAAACTCGAATTTCTACCTTGTTCCCTGGGTCAGTTAGGATTATAAGGTGTTATAATCAAACTGCCCATTCTGGCCTATGGGAACAGGTAGCCTTGCAATAGTGAAAAACGAAATTGGCTGTAATTCACTATCAGGACATGCCACACACATCAGGGCATGTCCTACCTTTCACATACAATGCACCCTGCCCTAGGGCCTACCTTAGGGGTGACTAACATGTAGAAAAGGGATGGTTTGGGAACTGGCAAGTGGGTGCACTTGCCAAGTCGACATGGCTGTCCCAGACTGCACACAGGCTCTGCAATGGCAGGCCTGAGCCATAGTTTAAAAGCTGCTTCTGTGGGTGGCACAACCAGTGCTGCAAGCCCACCAGCAGCATTTGATTTACAGGCCCTGGGCACACACGGTGCAATGTACTAGGGTCTGACAAGTAAATCAAATAATCCAATCACGGAATCACTAATCCATAACAACAATTTACAATAGGGAGCACTTGCACTTTGGCACTGAATAGCAGTGGCAAAGTGCCCAAAGCATCTAGACCAGCAAAAACATAGCAAAACACAGGAGGCAACAGCAAAAAAAATGGAAGGGAGACCCACGCCAATGGTGCCAGGTCTAACATTACCTAATTAAAACTGTCGCTTTCAGAAAGTTGCAAACACAAAGAGATGATGGACGGAGCGCTGAAACATCTCAGACACTCACCCCCAGTCACAGATCTGCGTTGAATCCATCATCATTCTTGAGCTCACTTCACCACCCCAGTTCAGACCCAGCCATATGCAAATCAGTCTTGACCCTGTGCCTCATGGAAACAGTCCAGTCCGAACTGCCAAGCAAAGTCTTTACAGGACCTGAAACAAGCATTCTGGGACCGCTTTCAGGATAACACCCCTCATCAGCCAGGCTAGCTTGAATTTAGTGGCAAAGTGAGCAAGGGACTCACGTCTGGGCATACCCTGCCAACTTGGGGTTAACCAAGCAAACACAAAGAGATGATGGACGGAGCGCTGAAACCTTTCAGACACTCACCCCCGTCACAGATCTGGGTTGAATCCATCATCGTTCTTTAGCTCTCTTCTCCACTCTAGTTCAGAACCAGCTATGTGCAAATCAGTCTTGGCCCAGTGCCTCATGTGAACAGCCCAGCCCGAAATGCCAAGCCAGGTCTTCTCTGGACAAGAAACAAGAATCCTGGGACCGGTTTCGGGGTAACACTCCTCATCAGCCAGGCTAGCTTGAATCTAGTGCCAAAGTGAGCAAGGGACCCACGTCTGGGCATACCCTGCCAACTTAGGGCGAACAAAGCAAAGACAAAAAGATGATGGACAATGGATTTAAACCAGTTCTTCTGACTGGGGGTGAATGTTTGGTTTGCTCTGCATTCGGTCCATCATCTGTGCGTCTTTTGTTTTTTCGCCCTAACTGCGCCGGATATGCGCAGGAGTGGGTCCTGGGCTCACTGTACCACTGGATTCAAGCTAGCCTGGCTGATGAGAGGTGATGCCCCAAAACCTGTACCAGGATGCTTGTTTCCGGTCCAGGGACGACCTGGCTTGGCAGTTCGGGCTGGACTGTTCCCATGAAGCACAGGGTCAAGACTGATTTGCATATGGCTGCGTCTAAACTGGGGTGGCATGGTGAGCAAAAGAACGATGGATTTAACCCAGATCTTTTGACTGGGGGTGAATGTTTGATTTGCTCTGCATTACGCCCATCATCTGTGTGTCTTTCGTTTTCTCGCCCTAAGTGCACCGGGTATGCCCAGACGTGGGTCCCGGGCTCACTGTGCCACTGGATTCAAGCTAGCCTGGCTGATGAGGGGTGATGCCCCAAAACCGGTCCCAGGATGCTTGTTTCCTAGCCAGGGAGGACCTGGCTTGGCAGTTCAGGCTGGAATGTTCCCATGAGGCACAGGGTCAAGACTGATTTGCACATGGCTGAGTCTAAACTGGTGTGGCAATGAGAGCAAAAGAACAATGGATTTAACCCAGATCTTATGACTGGGGGTGAATATTTGATTTGCTCTGCATTCCGTCCATCATCTGTGTGTATTTTGTTTTCTCTCCCTAAGTGCGCCACGTATGCCCAGAAGTTGGTCCCGAGGTCACTGTGCCACTGGATTCAAGCTAGCCTGGCTGATGAGGGGTGAATCCCCGAAAACGGTCCCAGGATGCTTGTTTCCAGTCCAGGGAGGACCTGGCTTGGCAGTTCAGGCTGGACTGTTCCCATGAGGCACAGGGTCAAGACTGATTTGCATATGGCTGGGTCTAAACTGGGGTGGCATGGCGAGCAAAAGAACGATGGATTTAACCCAGATCTTTTGACTGGGGGTGAATGTTTGATTTGCTCTACATTCCGTCTATCATCTGTGTGTCTTTTGTTTTCTCGCCCTAAGTGCACCAGGTATGCCCAGACGTGGGTCATGGCTCATTGTGCCACTGGATTCAAGCTAGCCTGGCTGATGAGGGGTGATGCCCCGAAATTGGTCCCAGGATGCTTGTTTCCGGTCCAGGGAGGACCTGGCTTGGCAGTTTGGGCTGGGCTGGTCTCATGAGTCACAGGGTCAAGACTGATTTGCATCTGGCTGGGTCTAATCTGGGATGGCATGGTAAGCAAAAACACTATGGATTTAACCCAGGTCTTTTGACTGGGGGTGAATGTTTGATTTGCTCTGCATTCCGTCCATCATCTGTGTGTCTTTACTTTTTTTCACAGATGTAGCATTCCTACTTTGGGACACCTCCGATGAGGTAGCTGTTGCGCTTTATAAATGCATATTGATTGATTGATTGAATCTCATCAGACCGCCTTCTTTTAAGAGGTACTAAGGAGGAATTCTCAATAGGTGAAACTGCGAGAAATAAAAAATATCTATGTCATACTTCCAAAGCGTTGATGTTATATTTTCCCTATTGAGCGTAAAACATAGCCTTCTGCTGGGGTTCTTGTTCAAGGTATAATTATTGTAACCTTATTGATTATAAATAATATATACAAAAACGAATACATGACACGCATTTCAGTAATAAAATACAGATTGTTACTGTTTTATCATGCAATAAGAAGGCAGAAAATTTAAATCGATAGAAAACAGTTTGCGAGGTAACATTTGTTTTCGATATTGTAATCCTTCTAATTGAGGAAACTGCTAGAAATTAAACTTTTGTTTGTAAAAATTATTTCAAAGTGATCATTATCAGTACGGATCGTTACATAAATATCAAATTGATCTATCTCTAACTAAGCTTTAAGCAAAGGTATTCTGTAGTCATCGATGCTTGCCAGAAATGGGTACGACATATTGCTCAAAATTTAGAGCCTGATCTATAAAGCTATTTTACGTCACAAACCCTGCAGATCATAAAATCACAAGAGTTGCCAACACACAAAAGAGCCATTTGCTAAATACTTAAACCCATGTTGCAAGTTGGCAAAGCATTTACGACTCTCAAAATGGGTTTGTCAGCCTAGACGGAATCACAATTTGGAACGGGCATGAAAGGGAATTCCATCCTAAATGTGAATCGGTATGGGATGTATCAATGGCTTACGGAAATTTCAGTTGCAAATCCTTGATTAGTTAGTGAAACCTCAAATTATGGTAAGTTATTTGCAAAGCGTAAGGAGTCCCCTCCAGGTCAAGGGGGGCACTGCCTCCTGCCCCTGATGTCTTCCCAAATGGCAAATGTTTAAAAAAAAAAAAAACAACAACAGTGACCATTCAAATGGCAGGGGCTGCTTGTAAATAAACAATGTTTCCCATTTAGAAATGCAAATGCAAGGTTAGAAGCATGAGGTTCCTTGTAGACTTCCATTCCTGCTTTGGCAGCAAATCACATAAGGGTCGCAAATTGTGACATGCCTAATTAACATTCATTAGGCAAGTTGTTTTTCATCCCCTGTGAATACACAATTTGCAATGTAACCTATTAGTACATAGGTCGCATCAAAAATTGCATTCCCAACCGCAAACCAGGGGGTGTGCAAATTTTACACCCCTGGTTTGCCAATTGGAATTGTACATCAAGCCTTAGATGTTTAATATCTTTGATTTCTTTCAACAAAAAAGTTGAATTAAGCTTCTCCTAATGTTCTACATTTCCAATCCTTCTGCCAGGGTCAGCTGCATTAACAAAACTGTTCCTTTCCATTGTGTGGATCAAAAACAAAAATGTTCAGCACCATGTTTACAAAGGGTTGCATATCAATGATGTCATCAGTGCATGCACAAACAATATTTTGATGCAGGAAGTGCAGCCTTGCACTGTGGCGCAAATATGAAGCAACAATGTTTAGCATGAAATTATTACTCGATGCATACACCCTCCAGTACGAATTCTGATGTGCAGACACACTCACAATGGTTTGCAGGACAACCTGTGAGGTTTCAGTAAATAAAACCTGTTACTTGCAGGTATATTGTGTGATATAACTTCTTCCCTCTTGTGTGTGTGCCTGGTTTCCCTTGACAATAGGATTTGAAGCAAAGCCAGCTAGGAGATGGTAGATGATATCGCTACTCGTCAATTCCAGAGGTATGCTCACTGTTCCTTCCCAGATATAGCCTATTTGCGTATATTAATGGGTGAATGGCACTAATTCCGGTGATAAAAATATTTTGCAAACAGAAGGTGATTGATACTGCTGTTACATCACTTTGAGACACTTTCTGACGCAAAGAGTGGGATAGCATATAAAATGTTTAGTAAGGGTCAGTCGCGGCTCCTGGAGGGAGTGCTGCGGGGCGGTGGGGCGGGGCGGGTGAGGGGCAGGGTGGGGGGTAGTAAACTCCAGCATACGGCCCAACGGGGGTAAGTACATAAATAAATAAATAAAACGAATTACATTGCGCACCCTGCAACGCCAAATGGCGATGCGGCGCGCGCAATGTAATTCGTTTTATTTATTTATGTATGTACTTACCTCAGTTCGGCCGTATGCCGGAGTTTACTACCCCCCACCCTGCCCCTCCCCCGCCCCGCCCCACCCCACCGCCCCACAGCACTCCCTCCAGGAGCCGCGACTGCTGAGCTACCTCATAAAGTTGTAGGTGCAGGCTTGCTCCTCGTCACCAATTCATTTACCACACTTAGAAGACACCACAGCTAGGGGTGAGTGGAAAGCTTATGTATTGACATCGTTCCCCTACAACATAAACATAGCTATTCCTCAACCAGTCAGACTCCAACTGACATCCCTGGAATGCTAGCTCAATAACTAGAACCTACAACACAACTACTTTCCTAGTTATTATTATTATTAATTATTAATTAGCATTTATAAAGCGCATGGCTACCCTGAGGCATCCCAGCGCTAGCGGCAGTTAAGGCTGATAAGGGAAGGCTAGCAAGTACTCTTCTGGAATAGCCATGTTTTAAGACACTTCCGGAAAGAAAGGTGGGCAGTTTCATGTCGGAGATTGAGAGGGAGGGAGTTCCACAGTCCAGCTACGCTGCCTGTTAATTTTAGGAGTGCAGGCTAAATTTAAATTCTCCGAGCGAAGAGATTTCCTGTGGAGGTAGGCGGTGATCAGAGGCTGATTAATTCTGGGGCCTGTGCCCCTAAGGGTCTTATGAGCAGTACATAAGGCTTTAAAGGAGATTCTTTCCTTTATTGGTAGCCAATGAAGGGCTTTCAGACTGGGGCTAGCTGACTGTGTGCTACTGCAGCCTGTCAGAAGTCGTGCTGCGCAGTTCTGGGCCACCTGGAGTTTCCTTAGGGTGGACTTTGGGGCTCCCAGATACAGTGAGTTACAGTAGTCCAGCCGCGAAAGAATCAGGGCCTGGACTACTATTTTTTTAGCTTCAGTGGGTAATAGGGGGAGGACCTTCCGTAGCTTTCTAAGGATGCCGTGACAAGCCCCCGTCACTGCCACTGCCTGCTGGTCAAATTTAAGTGAGCCATCCAGCCACACACCGAGGCTCTTGATCTTGGGCTTCGGAACTGGAGGGGCGCCCAAGCACTGAGGCCATGATAGTGTGGGAGTTAGCTTGGCAGTGTTGCCCACATACATGATTTCTGTTTTTTCTCCATTCAATTTGAGCCAGGAGTGTTGCATCCAGGTGGCTACTTTTCCTAGGCAGAGCTCCAGGTCTGCAGGGTCAGTCCGTGGATGATTTAGAGATATCACCAGCTGGGTGTCATCCGCGTAGGTGACCACTTTGATCCTATATGGCTGGATGACCTCCGCCAGTGGCCTCATATATACGTTAAATAACGTAGGACTTAGGGAGGATCCCTGGGGCACTCCATAGTTCAGAGGGAGAGGGCTGGAAATGGATTCCCCCGAAAAGGCCTGAAAAGTTCTGCCATTAAGGAATGATTGAATCCAGGAGATAGCACTTCCTGCTACCCCGACTCTCCTTAGCCGTTCAATGAGAACATTGAGGTTGACCGTATCAAAGGCCGCACTGAGGTCCAGGAGGACAATGGCCGCCACTCCTCCTAGTTGCAAGTTACATAGACATGACATAGCTTGAAAGTTTTTAACAAGGAGATAATTTGCAAAAGATGAACAAAAAATCCATGCTGACATCATTAATTAAGGCATTTTTTACCTAATAAATACCCTGAATGTTATAATTAGACACCAACCTTGTGTTTACAAACTATTTTGCAGTCGTTTCTCACAATGACATATTGTATCATCGTTACATTATCAAGGGGGTACTTTTTTAAATGTGTGTGTGCGAGCCTCTAGCTTACTTCAAGAAACAGTGGTACACTGGGGAGCTTGCCAGGCTTCCACAACTATGTATCAGTAATGCTTGTGTTCCGAGGTGTGTGAGAAAGCCATGTAAAACAGCTTGTCTCCACAAAGGTTCTGGAAATACACACTGGCTGCCATAAAGATAATCATTAAAGGAAAATGAACAGCGCTGCAATGTGCCCTTTCTTAAAAGGATTCCGTTGTACCCGTAGTTATACCTAAGCAGCCACAACTGCTTCCGCGCGCCCTAACTAGACCCAAAGGAAATAAGCAAGTCCTCCTAACAAATCTACAACTCTGCCAAGCTACTCAGGGCTGGCCCTAGAGCACAGAAACCTCTGTGAGATATGCATCTATTAATGCATATAACAGGCAATGCACAGAGCGTTCTCAGGGAACACCTCCAGGGGTTTTAGTAAACGAATAAACATTAATTTCTGCAAACGTGCACACTTTCATAAATCATTAAATTACATATTCTTTTTTTGTATAATTCATGCACACAAAGACAGAATCTACAGGTAGCCATCAATGCCCACAAGCATATCAACACAAACCATAAATCTATACTGTTGAACAAGTGAAACAGGTGAATTACTGTGGGCAGGCTTTTATAGAAATTCATCAATTGGCTGATTATGTCTATAGAATATCCCTTAGCTTTCAGCAGCAAATGAATTCAGTGATAATGTGATCTTTAGGCCACTGTTGCTACTTGCCTCACAGTGCCGGGTCAAGTGGCCACGAGCGGACTCCAGATTGCAACAATGGTATAAAAAGTGTCTTGTCATTAGGGGGAACAGAACATCAAACTAAAGCATGTCGTTTTACCTGCGGCTTCGAAGTTCCTTTTTACAGGAGCTGGGTCACTTTATGCTTCTGAAGTTAATCGATAATGCGGCATCCACAAAGTTTGGTAGATTCTGGGATTGGACTCTTAATTCAGGTATAATCAAACTGATTTACTTTAGGTATAGGAGTTCCTCACAATATTCACGTTTGGCGATTTCTGTTTGCATAGAAGAGTGGAAAACGGTGCTATAGGTAATAGAAGGTAGTGGCTATACCTTTCTAAATCCATGTGGTTAATCTTTAGATTTTGACTTTGTGTCGTGAAATTTAACTATGTTTTGAATATACCAACGGGTCTCAGGAGAGACATTCTTGTGACTCACACAAGACACCAAGGGGCATATTTACGAGCTCCTTGCGCCTCTGATGCATCACTTTTTGTGATGCAACCCGGCGCAAACCACCTAACTATATTTATGAGGCCACACAAAGCCATTTTGCATGGCTTTAAATGGCCTCATAGAACTGGAGTAAGGCAAGGCAGCACAAATCGCTGTGTTGCCCTACTCTGCACTAGGGAGCATTTCATGGTTGTTGCTGTGACTGTTCCCACGCAGCACCCATGCATCCCCAGATTTACAAGACCTTGTAAACCTGGGGATGCACCAAAGCCTTATGCCTCTCCAGGGGACACCTAACGAGGAGAAAGAACTTTATTTCTCCTCATTTTTCCCTCTTTATGTGTGTGCTGCATTCAGCAGCACACATAGAAAGAGGGAAAAGCCTCCCAGGATTGTTTTTGTGCAGGAAGGTGTCCCTTCCTGCACAAAAACAATCCTGCATGTAACTCCGGCACCCTTGCACTTGATGCAAAGGTGCCTACATTGGCGCTAGGCTGTTGAAACGGTGCCAGCGCAGGGGGAATTGCCAGAAATGCACTGTATGCCATAGAAATGGCGCTATCCTGCGCTTTCACTCTGATGCAGGCAGCACAGCAAGATGACTTGCTGCACTGCCTTGCGCCAAATCCCCATAAATGTGCACCCGAGGCCTGAACGTTTCCCCGACTTTATACATGGAAGAATGTACAATTCCTTCAGTTCAGGAGTCTATTTTGAACAAAATCCAAGTTGTTCATGTTCTGCAGATTTTAGTTGCATCAGGAAGGGCGCAGCTCTCCAATGGAAAAGTACACAGTGAAATAGAAGATTATGATTAATGTAAAGAAAGTCACAGCCTATATGATTGCAGTATTAGAAGAACTACGTCATGCCTGCACCATGCAACGTGGTACATGCACGATACAAAGCTCCAAGTCGTATTTATGAAGCCACGTAAAGCCACTTTGCGTGGCTTTGAATGGCTTCCTAAATATGGACTAATATGGACTAATGCAATGCAGCTGCGTTGAATTACTCTGCGCAAGGGAGGCGTTACATGGGCATTGCAGTGGGTGTTCCCACTCAAATACCATGATTTTTTATGCATTCCCAGATTTACAAAGCCTGGTAAACCTGGGAAAGTGTCAATATGCGTCCCCAGGTGAGGTGTTATGAGGAGAAATATCTTTATTTTTCCATGTTTTTTCCTCTTTCTGTGTGTCCTGCATTCTGCAGCACACATAGAAAGAGGAAAATGCTTCTATGGAGTGTTTTCGTGCAGAAAAGTGCCACTTCCTGCACAAAAACAATCCTGCCTACAAAACAGGCACCCTTGCAACGTGGTGCAAGGGCGCCTGCATTAGCGTTACGGAGCCGAAACAGAGCTAGTGCAGGGGAAGGGACAAGAATGATCCGTAACTTTTGTGCATTCCTGCCCTTTCCCTGTGGCTCGGGACAGCGCAGCAAGGTAACTTGCTACATTACACTGCTCCATCATTCCCGTTAATATGCCCCTATATCTTAATTTAGACAATACTCCGAAAAGTTGCTCCAATTCAGTCCCAACCAGCTACTTCATAATATTAGATAAATGGTAGTATGAGAATGACTCAAAGTCATTTTGGCTGGTTCAATCATGCCTACATTTTTTTCCTGATTTATTTTTACCTATTTGAATATGACCTATAGCTTATTTAGTTTAAAAAGGAAGAGAATTCAAATGTTCCAAAAGTAGAACACAGCAAGAGAAACATATTCAAAATAGAAATATTCATTTGAAAGCAGTTACTGTAATCAAGAGTTCTTTAGAGAATGGCTTGTTTCATGTTTTTAAGTATGCACACTCCCTCCTATACCCGCCCACCTGATATACCTCTGTAAAAAAAATTTGGCCAGGGATTTTCATTTTAGATTTGTGTTTTTGGATCATTATTGAAGTAATTTAGCTTGTGTAGACATTGCTGATCCGGGCCAAATGTTTCTGGACAACATTTAAAAAAATGAGAGATGTGTTGCAGTGATGATGTAATATTTCACGAACCATGAGACCTATATACTTCATTTTGTGTCAAAACATAGGTTTTGGGGGTCAAGTAGTCCTATAGAGGCAGAAAACAACTCCTCAGAGCAACCCTCCCACCATTTTCCAAAATGGTGGATATAATAGAGAAAGAAGAGGCATATATAGAAATAAAAAGAATGATAATGTTTTTTAATCCTTTTATGTATACACCAAACAATGTTTATGTTCGGAATATTAAAAAATTAATGTTTATCACTCCTGTTTTAGACACATTTTCATAGTTCACTTTTTTTGCTTTGGCAACAGCTTGTGGTACATTTGTAGAATGTTGAACATTTGAAAAGAGCACTTTGAAAGGGGACATCTTTTGTAGTACAGGTTTTGCAAGTACATGTACGTGTAAGTTCAGTGGGTAGCGGCTTTAGAAATTTCATAGGTTTTAGCACCCCATCCCTATCTTCCGAACCAAATTTAAACAGATCTTTCTCACATACGTATGATCCAAAACATTTGCACATCTTCTGATCAAGTAGAATGCTCTTTTAATGAGTCCACGCACAGAATATGACATCAGTGGAATGTCACTTAGTGGGACTAATCTCTTGAACTCACTGTACCGAAGACCTTCAAATGTGTGACAGTCAGAACTTGTTTTCCACAAATGCACAAGTTATTTTTCTATGTTTATAAAAGTCACATTCTTCTTCTGTCTCAGCAAATCCTTTTAGAAACTTCACAGGTTTAGCAGTTAAAGCTCCAAGCTGCGTTCCCATAAGAATATGTGCCTTGATAAGAACTCTGGGCATCTCTGGTTCAAGTTTCTTCTCCAGAATATGAAGCAGGATTAAGCGTCTTTTCTTGCCTGTTCTATGAGGCATCTATATTTGACAGTACAATAACTCAATTGGAACCATTTTGAACAGCCCACTCAACAGGTGGCACAACACGAAGGTCAACTTTCTCTAATTTGCTGATAAGCTCTTGAACAATATGGCCCATGCCTTTTGAATATATCTCTGCAGGCACCAACTCCTCATTGACAATCATTCCATTTGCAGTAATTGGAAATTCAGTGTTCACTCAAGCATCAGCAATATTTTGGCAAGTTAACATCTCCAAGTTCATCTTGTTCGGTGTTGATCACCAGAATTTATCAAGTTGCATGGGTATAGGTGTTGATTTTTTGATGCAGGCGAGGTCAATGGTTCCACTTGAAGACATTCGTCTGATTCTCTCACGTTCTATGACAGATAGTTCAAGATAACTGTCAAAGACAAAGTGCAGTTCTTGCAAGGTGCCACTGACTCTGCTATCTGTAGAACAGTCTGAACGACCTATCTGAAGTTTTGCATGGACGAAATCTTGACCATTCGCGAATGTGCCATATAGCAGCAGTTTTCAATTTGGACACCTTTTCGAATTGAAATTCTTCAGCTGGAAGGTTTTTTTTTCGAGCTCTTGGACGAGTTTGTGCTTTACTGTTTTGGTTGCAGCATCTCCATGAAATAATGGGTTTGTTGGAATAATATCGTGCGACAGAATGTCCTTGATAAAGTCACCCCTTTCTTTTGCTACATCCATCTCTGTATGTGCTTGCGAAAATAGTTTTTTTGTAACCTGTGTAGTGGCTGGTTGGATGAAACTCTCACTATGGTAATTAAAGCATGGACGTTTAGCTTTAGTGATTATGTCAAACAGCTTATTCTCTTTCAATGCAAATCTCTCCTGCTTCAGTTCTGCATATAGTTTTGATCCATGTTCCAGGACATCTAGTAGAGGTGTCTTTATATCATTATACACATAATGTTTGGTCAGGAAGTATAAGGTATAGTCGCACAGGCTCAGTCATTTCAGAGGGGTTTTCTTACTGCTGCATGAACTGAAGAAGGCTGTGAACATGTTTATTAAAACATTCCCCTCTCTTTCCCAAAAGTTTGTGGTGAGGAACAGTTTCACAATGGTCCAATAATTTTGAATTTGTCATCTGTCTGAAAACATTGCAAATAGAAAGGACTTCATGGTAAAATAGCTCCCATTGAGCAACATATTCACTTTTACGTGTCTGACCAACAATTCCCTTGAAACATTTCTGTGAACTATGGAGACACAGCATTAAACATTCACTCTCTGTCTTTCACTATATAATGTCTTTGGATGAATTTTCTGTAGAGGTATGGTTTTTCCACCTCTAGCTTCTTCACTCTTTCCAAATGCCAGGACCCATATCTCTGGGAGTTTACACAATTGAATTGCCAAACACAGTAATCAGTGATTCCACAGTCTTCACATGCAGCTCCCAATCACCTTTCCAATCAGCATGTACCAAGTTTTTGACTAGAGCTATCATGTGTAAAGCATGTCCCCAGTACTTGCAAAATTCTGATTTTTCTTCACATTCTTTGACATACTCTACAAACTTGGTTTTCAGCTTTTCTGATTTTGGACTGAGTGTATTGAACATTGCCTGGCTTTGCATTTTGTCTTTTGACTGAAGTGCACCCTGTGCCTTGTTCACTTCTGAGATAAGATATGCAAAACCTAATTTGTCATTCTTGATCCAGAAAACATTCCAATGCAATGTTTCTATAGCCTCAGATATGATGAGCATACCATTAACATAATGAGTTCCTCTCAATACTGACTGGACAGTTTTGCATCCAAAGATTTCAGCCTCAAAAAGTGTATCGTTTATGTCACATCGACTGAGATAACGTCCTGCACACCACAACACTACTTTTGTCATGTGGAAAACGCCCATCATTGAATCAAGATCATCAAATTCTAATGGATAGCTCATAAAAATGTCAGCTACAATATGGAAAACACCTTCATTGCATAAAATTGGCAGGATAGGCTGGTCTTCAAGCTGAGGCACACACATTTAGGAACGTTTTTAGAGCTGTGTATACTGTTTTGTAGTTTGTGACTGGAGATTGTATTACTGGTAAAAACTCAAACTTCTTCAGTGGGAAGAGCATGAATTCCAGCCCACTGAGGAACTGACTTTTCTTCAACCTTCAGTCCGCACCGAATAAGCGATATGATACATTCAGTTAAATTTGCTTTGTAGACCGCAGCATCAGGTAGAAGAAGATCCATGTCCTCAGCCATTTTGAAACTTTCTGGTAGAGTGGGACCTGTTGACTGCTTGCAGTGATTTCGCACACTTTGGCAAGACAGTTGGGTTATCAGTTTGAAGCTTAGTTTGTTTATGTATACAGTTGACACAGCTTGTTTTAGAGCATTGGCACAGTCTTGAAAACGTGCCATGGCAGTATCATGTGTGCTGGATGTTCCAGACAAAGAAGAGCTATCTTCAAAATCAAAATTATCAAGAGCAACAATTGTAAATCCTTTCCTGGTATAGTGCATTGGAAGTGGTGTGCTATCGGATTCACTAGATTTTACAGCATGAGCTGCTAACAAGTTCCTGCTCTGTACTATGTCTTTATAACTTCTTGATACACCAATCCTATTAATTGAAGTTAGCAGCTCTCTACGTTTCCACTTGTCATAGATTACATGGGCAGCCATCATGTGTAGCGGGGTTATCTTTTTGGAACAACACAGTGTTCCAGCACACTTGATTCAGATTTACAAAATAATTAATAATATTTTCACAGAAGTGATCCTTGTTATATTTTAAACATTCTTTTCACATAATCAATTCTCATATTTGAGCAAAAAAGGCAATTCAGCAGAGGAGTTCTTTTTAGATTCTTTATTGAAGACTTCTTTTTTTAGACAGGGTAAAAACCGTAGCCAACGCGTTTCGTCCTCGCGGACTTCTTCAGGGCTACAAACAACATACATATATACAACATTTCTTCCCATGAAATATTCCATCTTTACTTTATAAACATTAAAAATAAATTTACAATCCATTTTATTCTAAAAACCAAGTCATTAGAAATACATATTTTATAACATTTTCTATAAGCAAGGTGATCATTGAAGGAGCTGTGTAAAGCATGAATCTCATGACCAAACAACATTCAGAAATTTTCTGCTGATTTTGACCCATTCTATATACCAAATTTCATTATTAAATACTCCACTAAAAGATAGGTGCAATCTGTTTTGCCTCAATCCCCTTCCAATTTGCATTGGGGTTATCTTTTTGCCCTGATGTAATTAATAAAACATGATTTGGAAAATACAGTACATTTGCACAGCATAAGCCTGTCAGTTCATGGGATTGTCTTCCACTTCTTTGCTTATATCTTCAAAGCCATCATCAATGTTGTCGGCTTCTGTTTTGAACTCAAGAACTTTAGTTTGTAATAGTTTTGCTTTGCTGATATTAAACAATGATGTAAAAATGTTAAGACAACATCAGGCATTCTTGTTGACTCCCATGATTTGTGGAGCTCTGGGGCAACACAAAATGTATCATTAAGTCCATAATATAAATCTTTCAGGATGTTTCTTAAAATAGTTCCTGCTGATTTTACTGCATCCTGTGATCTTATTTTGGCAGCAAGAACTTCAGGAGTCAAATAGGTGGCTCATTTTTTTTGTTAGACTGACAAATACGAATTCTGTCCGTGTACATTCTCACCAGAAAATGTTTAATTTTATTATTATGGATCAATACAGTTTCATCAATGTTGGCCATTATTTCTCTGATCTCACTGAGTGTGAACCCGTAGCCAGCACTCAAGAGTAGCTTTAAAACCTTATTTGCTTTTTCAAAGAGTGTAAACTTAACTGAAGGCAGGTGGTTGCTTTGCTGCTGGAAGCTCATTGTACATTCATATTTTCGAACGTATGCATGAATGCAGTTTGTGTGAGCATACAGATCCACTACAAATACATTCACCTCACTGTTTAGATCAGCTACTCAGCTGAAAACTTCATCTTGGATGTAGATAAAAATTATTAAATGCAGATTGCCCTTTGACACTCACATACTTTGTACTTTGTTCTTTCGTCAGTCCCTTTGGCCCTTGTTCTACCACAGATAACACATTGAAGTTCCTCTGCTTTCTGATCAGTTGGTGGAGATGGACGAGGGGTAGCCATCGATCTACTAAGTGAATGGGCATTGGTTTTGGTTGTCTTCGAATTCTCAGAAGACTTGGATTCTTGCTGCGATTCACTGGTTTCTCATATTTTTTGATGAATGTTTTCCAGGCAATTTCCATTGTATACGACTTGTAGCACTTGTTGTTACAATGATAAAATATTTGATCCTCTTCACCCATCAGTTTCAATCTTACGTGAACTTTGTCTTGCCATATTTCTGCAGCATCTCAAACTTTCCTCTGCCCAGCCACAGCTGATGTTAGCTTTTCTTTCAGATTAGTTTGGCATATTACACATTTTTTTTGTTCAAGGAGTCCTCAGATTTTGTAGTTAGCATCACTCTGTCAGTAGGTAAAGATCCTGTGCTACCAGCTGCTTCGCTCATGTTAACGAATTTGAATCAACGGAAAACCTGAAACAAAAATACTATTAAAATTCATACCCAATATGATGGGTAAAACACATCCTTATAAAGCCGCAATTTTGGAAAATGGCCGAAGGGTTGCTCTGAGGAGTTATTTTCTGTCTCTATAAGACTACTTGACCCCTAAAACCTATGTTTTGACACCAAAATGAAGTATATTGGTTTCATGGTTCCTGAAATATTACATGTTCACTGCAACACATCCCCCATTTTTAGGTCGAGCAAGACAGCGCAACTGTCTCTTTGAGACCTGCAGTAATCAGTCTGTGTGCATCAAGTCCCTCCCCTTTTTTGCAATTGCTTTTCATTTGTCTATGTCAGTGTCCTTTAAAAATCCTTGCTTGCTAGTGGTCAGTCCTGCCTCTTTGTCCCTCCTTTCTCTCTTCTGTTCCTCCACAGAGCAGTGAAGTAGTACTGTCTCATTCCGCTATGGTTCTATATCTGTTCTCTGGGGGACTCTTTTGCCTTGGTTTCCTGCTCTGTTACTGTTTGTCTGTGTTTAGCTTCAGTGCCCTAGCTGCTTACATTCAAATATAGCATTCTTCCTCCCACCTCCTCTTAATGCCACAGTTGTGTTCCTGCTGCCTTTTATACTGCTGCCTCCCCCACTGTGGCTCTGGCTCCGTTAATTGTATTTTCTTAATTAGGCTTTTTGCAATTTTCGATCTCCACCATCAGTTGGGCTATTTCTAGTAGGACATTTGCTTGTTTTGGGCTTCCTTCTCAGGGGCATTGGGCTTGTTTTCTAGGTATGGCCTGCAAAGGGTTTCCATCCCGCCTCCTCTCTTTCCTGGCTCGTGCTTCGTCCCATCCCTCACCCCTCCCACCATGTTACGTGAGCTGCAGCCTCATAGTAGCCACCTGCCAGGCTTCATTGCTTCAAGCTTTCATCGGAGGTCAAAGATTTTGCTGGTAGTAAACACTACTGAGCTTTCCAACTTTCAGTGATTTGTTATTACTATTTATTATTGTGCACGAAGGAAGCTGCTGCTGGGTTACCATGGTATTAAATAGCCAGTGCTGCCTTCCCTGGAATGCTGTTAACTCTTTCACTCCTGTGTTAATGAGACCCTCCGAGAAGTCTTTCCTCGGTGATAAATAGGTTTCCATTTCTGCATTTACTGCTGTGGGCCAGGGCGGGGTCAGTAGAACTCCTTTCATGCAAAGGGCAGGGTGGAGCAGACCGATGAGATGAAGGAAGGAGTGGGTGTTGGCCAGCTTACTGAGGGCTCCACCTCCTCCAGTATCAGCCACTCTTTGTTTACTTCGCAAAGCTAAGGGACTGGCTGCAGAAGGAGAGGGCATTCTGATTTTCGGTTTCTATCGAGTCAGAACCATTGAAGAGCGAGCATGTTGTCTGTTATGCTCAGGAACAGCTCTTCATCTTTTTCCTGCTCAGCCTTCCCTAGTGGGTGAATTTATTATAATGCTATTTATTTTTAAAATTGTCTCCACTGAACAGGCTTTACCTTCGTCATGCTCTGATAATTTAATAAAAATAAACCGCCTGTGACTTCCGCAACCACCACCACCAGTTGATTAATGTTTTATTGTTGCTGCACTCGTGTGCTTTAAATGAAAAAAACATGCACACAGCTTACTCGGTCATTTCGTTTTTGTTTTCCAGCTGTGCTGAGAGCTCACATTAATGGTTAAAAAATAGGGTGAAACTATTTTACCAAATTTACTTTAGTCACCAAGTTAGGCAGATAAGGAAGCGTCAAACCAAAAGTGCAGCTGCACTGCTGTTTTTCAGTACTTAATGGGAAATCCGAGCACAGATGAAAACAGGATCTGTAAAGATATGCTGTTTTCCATTTGTAGTACATCTCAAAGTTCTTCCCCATCAATTTCAAATTTCACCAGACGCTATTGAGTTTGGATGGAAATATCCAGTAATAATGGCCAGTATCGCAGAGCGTTTAAATATAGTGAATCGTGAAGAGTTAACAGCAGACAGAATAATATTGAAGTCAGCTCGCTTTTAGGGGGTTCGTGCTTCCAGATCGTTCACTATTTTCCCTGCTTGATGACACCTTGTTGCAGTCCTGTTAGTTTTTGCCTTTGTTGATGTATTGATTTTTAGGTCTTGGCCTACACCAGCACTTGCGCTGGTCTGGCCGAGAGTTTTAGTAAGCGGGTTTTGGAAGTGCAAACACTGGCTTTCGGCTGGCGACCAGCTTGAGTTCACGATGGCGTGCACGCGCAGCTGCCATCTGGGTTTCCTATCTCTTCCTCATTTCCTCGTCATGGCTCATTAACTCTCTGGACTCTGATGTTTCAATCGCAGCAGCAGCTCACATTACCAACTGAGGGCCCTGGACTACAGTCACATGAAAAACAACAGCGATTAGCATTGAAATGCAAGCTTTTTTTTGTCTAGTTAGAAATATTGCTTCGGTGGGTTGATTTCACCTTATATCGCTATTTGTTTTATATTGAGAGTCACAGCCTAATTACCAGTATTTTTGTCTCTCACTGTGTTTTTTTTTAAATATTTATTCGCGCAAAGCACAAAGCTATATTTAAGGTTACTTTTTCCGCGTCACTTCTTCACTCTATTTAAACTCCACACCCCCCACTCTTATTGTCTCTCTCCTTCTCTCTCTCTCCCCTCTCTAATTCTCTCTCTACTTAATTAACTCTCCCCTCTCTATCTTTTTTAGCCTTTCATTCTCTCTCACCCCTTTATCTGTTTCTCTTTCAAACTCCTTCATTCACTCTCTCTCCCCTTCTTTCTCTCTCTCTATCCCGCTCCACTCTTTATTCTATGTACACCCTTTCTCTCTCTTTCTCTCCACCCTCTCTAATTGGGCATTATATCTTCACTCTATCTCTCACTCGGCAACACCACAGCATCAATCAGAGCCAGCACAGCATCAATCAGAGCCAGCACAGCATCACTCAGCACCAACACAACATCTCTCAACGCCATCACAGCATCACTCAGTGCAACCACAGCATCACTCAGTGCAACCACAGCATCACTCAGCACAACCACAGCATTACTCAGCACAACCAGAGCATCACTTAGCGCCACAACAGCATCACTCAGCGCCACCACAACATCACTCCGCGCCACCACAGCATCACTCAGCACCACCATAGCTTTACTCAGCGACACCACTGCATCACTCAGCACCACCACAGGATGACTCAGCACCACCACAGGATGACTCAGCACCACCACAGGATGACTCAGCACCACCACAGGATGACTCAGCACCACCACAGGATGACTCAGCACCACCACAGCATCGCTCAGCACCACCACAGCATCGCTCAGCGCCACCACAGCATCGCTCAGCGCCACCACAGCATCGCTCAGCGCCACCACAGCATCACTCAGCGCCACCACAGCATTGCTCAGCGTCACCACAGCATCGCTCAGCGCCACCACAGCATCGCTCAGCGCCACCACAGCATCGCTCAGCGCCACCACAGCATCGCTCAGCACCGCCACTGCATCGCTCAGCGCCAAGACAATATCACTCAGCACGACCACAGCATCACTCAGCACCACAGCAGTATCACTCAGCAACACCTGAGTATCATTCAGCATCACCTCAGCATCGTCTCCGCAACAGTCACCACCACCACCACCACTACCACCTCAGCATCACTCAGCACCACCTCAGCCTGCTCTCGGAATCTGGCATCTGTTGATTCTCCCCTAGCGGCTGGCCGCTGCTAGTGTTATAATACAGGTACTAGTTCCCAACCTTCACCCTCCGATTGTTTATGCCCCCTCAAAAAAAAAGCTTTAACAAACAACCATTGCAATAGGCAGAAACAAGTTGCCAGCATTGCAAGAACAAAAGAAAACTGAGGACATTTTTTATTGTAAATACTTTTTTTAATATGGTCGTTCAGTTTTACATAATGCCTTCTTGGTCATATATAAAGTAACAAAAATGCTTCTAACACTTTTTTATTATAACTTTTCAGCATGCCGCACAGCAGCCACACTTCTCTACAGCACAGCTTGAAGACTTTGGCAAAGTCAATAGCTCTGGCTAAACACTTATAAGGCCCCAAAGGCGAGACCTATTGGCTATGCCAATGCTTGTTTAGCGTGAGGCCAGGCAGTCCCCAACACGCATGCTCCTGGGTGCTTGCTTAAGATCCTTTGTTATCTAGGTAGCAAACGGAAGCTGTTCTTCACATAGATAGTATTGTAGCCCCACATTTGAAGCAAGTAGAAGCTGTGGTTTGAATACTAGCTGTGTGATTACATGTTTGAATCCCAGCAGAGTTGTCTTCCGATTTTTATTATGTAAATGGTGTTTTCGTTTTGTGATGATTGATTCCTCGTTCTCCCGTTTGGAAGCGCTGTGTGCAGCAATTGTGCAATAAAAACGAAAATGAGTTTTATTTTTGTAAGAGGCACCGCAGCTCCTGACAAGCTGCTACTGGCTCCAGTTCTTTTGCACTATTTTCTTTATTCCCTAAATAGGAGGCAGCCGCTTCTCTTTATGTAGATGGTGTTGTTCCAACTTCCCTATTGCAAGCCAGAGGTAGCTATAGTACAGCGGATATTCCTTTGCCTTAGAAAATTTCTGGGTGGCGGGGTTCCCGTAGCAGGGGAAGGGATTCAAATCATAGCAGAGGAGTTTCACATAAGTGACTTATTGTTTTTTGAATTACTTACAACTGAATTTTTGGGGAAGATTGTGCTGTGCTTTGGAAAGCGCCTTTGAAACAAAACCCCCAAAACTATGGAGCAAACTCATACCCCCTCACCTCCTCTATGTTTTGTTGATGAACACAGATCCACTGGTTTCCCTTCTAGTGGTCTTGGATCTGTGGGTGCTGCAGAATCACACAGCCAGGGCCGGACTGGCTACCGGGCGTTTTGCTGTGCTGCCAAGCAGGGGCTGATTTCGCTGCGGTGGGGGCTGATTTCGTTGATGGGGACCTGTGTGTGCTTTTAAATAAACATTTCAAAACGAATGTTTTTAAGCACACGCAGCTCCCCATCAACGAAATCAGCCCCCAGCTCGGCAGCACAGCAAAACGCCCGGTAGCCAGTCCGGCCCTGCCCACAGCTGCCCTTTAACCAGGGTCTACAGGTGGCCAATCTGCATGTGTGACAAACTCTAAAATATAATTGCTGGTACCTGACTGCATCAGAGTCTGACGCATTACGTTCATATATTTATAATTGTGCAGACCAAACCTGACAGACGTGACCGTTTCATGAATGTTTGTCCTCACGCAGGGCATGGCTGTGCTTCTATTTTTATGCAATTGCACGTACCAACGTGCAGACATTTATCTGAATTAGCGCTTGTGCTGCAAGCGGCACAGCACTGAAACAGTAACCAGCGATTTCCAATATATATTGTCTGCACCACTATCTCGAAGAAATTTGGAATTCAATATATGCTCTTTAGAAAGTGCTGTCTCATTAATGCAGCTGTGGCCAGTGTGAGCACAGGTTTAAGTTGTGCTCTCTGTGAAACCAGCCTTAGCAAAGCCAGTAGGTCTGGCGTGGGCTGCCAGGCTTTAGACTTTGTCAATGCTTGCTTTCTTTTGTCATGGTTTTTGCAAAACGTTATTGGTGGGGAAGTTGCTTGGAACTCATCAATCTTAAAAACAAACAGCTTAGAAGCAAAAATTATTTGGGTCTCAAAAAGCAAATTTTGCCATAGTTGTCCCTGACATTTAAACAAACTACTTTGTGTGTGGATGTGCAACTTGTGAAAGGGCAGAATGCTGTCACTCACAGTAAAACTAGCCAGTGGCTGAAGTGGGCTGAGCCATTACCCTATGCTGTAATATAGGCTGTACTGGGAGGAAGAAAAATGTTAATGACACAATAACAGGCCATACAAATAAGTATATATACTTATAATTTTAGTGAAATTAAACGGTCTTGGCTAACACCAGACCTAACCACAAATAACTACGTACCACACACAATTCAGTTGGCATGTTGCAGAACAGAAGGCTCCTGGAATAAATGAATTGATGTAAAGCAAGGCAGACAATTAACTTGCAACATATATCAAGTGGCCATATTCTCTGGAATTGCCCTCTTCTAAGAAACACGAGGAATATTGTTTCAAACAGCTGATGTGATAGTAATGAGAAGCATGGTGCGCATTGGCAGAGTGGTAAATCATCATTATCTATGAATCATCATTGAATATGGTAAAGACGACAGATACATTGCTGTTGCTAAAATATTACTAAAAGTAAAACAATCACAATGCCGCACACGTTTAGATGTAATTTTATCATTATTGATGTATTAGTATGACTTAATTGTAAATTTCAAGCTGGTAAATGCAAAGAGAAGGTTCATAGCTTATTGTTGCCAAATACAAAGCAACAGTAATGAAAGTGCAATGAGAAATTTGCTGGTATTGTGCACTAAAAAGCTACATATAAATTAACATGTTTTATTTCCTGTAAAAACTAAGGCGACGATGAAATCTTTATAATTTAATGTAAAGTAGACAAGTTAATGATAAATATCGTTATAGCATATCATTGTCATTAAAACATTTATAATATTAACTTTAGGTCAATATGAATATGATTTTTGTTTCTGTAAATATGGAGGTGATAAAGTGGGACGTTGATTCAGACGGCTTATATTTACTGATTGCTGATGGCCGTTTCTTAACAGTACTTCTTGCGTACCATCATTATCATGCTAACATTTATGCAGCACTTACGAGATGTGGGCATGCATTTCTGCTCTGTGGAGCAGATTCATTTTTTGGTCTGGCCCAGAGATATCTTTAGGTGTCTCAACCGCCTTCAGTAATAAAAAGAATTCTAAACAAGCATTTGCAATGCGGTAGGTCTCGCATGACTGAAAGTTTAAGCTATTGGCATTGCAAAAAATAATGCACCGCCAATAGCTCAAACTTTCAGTAATGCGAGACCTATTGCATTGTAAATGCTTGTTATAAATGTCATCCAGAAAAATGTGGCCGTGCTTAGCAATGTCAACCCAAGATAAATGTATTATCTAATGATACATAAACACAAATCAGAAATGAAAATCTCTGGACACATTTTTTTTTATGGAGGTATATCAAGGGGCCATGACTATCCCCTCCACCCGGGCCTTTAGCACAGCAATCTTGAACTTTGCATGATTTGAACTGTTTACACCTTATGACTGACCGATCACTCAGAGGTTTTTGTGGAACTCTGCCATCCTGTGATTGAGCTGGTAAATAGTGGGTGCATGTGGAATGTCTATGTCAGCACAAGCGGGAAGGGGTGAGGTTTGTTGTTAATTGCCAAGTGTAGTTCTATTTGAAATCAGTAATTTCTAGCAAGTTTACAATATTTGTCAGAACTTCTCAGTGGAGCTGAAGCACAAGTGTTTTTCAGAGGCCAGCGATATTTACTAGTTCTTCCTAATCTACCAAAAAACCATGAGATAATGTCCCTATGAAAGAACTGAAATAAATATCCTCTGGCATTTCTAAGTTTATCCTCTATTGAATCTGCACAATCATGCTCCCTTCCATTTCTAATGAGCTGAATACCACCCTGCAAGAATTGTCTTAACCGGATAGAGACTTAACCCTAATTTATATCTCTCATGCATTTACAATGCCGGCCAAATTCTTCAGCCGAGCTTGTATACACAGTGAGGACCGTCCAGGGATTGATTTGAACCGGCCCCTGCTAGTGGGGGCCCCCAACACTTAATTTTGGAGGACCAGCAGTTTTTTTTCGACATTAGATAATTAGCAAGAACAAGCAAGGGTAAAGCACAAACAGAGGAAGAGAAAGACAGAAAAAAACATCCTGCAGTGAGAAACCAGCAAGAGTGAGATAAAGGAGCAGGGAGTGTGTGTTGGTGGATTTAAGCCTACCAGCCTTTGTATTTGGCGTATGGATGTTTAATTGCTCGAGCCATGGGCTTCAGAGCAGAGGCTGGGGCACCAGCACTCATTCTTTTGCAAATTAAGTACTGGGACCACCACCTGATTAATCAGGCAAAAAGAAAGAGATGGCAGCTCGTCCTAGGAAGGCAAACTGCAAATCACAACAGTGATACACATTACTGAAAATTGTTTAACTTAACATTATAAACATGCACGCTTTTCAATGTTGCTCTCATACTAACAATGAAAGCCAGGAACCAATGTCCCACAGGAAATAAAACCTATCAAGAGGAATGTAAATAGCGAAGCACAACAGTTTGCATGCAGCATAGAAAAGAACCAAAACAATGTTCTTGGTTAATAAATAGGAACAACGAATAAAAGGGAAAAAAACAGCAAGATCAACAATACACATAGAGAAAGATTCTCACAGCTGTATGGCCTCAAAAACATAACAAGCACTGACAAAGTAAAAAGGTCTCGCCAATGGGAAAACTATTGGCTTTGCCAATGTCTTTTACCCATGTTGTACAGCCACGTGGTTCACGTTATTTTACATTTAATTTGTGTATATAGTTCTTAAATAAGATTTACATTGCCTACATTTATGGAGGACTGTACTGTCCCGAAACCTACAGTAATGTTTCAGCTTGCCTGTGATATATGAAATGTATTCATGATATGTGCAAAAATATTATGTCATCCAGAGTGCAACTATTTTATTAAAGGGGTCTAGGCATAACAATGTTTGATCACTGTCCTGCACACAGTGCCCATCTCACATGTAATTGACAGCCACACTATATCTTGCAGCAAGCTGATTGCAAGCTGAGCTGGCCATAGGCATCAAGACCCTTGTTTGATAATCGGAAGCTCCGCACATCACCTGAGAGCAGACCACATCTGAGCAGCCTGTCACCCGGGCTCACACACCGACAGCAGCACACTAGGAAACCATGCAAAGTTAGAAGGGTACGATGTTTTCATTGGCATTACCTGGATATCTGCTGACTCTGGAAAGAAATAATTATTATCACTTCAAAAAACTCTCCATAACCTGCCACGTACCCATCAATGACCTCGCTTGTTTTCTTGTCTCTGTCTCTTAAGCAAGCATGCACCCTCCAATTAAATATATTGCACCTCTGCTGATAAGTGCAGGTACTGTCCCTCTCAAAATAATGAAGTGCAGGTACACAGTACCTGACAGTACCAGCCCATTTACACCCTAGCAGTAAGACCCCTTTCAGCAACACCAGCACACAGGGGTACAAGGACTGTAAGACACAAGCGGAATGCATTGAAAACTGCCCACAAAAATGCAGTTGCAAATGCCAATCATGCATGTGCACCGGGACATGGCTACACAGAAGAATGTGCTGTAGTAGGCAGGCGGCAAGCACTGACAGAAGCACAGTGGGTGCGACCTCTAGACTGCGAACCATGAGCGCACTTAAAGCATATTCTTCTTCGGTGCTGCTGTCAGTATGTGTGGTTTTCATTGAATCATCTGTGCATCTGCCTTTTCGTCCTGTCACTATGTGCTGCCTGCAGTGCATTGTTCTGTGCTGCTGCTCTTGTGCTCTACTGTACTTGGGACCTACTGTTTCTTGGCAGCACGCACACACTCAACTCAGAAAACATGACAGAGCACATGAATTTTCAGCGAATTCTTTAATTTTTGGGAAGTGAAAGGGTTTAGTGGATAAAATACACATACGACCTGCTCGAGTAAGCTTTCTGCTGCGCTGATTTGGCCTTTCATTCTACTGAAGGTGATTCAGACCTTCATTTTGGGAGTCACACTATTCTTCGTGTGAGCTGTGCGGGCGGAGTGTAGTGCTTCTATGGGATTTCAACTCTGTTGTCTCACTATAAATTTACGCCTTGTTACTTACACCTGCCATTTAGTCACCGAGTGGAAGCATGCTTGCATGAAGTGGAGGAAGTCTCCAACCTTCCCAGCATTAGCGTCTATTTAACGAGTCTCGGTGTTGGATCAACTTCCTGTGATTCTGGACAAATCACTTAATCTCCCAGTGCCTATGTCACAATGATCTGAAACACGGACTGATTGTAACCTCCTCCCTCACTTTCGCTCTTGATAACAATCAATTTATGTCATTACATTGTTTCAGATAAAAGCTAGGAGAGCATCCTTTAACATCGATAAAAAAAGCCCAAAAATGTAATGTGAAAAGTAATCTGGTGCACATGTAAAATGCGGCAGTGTCCTCAGTCCAATTTTGAGCTATTTAGAAAAAAAGCAGCATGGGGTGGGTTGGGGCAAAAAAACTGTATTGGGGCAGCTAGGGGGAAAAAGGAAATTGGTGGCGGTGGAGGTGGAGGTGGAAGTAAAACAAGGGAGCAGAGCGCACTGTCAGATGAAACTCTCACTTCCCTCTCACTGCATTGTATCCATGGGTGAACTGACGGGCGAGGACATGGCTTTTCTGCGTGGCCATATGGGCCCCTTCAACCAGAGGAAACCGGGAAAACAATTCCCAAGAGCCCATGGCATGAAAGGCCTACTGACAGCAGCGCGTGGGAAACGGAGGAAGTGGGTTTTTGCAGTCTAGCTACCAGCAGGACTTTCTGGACACTAAGCATGCCAAGCCACGGCTTTTTGCAGCTCAGCGGAGGGTAAAGGACCCTAGCAATTGGCCCCACCCGCCACAGTGCTACTTTTAAGCCCCGCGGGTGCAGCATGCTCCCAAGAATGGGGTATTTTACCTTGACCAGCCTCCTACTGGCTACCATCTTGAATTCTGTATATAGCAAATGGCCATGATCACATGCGCGCGAGCCAAGGAGGCAGTAACATGAGCAGAAAGCAGTGGGAGGAGAGCGAGCATCTGCAAAAGATAAATCACAGGATCCATGAAGCAGGTACTGCGCTGAGCCAGGGAAATGCTCGTTCAACTTAAAAAAAAGTCCCTACACAGAAAGTATTTTTGAAAAAAGCGGACGTTTCCAAGTCCTGGCGCAATATTCCAGGGGAGTCAAAAACTTGGAAAAAGGAGGGACCAGGAAGCCAAATCACAAACTAGCCAGCAAGGATTTTCAGAAGACAACTGACTAGACAACTCCAAAGCGATGGGAGGAGTCCAAACCCACACAGTGCATACAACAGATCATCTTGACAGTGCAAGTGATGTCTAGGCTAGACCTAAAAATGAAATATTCTAAAGAGGGTTAAGAAATATTTTGTAAACTCTCAGAATCCACCACATGGTTCCCGCAAACAGTGTACTACAGTGATTCTTAAACTGTGATCCAGAAACCCCCGGGGGTCCATGAAGTCTATTTAGGGGGTCCGCAATGCTTAGGAAATTAAATAACATTAAAATATCTTAATATTGATAAATACAATGTCAATATACACCTTGATATATGTACGTATAATAACGAACTTGCATTGCGGTTGTTGAATTCACCTGATATGACCTCCCCCTCAACCCTGAGTCAGAAATACATGGTCAGGCAGGCCCTGCGAACTAGGCCTGAAGCAACTGATTGACAGATTAAAGGTATGAGGGGACACGTAACCCTTAGACAAATGCATGAACAGGAAAACCCAGATAGGCAGCGACATCACAGTGGTCTCAGGAGTTTGGCCCCCACTAAAACACGTTAGGCCGAAGGGTCACATGTTCCCAAAACACCATAAAGTCAGATGCCACACTAAGTTAGAAACACTCAGCCAATCAGAACACAGCATGCACACTACATACATTCAGTCCTCACACGCCCTCCATGTCAGACATCTAGACACGTACCCACTAGCTTCGCATTGTGTACACGCAGGTTCGAGACCCACCTGCATTTCTTATCAAGTGACAAATTTATGACTCAGTGACTAGGCCCAGATTCCTGTTCTGAAGAGAATGCACAAACTGCTTCATTACACTTTGTGAAATGTATAAAAAGATGGCCAAAATCAATGTACTTTGAGAAGGTCTTCAGACCCCAACTCTTGATATGACTCAAGGGGGTGGGGAGCCTGGGACAGGGTGTCCGCTATTAGTCGCATCAGGAAGGAAGGGTGCCCACGTCTGTAAAAATACCTCAATCTGTTCTTGTAGATTATAAATGATACGTTCATGGGAGGCCATTTGAATCATTGCGACCAGTCAGGTTTCCAGCGACGGGGTATGGGTGACCTTCACTGTCAGAGAATACATATCTTGGCTGTGGCCAAGGCTGTGTGGAGGAGGCGGTTCTATGGGCGTGAGAGTTCTGGTGAGTGCCTCACATCATGGAGGAGGATAACTGAGGGGGTAAGCGGAACGTGTAGTTGCATGGAGGAACTCAAGACATTCCTATGTGCAGCCAGAAGGGTTGGGTCAAAGGACAGTCGCATATGGTGTGTGCTGTGTCGCAGTGAGCATTCACACATCGCCAGAAGTTCGTGTGGGGGAGGAGACCCGCTCTGTTTAATTTCGTTGGTGTCCAGTGCCAGTCATGTAGTGTCTTGAAGAGACAGCACTTTAGGTGGGCCTCTCTCGTGCCTTTGTCCAGGGCTTCTAGAATATCTGTCTATTCATCATCCTCAAAGGAGGTTTGTAGGTGAGTTTGCCATTTGGCACGAAGAGTACGCGAAAGGGGCTGTGAGAAAAGGTGCATTGAAAGCGTGTCGTATAGTCTTGACATCACTCCCTTGTGGTGCCCCCAAATGGTCAGAAAGGACATTATAGGTGAGGACTGTAGAGACCAAGGACAGGGACCCAAACAACATCTTAGGCAGTGTTGCATGTAACGCCAGGTTTGCCATGGGTGGAGGCCAAATTCCTCCCTCAGTTGGCCGAACGGCTAAAGATCTCTGTTGAGCAGAAGTTGGTCTACGGTGTGAATACCTGCTTCTCTCCATTGAGTCTAAGACAGGGGCTGGGCATCGATGCATATGCCGTCATTGCTCCATAGGGCACCTTATCATGTAAGCGCGGATCTACCCCAAGGAGGTGGTGTGTCTGTAGCCAGGCCTGGTGCATAGCATGTAATACAGGGTGTCTGGGTCCTGGATGGTGGGTGCAACCCCCATAAAGCACAGAAAGCCCTGTGCCAACAGAGAGCAGCTCCTGTTCGATATGTACCTATTGCAGTGGCTCTGGGACGCCAGGGAGCAGGTATGCCAATTGGGAGAGTGGAGGACGAGGGTGTAGTGCTCCATCGACAGGAGGCCCAGGCCTCCGTTTGAACGGAGCGTCATCAGTTTGGTCGCGGCTAGATGGGGTTTCAAGGATTGAATTTGGGAGTCGATTAAGCTCAGCATGGATAAGGGCACCGGGATGAGGAGCATCCCAAGCGAGTATGTGAAGCGCAGTAGTATGAACATCCCTACTGCCTGCACCCTACTCCACATGGAGAACCCCAGGCCTGACCATTTCTCAAAGTCGTGCTTCATCTGACCACCAGTGGGTCAATGTTGTCCGAGACCATCCCCTCCGTTCCCCTGTTCACCAGTATCCCTAGGTATTTGAGGCGAGAGGGCTGCCACCGGAAGGGATATCCATGTATGGCCGCTATAGTGGTGCCAGCCGATATTGGGAGGGCCTCGCTCTTGTCCCAGTTTACTTTGTACCCAGAGAGGATAGAGAAGTCACCAATGACGCTCAGCAATGCTGAAAGGGAGCGGTTAAGGTCGGTTAAGGTAAGCATGACATCGCTGTATAGAGATAAATCTTGGAGTATCCAGTTATAAGTAGGACACCCACTATGCTGGACTGGCTGATTTGCGTATGGTGGAGGCAAGGGGTTCCATGGCCAAGAGGAATAGGAGTGATGAAAGTAGGCAACCCTGGCACGTGCCTCTTTGGATCGGAAAGAGTTTGGATAAGAATCCACCACAGTTAACCTGGGCCGTGGGGTGGTCATTTAGCAGCCGCACTTTGGCGATGAATCGGTTACCCAAGCCAAAGTGCTCCAGCACAGCAAATCAGTAATCCCATTCTATACGATTGAAAGCTTTTTCGGTGTCGAGAGAAATAGCCATCACATCCGTTGGTAGGTCCTTGGCCATCCAGAGGGTGTGCACCAGGGTGCGAAGATGATTTCTGGAGGAGCGGCCCGGCACGAAGCACAGCTGCATATGGTGGATTAGAGAAGGGAGGATTTTTCTCAGGCGTGCTGCTAAAACACAGACCAGGATTTTAATGTTGCAGTTGAGCATAGAGATATGTCTGTAACTGCCACACAGTAGAAGGTCACTTTCAGGTTTGGGTAAAACTGCGATCACTGCTTTATTGGATAGGGGTCCCGGGGAGGTCATCTGCTCCGCCTCCTGGAGGGTGGCGTGCAGGGCATCAATGATCTCCTCTCCGGTCCACTGGTAGAATTCCGCTGGAAAGCCATCTTCCCCGGGGGCTTTATGGTAGGGCAGTTTGGGTATGGCAATTGCTATCTCCTCCTTACTAATTTTCCTCTAGGAGCTCTCTGCCTTTGTCCGAGAGTCGGGGGAGGTCTACCCCATCTAAAGAAGTCGGCCACTCAGTCTGGGCCTGCTGATTCACCCGGGGTATACAAAGTCTTGTAGAACGAGGCAAACTCGTTTACAATGTCCTGGGGATGGGTAAGGACTTTGTCCCCCTTTGATTTTATGGCGGGGATGGCCATGGCAGCTTCTCTCTGCCATAGTTGGGCTGCCAGTATTCAACCAGTCTTTTCTCCCTGCTCTTAATGTCGCCCCTTCAGGCATTTCAGAGCGTATTCAGCCTTAGAAGTAAAGAGGTCGTTAAGGCCCATCCGGGCTTGTTCTAGGAGTCTACGGTGATGCATAGTGGGATGGTGGGAGTAGAGCCAGGTGAGAGAAGCGATAGCCCCCTCTAGTTCTTTCGGGTGAGTAATCACCTGTTCGTTAGCCACTGCGGGGTCTCTCATGAGTTGTCCTCTGATGGTGGCTTTTGCGGCGGCCCATAGTACGCTACGAGAATCTACTGAGTTGTTATTGTCTGAGAGATACGTGGAGACATGTGTTCTCAGTTGGGATTTGCCCTGGGGTGTGCGATACCTTTGTATGTTCATTCGGCATGGTTTGCGTCCCGGGGAGTCCAACTCCACTTCTAGTGTCAGTAAGACCGGAGAGTGGTCGGACAGTGCTGCCTCTAGTATGGGAGATTCCTGAATGAGGGCGACCATTTTTAGAGTGATAAGAAAGTAATCTAGCCTGTAAAGTGTGCTGTGCAATGGGGAAGCAAAGGTATATTCTGCATCTGTTGGGTGACTAAGGCGCCAGTGGCCTGCTAGACCATTATCCAAGGACGCATCGCTCAATAGGGCCCTGTCTGTGTCATTGCTTCTGTCTAAGGGTCATGTTCTATCCAGGACCGGTTCCCGCCAGAGGTTCCAATCACCACCAATGATATAAGGCAAGTCTCCTATCTCTGTTAACAATCGATTTAGGTGTAGGAGAAAAGACAGTTTCATACCAGTCGGCGCATAAACAAACCCCACGCACAAGAAATTGTCACCGAGGAGTAGTTTGGCAAATACGCATATACCCTCGGGGTCAGACCATGTCTTTGTTATGGTGACGGGCAGCAATTTGCAGATAAGGATCGTGACCCAGTATTTGCAGAGAGGCCTGCTATCGAGGGAAACCTGTGTAGTTATGCTGCTGTGTATCACCCTGCCTACCCAGTCGTGGCATAGCTTGTCAGACTCCAGGGCATCTAGATGTGTCTCTTGTAGCAGAGCCAGGTCTACTCTTTTGGACTGAAGGTAAGAGAGTACTTTTTTCCTCTTGATGTAATGTGTGAGTCCATTAACATTCCAAGAGAGGGCACATAGAGGGTGAGAGGTGCACATAGCTACGATAGGCATGGAGGTCCCAGACCCCTCCTCTGCATATTAATATCAAAAGTGTGTAGCACAACCACGGGTAGGGAAGAGGGATGCATTGGGGGGCCACACTATGCTCTGTGTGGGGTTATAATGTGCAAGATTATAGGTGAGGTAAGATCAATGGCCGTGGACAGGAGGGATGTGACATGGGTAGGTGTAGGATAAGATCTGGTTAGAGGAGGAGAGTAAGGGTGAGGGTGGGTGGGGATTGCAAAATTCAGGACCAGAGAGAAAGGTACAGAGAGGAGAGATGAGGGGGTATACAGGTAAGGAGAGGAGGAGGGAAGAAGAGCGGGAAGGCGAGCTGGGGAATAGAAAGAAAAGAGAGAGGAAAAAAGGGAGGACAGATATAGGGAGGGAGCATGGATATGTCTTCAGACACTCAGGGGAGAGGTGCTCAGGGGCAACAGCTGGTGAGATAGGGAGGATAAGTGCCCACAGCTGATATGTAAATAGCAGGAGAATGTATTAGTATCCAGGGTCCAGGAGGTTCGATTTGAGTGAAGAGGCGAGCAACCACCCAACCCTCCAGTATAGCATAAGCCCTGTGGTAGTGGGTCAGGTGTGGAGGGTCTGAGCAGCGATCAATACTAGCAGGGGGGAGGGGGAGGAGGGCAGGGGCATGAATATAGTGGGTGTGGGTGATTGGCTATTGCGGATGCAATGTTCTTTGTCATCCTACTCCTGGCACTACGCGCTATCCCAGGAGGGGAAGGAAGATGAAGGGGAACTGGGATTCGAAATACACAGCATATGCCAAACAACCATAACAGTAGTAACAGTGATGTTAGGCACAACAACAAACAGTGCAGGCAAATATGCAATCATTCAAGACTGGCGGTGTGATACTCAGCCGTCTGGCGGGCGCCACTCCTTGTGGTCCTGTAGCGACAGATCCGGTGGTTCCAGCTGCAAGGCAGTAGCGTAAGTCCATTGTCGGTCACTGTTGCAGGAGCGGGTTTCAGGGGGGATTTAGGTTTGTCTCTGTCCTGGCGTTGGGTGAGGACAGCTACTGCTTGGAGGGTTTGCACTCTATCTATATGGGTGCGGGATGCCCTGTCAGGGTCTTTACCCCAATGGTGGAACCCACTGTCAGTTCGCCACTGCCCGCCAGTGACGGAGAGGTGAGGCAATGAGGTGAAATTCGCCCCAGTTGGCGAGCTGGAGTTGTCCATGCCTTGCATTTGGGTGTTGTCCAGGAAAAGAGGCAGGTTGTCCGGGTCGTAGAATTCTTTGGAGATGCCGTCCTTAGTCATCTGGAATCGCGCTGGTTCAAAGAGGCCATATTTGATGTCCAGCTGGCGCAGATGGGGCCAGAAGGAGACGAAAGCCTTACGGCGGTCATCTGTCTCTATGGAAAAGTCCGCTGCCATGCGTATTTCATGACCTTTGTATGTGAATGGACCTTGGGAGCGAGCCACAGAGAGTAGTTGCTGAGCCTGCTCATGTCGCAGAAAGCAGGCAATTAGAGGCCGTGGATGAGCCGCCAGGTCTTTGCGTGGAGAGCCGATGCGGTGAGCGCATTGCATTTCCAACGGAGGGTCAAAGGAGATACCTGTGAGCTTGGGGAGGTCATCTCTGAGGAAGGTCTTGACATCAGGGCCCTCTGTTGATTCAGGAAATCTGAAAAAGAAAACATAATCTTTTTTGCTGCAGGTTTCCAGGTCAATCACCTTACTACAGAGGAAGAGAAGTTCTCAATATCTGTCCAGTATGGTGCCCAGGCGGCCTTCCATCATCATTACCCTCTGTTCAAGCCTTTCCACTCTGGTCTGAAATCCAGCAATGTCCAGCCAAATCGATTTTGTCTTCTCCTTTAGGATTGATATGTTCGCATCCATGCCTTCCAGTCGACGGCCCACTGCTGAGATTTCTAGGAGAACTCGCTCCAAGGTGCTCTCCTGATTAATGTTCACAGGGGATTGGGACAGAGCAGCTGCAGGAGTGGGTGTGTCCCTTTGGCGCGACCATGGTGCGGTACAGGTTAAGAGCATCCATGAACAGAAGCTGCCTTGCGGATTTGCCCGTGGTCCTGCCAGATGATATTCGTCTATGGACGTTGCGGAGCACTCAGCTCTCCCGTGACACAGGGCCGGAAGTGCCTGATGTTGATAATCGTGGCTAGGTTGTGAGCCGGTGATGTATTCGGGCCTAGCGATGGCTGTGGGGCATGCGGGATGGAGGGTGGGCACTTCTGTACATACCGTCAGGTAAGGCAGGCTGTGGAACTGCAGGGTACTCACCGTTCGGAGTACGCGGTCACCCCTTGAGGGGGGTAGTGGGGAGCGAAGCCAAGTTGAATGTCGTAGCTCAAGAGACAAAATCTTCTGAGGCCTGCTATGATGTTACTGGACCAAAAGTAGCCATGGGGGGTCCTTGGAGGCCGTGTCAGGTCCTTTAGAGTGAGCGGGTATTGACCGTGGTAGCAGGTCACTCTGTTCTAGCTGGGCCCACTCCTCTCGTCTGGACTGTGAAGTGGACCCACCGTCGCCAGTTATCCTCGAGCAAACGTCTCCGGTACAGATAGATTAGGCAGCCCGTTTCCGCAGAGGGGCTGGCCAAAGATGCAGGTTATGCAGTTGACCCCCACGTCGCCAGGTCTGATGCATTGCCCTGCTTGCAAGCAGGCCGTGGGGGGTGGGGTCGCAGGTGAGTCATGGGTTGATGGGGGCCCAAGTAGGTGATCTGAGAGGCCTCCTGCAGTGGTCAGAAAGGGAGAGGGCAGGAGAAGGTGCTGGCCATGGATCTGGTACAACTGCCCCACATAAGCTGAGCGGGGAGGGGTGCCACAGTCCTGCATTGTCGTATCGCACTGTTATGCGGTGAGCCAGTGATCCTTCAGTAGGTAGAAAATGTAGGGTCCCAGTGGATATGTTTCCTGGGTGCTAGGGCAGGAGTGGTTCGTAAGCCTGCAGTCACCAATCTAGGTGGGTCTGTATAAGGTCAGTATTCCCTTGAGGTGCGGTGGGCTGGAGGACTCTGCCACACTGTGAGTGCACCACCACTAGACAGGATGGTGTTGTACTTGGGTCATTGGATGGGGGAGTACCAGTGTGCCACTATGGCTTTTGGAAGCAGGTCCGGGCACTCCCTCCCGTGTGCCGGGGCTCCTATGTGTAGAGCTCCTGTGAGAAGGTGAGAAGGTGGAGGGGGGATTGAGTGTGGAGTCTCCGCCTACCGGAAGCAAATGGACTGTGCCAGGTGAACTCCAGGTTGCGGCCTCAAAACCAATTGTGCAAGGTTCGCTACCTTCGAAGATCTTGTCAGGCGCCCCCGTTTGGACGTCAGAGTCCAAGGGGCCAGCCGGGAGGACGTCGTTGCCGAAGTTGCGGCGATGTGAGTTTGCGGGCCGATGTTGAAACTGCCCCGGGTACCTCGGTGTGTTCCTGGTGCTCTTCGGAACCCCAGCGGGGGCCAAGTCGTTTGCGGCCATGGGCCACTTACAATGGGAGGGGCGAGGCTGCGAGCAGAAGGCTGGGGCTGCGCTTCCATCTCTAGGGCCAGCAGCCGTGCACAGCCACACAGAGCTCAGGCCGTACATGCGGTCACCCAAGGTGGGCATCAGGGAATGCGGGCAGTGTAAAGGGATAGATTGGCAGTCCCCTGCCTCACCGTAGAAGCAGCTGTCTCCATCCGTGGCCCGTCTCGCGGCGGAGATCGTGATCAAGCAGCTATTTTCATCTGTGAACTGACCACGTATTTTATGTTATGTTAAAAGGTATTTATAAAGCGCAACTATCACTCCAAGGAGCATCGAGGTGCGTTATCGGATCGTTTAGCAGACAGGGAGGTTGAGGCTGGAGGGATGATTTAGATGAGTGCTCTACATAGTGCATCTGGGGCCGTGAAAATTCAGGTTTTCAGGGCTTTCCTGAAGAGAGTTTCTGTTTGGATGAGACAAAGGTTATTGGGGAGTTGGTTCCAGGCTTTGGACCCTATCACTGCAAATGATTTCTCCCCTTTTGAGACACATCTGAACGCTGGGGGTTTCAATAGATTTGCATTAGATGATCTGAGGGTGCGGCATGGTATATAGCATGCGAACCTGGGCCAGAAGTACTGGGGGCCTAAAGAGTGAAAGATTCTAAAGGTAATTATGAGGATTTGAAACAGGATTCTTTTGTGGATCGGCAGGCAATTGAGTGTTTTCAGGGCCGCAGATGCTGATGACTTCCTAGGCCATTTTAGTACTAGTCGGGCTGCAGCGTGTTGTACCATCTGTAGTTTGTGTAGGACCGACTTGTTTGCTCCTGCTTAGAGGCTGTTGCAGTAATCAAGTCTAGATGTAATCAGGGGCACTGCAACTGCCTGTCTCGGCGTGCTGGGGAGTAAGGCAAAGAACTTTTTTAATGATTTTATCAAGTGGAAGCAGGTGCCAGCCACAGCTAGAGATTGCTGGCGAAGGACAGAGCTGAGTCAAAGTTGACCCCCAAATTTCTTGCTGCCGCTACTGTGTTTGGTGGAAGGGGGGTGTCAGCTGGCCACAATAGACTGGGGGAGAAAATATTCCCTTTCCCCAATGGCATGATTTCAGTTTTTTCTGAATTACACCTCAGAAGATTATCTTTTATCCAATGAAAAACCGCTGAAAGACATTGACAGAGGTTTTCCTCAGCTAGTGTAGTATTTTTATCCAGGACCAGGATTAGCTGCATATCGTCCGCATATGAGATGGTTTCGATGTTGAAGGACAATATCAAGCCAATCAGAGGGGCCATATAGACATAAAAAAACACTGGGCTGAGGATGGACGCTTGCGGGACCCCGGAGTGCAGAGGTTTTTCTGCTGACTGGTGTTGTCCAAGGGAAATGACTTGCCTTCGGTTTTGTAGGAACGATTTAAGCCATGCCAGGGCAAGGTGAGAGATGCCGTAGGATTCGAGGTGGTCCAAGAGAATGACATGCAAGACCGTGTCGAAGGCAGCTGTTAGGTCTAATAGGACCAGCACAGCATTCCTTCCCTGGTCAAGGGCGGCTTTAAGGAATTCAGCCTTGTACAGAAGGGCTGATTCCATGGAGTGCTGTGGTCTAAAACCAGATTGGTTTGGGTGTAGGATGTTTGCTCCTTCCAGGTAGGTCATAAGTTGGGAGTTAACTAGTTTTTCCATAATCTTACTTAGACAAGGAAGCAGAGAGATGGGACGAAGGTTGGTGAGGGTGGTGGGGTTGGCAAGCTGTTTCTTTTGGAGGGGTTTGACTGCCGCACGTTTCCACTCATTGGGAACTTCAGCTCGTGACAGGGAAGCATTTATTATATTATGGATGACTGGATTGACAGTATCTATCAGAGCATGTAAGACTGAGGGGGGGCAGGGGTGAAAAGGCGAACCTGATTCAACAGCAAGAGTAGGCTGACGGGATTGATCTAGGCTGATAGTTTGAAAAGCTCGAAGGGAGGGTCTGTTATTTTCAGAAACGGCATTGGCATTTGTGGGAGGGACAGTGAGTACAGAGAAACCTTTTTGTATTGCCTAGACCTTCTGTTCAAATAAGTCCGCTATGCGGTCACAGAGAGACTGTGATGGGGGAATCTCTTATTTAAGTGACATGGGATTTATAAAACAGTTGACTATCTTAAGAGTAGTTTTTAGTTAGAGTTTGCCAGTTTAAGCATTTCAGTAAAATGGGATTTCTTGGCAGCTTTGATATGTTGATGGTAGTTTTTAAGAGCGGCCTTGAACTTGGTTTGTTCCGTCTGTTTATATTGTTGTCGCCATCTACGTTAAAGTTTCCTACAGTGGCTATGCATTTCCTTCAGGTTTTGGGTGTACCATGGAGCAGAGGGTTTCTTGAACGGGTGGTTCTTTTGTGGCCCAGGGGATGCAAAACGATCCCTCAGGGTGGACATCCACAGCGAAAAGCGTTGATTGTCTTCAACTGGGTCTCCTGACAGTGTAGGCCTACACACTGAGGCTTCTAGATTGAGGTCGGAGAGGGCTTCCATATCATTCCACCTGGGCTTAGTGCATTGAGTGGTGGGGATGTGGCCATTTTGGTTTTTCTTGCGCTGGTAACCTATTTCTAGAGGTATAAGCTTGTGGTCAGACCAAGTAAGGCTAACTGGGTCCTTAACTGTGAGGGTCGTGAGGTTTGAGCAGATAACATCCAGGGTGTGGCCAGCTTTATGGGTGGAGGTGAGTATGCACTGTTTCAGGCCGAGTGTGTCCATGATTTCTAGGAAGTGTATTGTGCCCAGGTCACTTTGAACATCTAAGTGAATATTAAGGTCTCCTAATAGGGTGAAATTGGCGAATCTGAGAGCGAGTGAGCTCACAATATCTCCTATACTGTCCAAGGAGGTCTTATTGGGGCCTGGTGGGCGATAGAGCAGAGCTCCTGAGAAGGCAAAGGAGTTCTCTAATTTGAAGCAGAAGCCGATGCTTTCTACCCCGTTTAAGGTCTGATATTTCGAATACTGAGCATTTCAGTGTGCTGCGATAAATAATCTCCAGACCTCCTCCCCGTTGTTCTGGTCTATCCTGTCTGTGAATGAGATAGTTAGGGGGAGGGCACAAACAATATCTGGGTTGCACCAGGATTTAAGCCAGGTTTCTGTTATGAAGAGGCAGTCTAAATTATCGCTTAAAAGTAGGTCATAGATGTTTTAGGCGTGTTTGCATAGTGATCGTGCGTTAATGAGACCTCCACGTAGGTAGATCGGGTTAGGGCTGCATTCAGTCGGTGTGTCTTGTATGGGCTTAAAGACTGTATCCAGACCCCAACTCTGTTGTCTGCTCTACCGGCTGCTGCATTTAAGGTAAATTCATGTTCGATCAACAAATATTAATAAAGTGTGTATAAATAAAAAAGCAAAATTGAAAATTGACAATTTTTAAAGGTTCTGTAAATAAGAAGGAATTTGAAATGGGAGGCTAAAAATTGAGTTGGTATCCTCAGATTTATTCGTGGGAGCAGTAAAAGAGCATCAAACAGAATATAGTATGAACAATAAGTGGCCTCAATTGAATTTAGGAAAACTCCACCCTTCCCATTAAATTAAAAGGTTGATTTTTTTAAATGTGTGCATTTTATTGTGTTTTGTTTTGTGGCTCAAATCCTTAAAAATGCTTAGGCCGGGGACCCTGGCTTCCAGTAATGACTCAGTTGGGTCTACAAATTCCAATAATGATTCAGTGGGGGTCCCCAGTTTGGTGTAATGATCTAGAGGGGTCCACAGAAGTCAGAAGGTTAACAACCACTGCTGTACTGCACTAAACAAGCATTCCTTATATTGTGCCACACACAGTAAGCTGTCCACGAGGAAAAACACACACAAATCAAAACCTCATCACTCATAACATGGCAAGGAAACCGCAAACACATATCAAGACTTCTGAGTCCTTGGCTAAAATATGAATTAGCCATAGGTAAGACATCTAACAATTCTAGTACTTGCCATCTTAGGACAGATTAGAAATTTCTTCGGGCATGACAAAGTTAACATACAGGCAGTATATATGAAAAGTAGTCCAGGATTATTATGAAACACACAGCACGCATAAAAAATGCTAATATAAACAAACATTGAATTCAGACTTCCAATAGCTCATTGAATACATTTTGCACCATACCTGGAAACTTTATTACAGTGCACAGGCTATCAGCATTACATTTTAATAACTAACAGCCTATATTTTATAAAACTCTGACCAGAATACATCATTACAATCAGCATTACACTTCAGTAATGCAATAACCTGCTTTTCAAACTCCTAGATTAAGAATACTACAGCACTACATTACTTCAAACACTTCTCCAGTCTTTCTTTGGGAAAACCTTAAATAGCTTGTCATTCCTAAACACGAAATCCCTAGAAAATAAGTCCTTTTTTCAATGTCATTGCTATGTGCAGCCTGCCTCAGAAAGAGGAGAAGCAGCCAAACATAGTCAAGCTCCCCCCTTAACCTGCTTCAGAAACTGCCGGGCAGAGGTAACCACATCTAATGAAAGTTCTTGGAGTGTGTTTGACAAAGCCTTGATCTGCAGGCACGACTATAGGAGACTACACGTGTTGTGTCTTGTAAATATGTATAGCAGGACCCTTCTGGTCCCTGAAGGGCTCCATAGAAGAATGATGTAATTGTTTGGGTGTGGTTAATAATGTTCATGACGCAATGCATACAGTTAGTTAACGGTTGCACTCTGAAGAATAAAGACATACACTACAGAGCTCCATGTGCAGTGTGGTCATTTGCATGCTACCCGGCTGGGGAGGATGCTACAACTGGCGATGAGTTAGGGGATCTGCAACTCGTTGTAACCAGAGTGCTCTTCTTGAGAGTTTGCAGAGGTCCAGCATCCTGCTTGTGCATGCAATGTGCACCTCAATCGCAGTGAAGCATTCGACGGTTGGTGTATGTGGAGTCAAAGCGAAAGTCAAGCCAGTGCAAGGCATTCAAAGAAAGTGAAGCCCTTATGGAAAGTTCAGTCACAGTCATCCCAGAACCTGCTGGTAAAGCCGAAAAAAGAGATACTGCATAGCAACATAACACAGAGCCAGCATACATACAGTACAAAGACGCTAAAGGCGGTTAAATTCAGGTACTGTTCAAAAGGCTGAGAGTGGTGGTGACCATGTGCAGGAGATGAAACTGTTACTCTCCGCCAAAGATGAAAAAGAAGCAATACAACATCAGATCACCCGGGATGATGCAGGTGGTTACGATGCTGCCATGTTCTTGAAGTCGCTGCTTCCATTCGATACCTTCAAAAAGCAGAATATGGGCGCCAGATGGACTGCCTGGATCAAAATATGTGATGATTCATTGACTCACTAGAAGATAATAAATGACAAAAAGATCATCAAATTCTTTAAAAAACCTTGCAGGTGACAGTGTGAAATAAGCGATAAAGAAAATACCACAAGTTGATGAAACGTCTTACAATCAGATTAAGGCCGCATTAATTATCCAGTTTAATCCAATACCGAACGTTGACTACGAAAGGTACATCTTCAACCAAGCCAGACAGAAAGCTGGAGAAACGATGGATGAGTTTGCTGAAAGACTTGAGGTCCTCATCAAGCATTGCAAGTTTGATGTATTCAATCATGAAGAAGCCATCCATCCCAGTGTCATCGATGGGTGCCTTTCTGACTTATTCAGACAACATATGCTGCGTGAGACACTCAAAGGGATATTTACAAGGAGTTAACACCACCAGAACATCACTTTTTCCAATGCGCTGGTGGCATTAAGTCCTTCGCCTTGTAAATAATGCCCCTATTCACGCAGCACTTAGCGTGAAAGGGGCGTGCAATGTGTGTTGCAGTGGGCATTCCGCCACAACACCCATTTCTTTTTTAAGCTGCCCCATATTTACAAGGGGCAGCACCAAAAATATTGCCAGGCAATACCTGGTCTTAAGCAGGTGATATGAGGAGAAATGTTTAATTTCTCCTCATATTTTGCTCTTTCCATGTTTACTGCATTCTGCAGCACACATGGAAATAGAGAATCATGTGTAAAGATTGTTTATGTGCAGGGAGATGTCCCTTCCTGCACATAAACAATCATCCCTACAGTGCAGGCACCCTTGCAACATGGCGCAAGGGTGCCCGTGCTGGTGCTAATCAGCTTCTTTAGTGCCAGTGCTAGGGGAAATGCTGGGGGGGCCGCATTCTTGTAAATATGGAGCATCCCTGCGTTTTGAAAATGACGGAGCGCGGCAATACAAATTGTGTTTCCAATGTAGATTCTCCTTTCCACACAAAGGTAGATGTCCCTCCATTGGACGGACCGACTGCGTCATATCGTGAAGAGAAAATGGGCGTCAGAAAATTCCAGGAACCCTTTGGACATGCCTACAAGACCAATCAACGACATCAATTGAGGCAAGTGGAAACTAAACGAATTAGATCTTCATCGAATTCATCTTCCAAAGGTTCTTTAATGTCATTGTCGAGTGATAGCTAAGAAGATGGCTGTGCGATGATGGTGTCAACTGATGAACGAAGTTAGCACTTGAGTTTGGTTCATACAGAGAAGAGTCCAAGTCCAAGCAAGATTGCCAGATGAAACAACCACATTCCTTTGGATATTACCTCAAGATCACACTAAAGGTGAATGGTTGTTCCATACCTTCTATCATCGATAGTGGTGCATCGATAAACTTAATGCCAGCAGAGAAATACAATGAACTGTCACCAGTGCCCTGTTTCGCACCATCGAAGACAAAGGTATACACGTGGGCTGCCTCCATGCCATTGTGAAGTCAAGGATCATTTGTAGCAACTCTGCGACACAAGAAGGTGACGGTATAAGCACCAATTATTGTTCTTGAAGGTACTTTGTGCATGTTTACTCAGTTAAAGTACTGCTGCAGACATGAGTCTGATTTCCATCAACTATAACACTCAGGTACTTCAATGACGGAGGTTGTTTTCTCTAAACAATAAAATGGCACTGATGCACAGGGAGTTTTCCCCAGTGTGTGCGGTGTAGTGTGCATTTTCCTTTCCTGTGTCTGAAATTAATCACATGGCGGACCTAGGTTGGCAAAATTGCAGATAGTTATCCTCATAGGGTGGGAAGACAGTTACTGTGACCTGGTACCCCTTTATCAGCAGATGCCAGGCCAGAGTTTTATTTTGACTTATCCAGTGGAGGTCAGCCGATTCAAACACAGCACTTTCCTTATTCTAAAAAGAGGCGGCAGAACTGCAAATTTGGCTCTGTCAAACTCTAAATGAGGCTCTAACTCTAAATAATTCTTTAAGTTGGGAAAGCCACCCTGCTCTTCCCTATTGTTAGAAGGTCATTTAGGCAGGCTTCTAGGCAGCAGGTCTATATACAGCCAAGGTTCTCACATGGCCCAGCCTAGAGCACTCACAACTGGCCAGTTGGACCTTCCTTACATGATGGAACCCTTCTCTGCCTCTTGTGTTCCTGAGGCACTGAACTAGATGTGATTAAATTACTCTTAGGGAAAAATTCCAACACCGAGTTCGAAGCAGAGATCATGAGCACTTCAGTGTTATTTCCCCAGCAAGTCAGGAAGTGGTGCTCCAAATGTTCCAAATCCAGGCATGTTCTAAGAAGTTGCTTTTGAGGTTTCATTTTTATCATGTGCACAACCCAGTAAGGAGGGAGCTCCTGATAGAGCACCATGCTCTCGTAAAATTTGTAGGGGTGCATCATAATCACCGTTAGTTCGCACCCGCATATATCCAGATATATATCAATAAATGGCCAGTAAGATGTAGTTCTAAACCGCAGTTATTAGAGTGAATAGAAGCATAATTGTGCTATTTTTAATCATGCAATTGTAATGCTTAATTGAAACGTGTTTAAATGATGCATAAATGAATTAGCCCATGTGTAATCGAGATGCAGTAGTTTAAACGTGTACCATATTAAGTTGCACGTGTAGTTCACTTTTCGCATATGAAATGTAATGAACCAATGCTTATAGAAGTGATTAAGAATTGTGTGTTTAAATTGTGTAAAGGCCTGACTGCATATACGTCAAAGAAGGGCCTGTTCGTTCTTATGTTAGCTTATTTTGTAGGCAGAGAAGCTGTTCTCTTGGAAAGGCTCTCTGGGCACAGTTGGTAGATTCGTACAGAGGGAAAATCTGTTGAAATGTATCTTCTGTTGCAGGTGCAAGGACACATGCCTCGTTAGCAAAAGACTGGCTCTTTGTTTTAGTAGTTAGGGTGGTGGGAGGCATTGAGATGGGAGTATACTGGAATGTAGGGATGATACTTTCAGCGGAGAAGGTGCCTGGGACTCAAGGTCGTTGTAACCGTCCTGGATGAAGTAAGAGTTTCGTTGGAAAAGTACGAGAAGGAAGACCTGGCCGAAGAGGCGTGACAAGGGCGTGTTCAATTGTATGTGGATTTTGTATTAGGGACAGTGCCCCGAGGGAGGGGAGAAGAGAGGAGGTAGAGGAGACCAGAGAGAAGGGCCAAGAGAGAGATCTATTAGGAAGGAGCATCTTAGAATGAGCTCGAAATGCTAAGTGAGTGTACTTCTTAGGAAGTCTTCACAGCTGACACCTTTTCTTTTACTCTTGCCTGGGGAAATTTGTTAAGTAGGTATGTCACCTTAGTGATAGAGTAGGGACAGTTAATGGTTTTACGCTTATTTAGGTAAATGAAGAATAATATAGAGATTGGAGCAGTTATCGTTTGTTTAATACTTCTGGAGCTAACGATTCTTCTTATTCTGAGTCGGATGAGACTCCTGCGTAGGATGATGTTTGTATTAGTGCCCATCTATTTCTTTAACCTCGTGTTGAGGTGCTTACATGTGCAGTTATTCTTGGCTGTAATAAAACCACGAAATTGAATTCGGAGTCAGTGGTCTTTTAAGGTAAACTGGATCCTAAATTGTTGCATAACCGAATAGGACTTTCTTCCCTTCACACTATTCAGCAGGTAAAAAGATCCTGGCGACCTGAGGATTCTTAGTGATGGTGAGATAAGATAAGAATCCCGCTTTATCAGTTGGTAGCAGAGTAGGATGGTTTCCTCTGATAGTAAGGGGAGATCTAGATTAGGATAAGAGATTATTTGCCCCATAGAGCCCGAGTGATGGTGATCCAGTGGATTGGAGGACGACGGCGGTCGATGAAAACTGACGGAGAGTGACGGTGCGGCGGAAGTAGCAATTCGCGGTAGAGTGAGTATGAACAGGGTGATGCTTGCTAGATTTCGGTGTTTAATTGTTGTCTGATGTCTTGCGGAAGTTGGAATGAGAGTCGTGTGATTGAGGATCGGACCGTGAGCGCGCGCGGGCCGAGAGATTTGATTTGATATCCCGGGATAATAGATTGTGGTGTAGAAGACACCCAGAGCTAAGATTGTTGATCAGAGGTTGTGGGAGTCATGAGACGTCGTTGATTAACCCACTGAAGATAGGGAGCATATGTGTGAGTGTGTGAATAACCGACGCTGGTCGTAGGTTGTTGTGTGCAGAACATTGAGCGTTTGGATCCTATCGATTGTGTCAGAGGTGATTGTCCGGTCGTTCGCGGACAGACAGTTGCCAGATTGAGGTCAACAGTTTCGAGAGGCTGTTCGGTCATTGGTGGACCGACAGTCAGAGAGGTGATTGTCCGGTAGGACAGACAGTTACTTCAGAGTGTGATTGGGACACATGCGAGCGAGAAAGGGTGAATTGCGAAGGAGGGGAACCGATGCGAGCGGAGGAAGAGTGACGTCAGACAGTGTTGCGCTGCGATAGGCCGGTTGGTGTGAGTCGCGCTGGCATTGGTGGATTGAAATCAGGAAGTAAAACGAAATCTTGTGCGCGAACGGAAATCTGCTTCATCATGAAATGTTTTAAAGTTTTACGAGAACTCTGTAGAGGTGATAGACATGTGGTTACTTGGGGTGGAGAGGAAGCCCCTTCCGAGGACACGCCAGCACATTACATGGCTAAGAATGTAGGATTACATACTATAATTTGGCTTGAGAATTGGTATAAAATGATAGAAGGAGAAGGAGAATTGACTTTCCCACGCTATGGTACTTTCAGGTTGGAAGTGTTGTATCAGTTGAAATCTGTGATGTCTTCCTTGCGACCACTACCCAGACCCACACAGTTTGAGGCGCTACATGCATGGATTAGAACAGCGTATGACAGGAAGAGAGACAGAAGCCAGGAAAGGGTGAAGAAGTCGATCAGGGCATTTCAAGATGCAAGATGGGATGCACTGGAGAAAAGGTGGAGAGTGGAAACAATCGAGGGGGATAGATTATATCCGTTGATAGAGAAAACGGGAGGTACGCAGGAAAGGAGTGCAGAGGAAGATGATAGTGATACGGATGACAGCTTGTTAGACAGACTGCTGTCAGAGAGACCACCTCCATTAAATCCAGAATATAGCGAAGGAAATTCGATTGTGGCAGGAAGGACGGGCGAGTCACAGAATCAGACAAATGTGAGAGTAGTGGGAAAAATCCCCACAGGGACGGAGGGAGTGGGAACCCAGTCTTCCATGGGGAATATGCGGTTGCCGGACTCCCTGACGTTACCTGTTACCATTGGTCCTATAGTATCGGTGTATGACCCAGATCGAGTAAGTGAAGGGAGTCTAATGCAGACGACAGGGAGAGAGGGGATCAGCATTGGAGTGAATGGTGTAGAGGAGGAAATGGTCCGTTCTCCGAAGCCCATAGAAGCGAGCACGCCACTGCCAGCCACCGCAGACTCCTCTAGTGGACAGGTGGATGTGAGACCGGTAAGACCAGGGTCTTTGGTCGAGTCCAGATCAGCTTTGAGAATGTGGGTACCACCTGTAAGGAATCAGAGCGATAGTATGCCAAGAGATGTGGAACAAGACAACTCAGGAGACAGACCAGGTTCCAGGAATACAATAGAAGAGAGCAAGCCACGAGAACAAAGCAGTGATTATGACGAGTGGAATGGTGCGGCTTGTCAAGAAACTTTGAGGAGTGCAGTGAAGGCAAGGTTGCTGGATGTAGTGAGACTAAAGGCAGAGGTAGACGAAATGATTAGTGGGAACCTGCCTTTGGAGAGAATAGAGATCTAGGAGCCAGATGAGCTGCTTTTTGTAGCAAAGGATGTGACTCATAAAGCGAGGGTCGCACATGAGAAATTGACAGAATTGGTCAAGAAATATGAGGTGGATACGAATAAAACGAAATCGTTGCAAGGATCCCATAGGTTGCAATATAGTGATCAAGAGCTGGAGGAGAAAAGTGTCACAGGATTAAGGACGCATACTAAAGACCTGATTGTAGGGATGCGTACATGGATAATGCTAAACAAATGGGAGGAAAGGTGGTCGAAGAAGAAGATAGCCAAAAAGACTGTAGGAGAAACGCCGCCCCCGGGGGGAGGGACGACGGGTGTAGGGAATTATCCTTTACGAGAAGTACAGAACGGAGGGTACGTGCATGTGCCATGGAGTAGAGGTGACTTGGCTGCGTTTACAAATGATTTTATTCGGCTGAGGGAAAAACCCGTAGAGTGGTACAAACAGGTCGAGCGTTTTGTTAAAATTTCGAAGGTATTGTGGATTGATTTGAACACCTTGTTTGATATAGTAGTACCAGGAGATTTGTGGACAGCTTGTAAAATTGCAGTTGAGTGGCCGACCTTCGAGCCTGAAAGGGACGCTGTTACAAATGGTCCGTCACCTATTGTTATGAAAAAGTTTGAGCAAGTCATTACATGGTTGAAGTTGAAGATCTCGCCTCAAGACATCGATTGGGTTAAGATAGATCGAACTGTGCAGGAACCCAAGGAGACAGTGCATGAATATTATGAAAGACTTCTGCAAGCTTTTAAACAGTATAGTGGACTAGATGTCTTAGACCCCAAGGATATGGGACAGTTTGTCTCAAAGCTTGTCTTGGGATTGAGACCAAAGGTTGGCCTCATGATACAGCACCATTTGATCTGCTGGCAGAACAAGCCGGTAGATGAAATCTTGCGGTATGCGAGGTACTGTAGTGATGAAGTAGACTCGAAGCACCGGAAGCTAAAGGACAAACTGATGCTTTTTTTATCCAATGTGGAGAGCACCACCAAAGTTCAATAAAACAGATATAATCCATCCATTGTGGGTATCAAAAACATAATTTCTTTATTGTTTTCTTTTTAAAACAACAGCCAACGCATTTCGTCCATGGGAAAGGACTTCATCAGGGCTGTGAAACATAAAACATACAATGTGTATAATACAAAATATTAAAAAGGATAAACACCATGAGCATATACACAATTCGTGTTTCCAATTTTAAAAAGCATATCAGAAAATACAATGGCTATGCAATGTATGTTGTTTGCTATTGCATAGATCAGTGTACATGAAAAGAACAATAACGACTAGAGTGACACAAAAAAAAAGATCCCAATGCTAAAGTAGTGAAAGTGTGTACAGAGAATATGTACCTACGAGACCATTTGACTTTACAATTAAAAACAGCACAGACATAATGTACAGACAAAGTGAGGAAAAGAACTGCACCCGAATGTGAAGAAAGGTTGAAAGTAAATACTGAGGTGAACCAAAGTGAAAAAAGTATAATAAAATAATCTAAAGCAAGATACCTTATATTGCAACTGAGACTAATAATGGTGAGGAAGCGCCGCGAGATGAGGCGGTGAGATGTCGCCCAGTCGGAGAAATGGAACTAGACCCTCCTTAATCCAGGGTCTGGTAAGAGAAAAAAAATTAATAAATTGTTTCTCTAAGAAGAGAGAGAAAGGGGGTTTTGTTTATTATATTAACTGATAAAGTAAGAACGCCTATTGAACAAATCAGGACAACAGACAAAGCACAAGGAAATAAAAGTCACGTAACAAAGAAAGTGGGGAAAGCCCTGTTCGCGTACGTACCTTAGAACAGTAATTCAACTGAAAGTTTTGGGGTAAAATCGCCAAGAAGTACGGCGGTTAGTAAAATCGATATGTTCGTGACAAACTGTACCCTCCTGGATCCAGGGTTAGTGAGGAAGTATATAATGCGGCTCCTGTGCCTAAAAAAAGGTAGAGTGAGTTGGTTAGTAGCCAACCTTTAAAATAGAATGTGGCAAGAATCTCCCCTGTTCAATGCAATTATATATAAAAAAAAAAAAAAAAAAAGTGGTCACATACAGTCTAGGAAAGCAAATGGCAAAGAGATAAGTCATTATTATTAATCCGGCATAAAAAAGAGAGAGAAACGAGAGGCTCCTTTGCTGCCGAAAAAAGCATTAAAGCTGGAGTGAGAAAGGGGTTGGTGGAAAGTATCATATGCCCTAGCCGATAATGTTGTCGGGGGGCTTACCAGAGCACAGCAAGTATAATTCATATTACCAAATAGTAAATGTTTAAAGTCTAAATCCAAATTTTAAAAAGGAAAAAAAAAAAAAAGAAAACAGGAGTGCAAAGCAGCTTGTAGGGACTTAATAATTTCCGAGTTGAACAGAAGAAAGGGGGGGAAAGGGCCAACAGCATATTTAATAAGCACCCTTTTCACAAATATGTGCAAAGCCATGCATGATTCAAAGAATGTGGGCCCGTTCCGAAATCTTAAAGGGCAGAGCAAAGTAACGCTAATACAATGCTTGGTGCATTAACTTAATTACAAAACAGTACAGAGACATGCGTTATTAAAACTTGCGAGCCCATTCGGAAAATCTCGATAGGCCGAGCAGAATGACACTGACAGAGTGCTCAGTAGCTTAAATATCAGGCCCATATATAATATCACTTCCTGAAAGAAAGACGCCAACAATGATCTTACCGTTAGTCAGAAGTGGTGTGGTCTCCCTCCTGATTGGCGCTCCAGCTGTAAAGTCAGGACGTACCTACGCACGACGCAGCTTTAAATAATGCCTGCCTGTTCACGCGGGAAAGTCACAAACTCGACAATAGGGGATGTCTAAAAAGTATGGTAATCATGGTCATATTTATGCGTGAGCCTTGCCGATAAGTGAGTCTCTCATACTCTTTGCCACGCATATATTAGATAATATGCAGAGAGTCAAGGAGCAAGAGTGCCAAAGGTACAAAGAAAAGAAAATTATATGTGATGATAACCACCACGCTGTATGAAAAAAATAAACATGCAGTGAAAGAAACAAATAACACAGGAAATAATAGAGCCATATTGCTAAACTGCACAATCCCACATCTTATCAAGGGATCCTACATGATTCAAATGGACATTATAGAATCAGATAAGTGTATACACATTGTATGTGACGAAATAGACACTTGATATTTTGTACATTCATAATGGTAACATAATCATATCTGCATTATAGATTATATAAAAAAAAAAGAGACAACAGATGTTTACTGTTATGTGTAAACAATTACAATGAACTTTTGGAGTCTATTTGAACATATCACCATTTTAGATGTCAAATTATAGGAAATGGGGATTACTTTAGAGGGGCATTCTAGTATTGCCTAGAGCGGACAATATTGCCTATAATAGGCAGACCTACAGAAAATAGGGAAATTGTGTGGTCTAACAATACCCACTGAGAACAATAGAGGAGCAAAAAACCTAAAACGATAGTTGAATGACACAAATCAACCTTGTTTAAAGGAAATAGTGCAGTTCGTCGTCGGTGTTATGTCCTGCCTTGACGCAGCGCAAGCGACATATCCAGCCTGCCTCGTTGCGTCATAAGGCTAGTTCCCTGTCCCCTCCCCTTGCCCTAAGTGGGACATGGTCGATGGCATGGAACCAGATTTCTGGTTTCCCTTCATGATGTTGTGTCATATGTGCTTTCATGGGATACCTGGTATCCTGTGTCCTAATTGCTCGTATATGTTCTTGAATGCAAGTTTTTAGGGTCCTGACCGTGCTCCCCACATAAATGATGTTACAACTACATCCGATTACATATGTAACAAATAATGATCTACAGGTAATGGTGTGACGAATGGTGTAAACACGGTCTGTATTGTATTGGAACTCCTTAATTCTGTTTTTTCCATACTGACAAATGTTGCAATCGGCACAGGTATAGAAGCCCAGTAATTTGTTGTTGTTCAGCCAGTTAGTAACCGGTTGACTGGGTGCAATATAGCTAGGGCATAACCTATCTCTGAGAGTTGTGCCGCGTCGGTATGTAATTTTAGGTCTGGGAGAAATATGGCCGGTCAGACCAGGTATATCCAGTAACAAGGGCCAGTGTTTGTCTAGTGTTCTGTAAACCTGTTGACTGTCTTTGTTATACCGAGTAACAAAACATGTGGTAGATGTCTGATCCTGTTGATTTAGCTGAGGCATACGCTGCCTAAGCGTGTCAGTCCTAACTCTCTGATGAATTTTCCGCTCCGCCTGTTGCAGAGTTCTTTCATTATAGCCCCTCTTTCTAAAGCGGTCTTTAGTCGTCTCCAAATTGATCATGAACATGTCATTTTCACTACAGTTCCTGCGAACTCTGACCATTTCGCCATAGGGTATATTTTTGATGGTCGCCTTTGGATGCGCACTCGTTGCGTGTAGTGTGCTATTGCTAGATGATGGTTTACGGTATTGTTAGAAATGGGATCTCTAGTTGGCAAGGGCTTGCACCTTTGTCCAAGTAGGGACCCTTCTTCCTAGTCAGGGTAAGGGTGTTACACTCGTGAGGTAACCCCTGCTCACCCTCGTGGTAGCTTGGCACGAGCAGTCAGGCTTAATTCAGAGGCAGTGTGTAAAGCATTTGCACATAACCAACAGTAATACAGTGTAAGCACTACAAACGGACACCACACCAGTTTAGAAAAATAACCAATATTTTATATACTCAAGACAAGACCAATTACGACAAAAATCCACAATACTATACTCTACGAATGAATACTTAATACGGTAACTTCTTCTTTGCAGGAATAGCACAAAGCAAAGTTCGTATGCAGTCGGTAGCTCCGTCCGAGCCTATTGTGATGCTGAAAACCACAGAGTCTAACAGTTCCAGCCGACCGCGTCGATACGGGCCAGCAGAGTCATGAACAGACTCGGTTACAGTACCTTTCTCGTTGTGGCTGGTACGGAGTGTACGAGCCGGTCGGCGTTCGTCGTGGTTGCGGTGCAAGACGGAGCGATGCAAGGTGCAGTGTCCTCGATGCGGTGCAGGCAGCGGCTCGATGAGCGTCGTGCAGACGGAGTCGGTGAGTCCAAGGCGTGCGATGCAGGGTGAGACGATGCTCGATGCGGTGCTGACAGGTTGCGATGCAGGCGACCAAGCCGGAGTGCGGGAGCTGGCGTCGGACAGCGGTGCGAGTCGGAGCGGTGCGTCGCAGACGTGCGAGCGGTGCCCCAAATGCGATGCGGTCAGGACTCTTGAGCCAGTTGCAGCGACCTCGTCGGTCGGTTCCGGTTGGTTCAGTGAAGCGATGCGATGCGAACTGCGGTGCCCACAGGTCACGGTGCAAGCAGCGGCTCGATGTTGGCGGCGTCGGACGTCGCCCACGGTGAGACCAGGGTTGCGATGCGAAGCAGGGCGATGCGGTCTGCGGTGCAAACAGGTCACCGGCCAGGGATGGATTCGGTTGACGGAGTCGGTTGCAGTTCCCTTCCTCTGTGGCAACTGAAACAGCGTTCCAGAAGCGGTACCCAGAGGCTTGTGAAGTCTTTGTAGTCCCTGAGACTTCTTAACAGGAGGCCAGCTCGGTTTCAGGCCCTTGGAGATACTCAGCACAAGTTTGTAGAAAGTTCAGTCCAGTCCTTTCACTGCCCAAGACAGAAGCAGCAACTGCAGGCCAACCCAACAAAGCAACAACACAGCAAAGGGACAGTACTCCTCCTGGCAGCTCTTCCAGCTCTTCGTCTTGGCAGGTTCCTTGATTCCAGCGAGATCTAAATTCATGGGGTCAGGGCCCCAATATTTATATCCCAAATTCCTTTGTTCTCTGAAGGCAGAGAGGCCTTTGCCTAGTCCAAACCAGTTCTGGAGCACTTTGTTGACAAGTCTCCGTCCCTTCTTTCAAGTGAGTAGGCCAGGGACATCAGACGCACCACAGGAGGTGGAGCCAGCATTGTGGAGGGAAGGCACTGTCCTATTCAGGGCCCAGGTGCGACCCCTCCCACCCATCTACATGTAGATCTTGCTATTCAGCCCTGTGCTGACTCACCCTGTCTCCTGGCATCCCCAGCCCCTGTCACTCACATTTCAGACAAGGAATACACAACCTCGCAGAGGCAGGCTTGGATGGTTAGACAAGAAAATACCCACTTTCTAAAAGTGGTATTTTCAAACACAGAATGTTAAAACCAACTTCACTAAAAGATGCATTTTATCATTCTGAGTCCAGGCATACTAAACTCGAATTTCTACCATGTTCCCGGGGTCAGTTAGGATTATAAACTGTAATAATCAAAACTGCCCGTTCTGGCCTAGGGGAACAGGTAGCCTTGCAATAGTGAAAAGCAGAACTAGGCTGTAATTCACTATCAGGACATGCCGCACACCCGGGCATGTCCTACCTTTCGCATACAACGCACCCTGCCCACAGGGGTACCTTGGGCCTACCTTAGGGGTGACTACCATGTAGCAAAGGGAAGGTTTAGGGACTTGCAAGTGTGTGCACTTGCCAAGTCGACATGGCAGCCCCAGGCTGCGCACAGGCTCTGCGATGGCAGGCCCGAGTTACACTTTACGGGCTGTTTGCGTGGGTGGCACAATCCAGTGCTGCAGCCCACCAACAGCATTTGGTCTATAGGCCCTGGCACTCGCAGTGCACTTTACAAGGGACTGACAGATAAACCAAATAGGCCAATCATGGAAACACCAATCCATAACACATTTTATACAGGAGCACTTGCACTTTCCCACTGGACCGCAGTGAGGAAAGTGCGCAGAATCATTACACCAGCAAAAACAGAGTCAAAACCGGGAGGTCAGAAAGCAAAAAGTCAGGGGAAACACGCCAAAAGATGCCAAGTCTAACAGGTATAATGTGCTATGGATACGTCCATCCTTGATATAAAAAGTGATATCAAGGAAATCTATCCTATCAAGGCCATGAGTCATAGTCAAGGCGACATTATACGGATTATTGTTTAAGAACAAGTGGTAGTCCCTAAGTTGTTCCATAGACCCTTTCCAAATGACTATGACGTCGTCAATATACCTCCCCCAGAAAATGATGTTTTCCAACCAGGGGGAGGCATGATGACCCCAAGCATTTGTCTTTTCCCACCAGCCCATAAAGAGTCCTGCGTACGATGGAGCGAATTTAGAACCCATCGCGGTCCCTTGGAGCTGGTGGTACCAACGTCCGTTGTGTATGAAGAAGTTTTTAGACAAGATCAAATCAGTCATTTCTAGGAGCATTTCATTGTGCTCGTATCAGTCCGCTGTCCGTGTTTTTAAGAAATAAGACAGGGCATGTAAACCATACTGTTTCTTGATGCAAGTATATAGACTGGTAACGTCAAATGTTACAAAAGTCAAGTCCTCCGTCCACACAACGTCTTCAAATTTATTCAGGATGTCCTTGCTATCTAATACAAAAGCCGGAAGATTAGTCACTAGAGGTTGCAAGAACTTGTCCACATATTCTGACAAACGTTCTGTTGGAGAATCAATTCCAGCTATTATAGGCCTCCCTGGTGGAAATGTCCCTCCCTTGTGCACCTCAGGGAGGATATAAATACAAGGATAGCTCGGATTGGAGACGTTCAAGTATCTAAATTCATCGTCTGAGAGGAGGCCTTTTTCTCTCCAGTCACCCAATTTCAAATTAATATGGATAGTGAGCTCCCTCATTGGATTCGTCGGTATATGTTCGTAACAGGTGGTATCCCCAAGCTGTCTCTGGATTTCCCCCATATAGTCCTCCCTACACATCAGAACCACATTACGAGACAGACTATAGACAGGGCAGAGTATACACCTTTGCCAAAAAATATGACAATCTCAAAAGTACAGATACAACCAAACGGGATAGAACAGAAACCTCAGAATCAGAATCAGTGAGTGGCGGTTTGTTCACATCCACAGAGAGCTTACAAACAGGAGAGAGTAGCGGTAACATCACACAACCTCCCATTCAAAACTCTTTTTTATTAGAAATGGAGAAGTTGCGCCTTACCAGCAAACAGCCCAGAAAAATGCAAAAACAAGGAGGGGAGGCAGGAGGTGGTCCAAAAGGAAAAAAAGCAATGCCAGGCCTAACGGTCAAATTGAGGTCAGCGGATCAGAAATAGTTTCCCGATCTAGGACTGAACTCCATACGAGCGAGAATAGTGACCCCCCCAAGGTTCTCCATGATAATTTAGTCATTGTTAACTTGTCTGATTATACACCAAATGTGGATGAATGTGCGGTTTTGCAAAAGGGACTGGGTTTCTGTCCGACACAAGGTGGGGATATTGTTGATGTTACAGTGGATTTACATAAATTTGTCCGTTCATTAAAACTACAACACTTTTTTCATGAAAATCCTAGTTGTATTGTTCCCAATGTTATTAAACATCAAGCACCTACACAAACAGTGGGGGATGTGGAAAATATCCAACTGCTAAATTTCCACCAGGGAGGCCTATAATAGCTGGAATTGATTCTCCAACAGAACGTTTGTCAGAATATATGGACAAGTTCTTGCAACCTCTAGTGACTAATCTTCCGGCTTTTGTATTAGATAGCAAGGACATCCTGAATAAATTTGAAGACGTTGTGTGGACGGAGGACTTGACTTTTGTAACATTTGACGTTACCAGTCTATATACTTGCATCAAGAAACAGTATGGTTTACATGCCCTGTCTTATTTCTTAAAAACACGGACAGCGGACTGGTACGAGCACAATGAAATGCTCGTAGAAATGACTGATTTGCTCTTGTCTAAAAACTTCTTCATACACAACGGACGTTGGTACCACCAGCTCCAAGGGACCGCGATGGGTTCTAAATTCGCTCCATCGTACGCGGGACTCTTTATGGGCTGGTGGGAAAAGACACATGCTTGGGGTCATCATGCCTCCCCTGGTTGGAAAACATCATTTTCTGGGGAGGTATATTGGCGACGTCATAGTCATTTGGAAAGGGTCTATGGAACAACTTAGGGACTACCACTTGTTCTTAAACAATAATCCGTATAATGTCGCCTTGACTATGACTCATGGCCTTGATAGGATAGATTTCCTTGATATCACTTTTTATATCAAGGATGGACGTATCCATAGTACATTATACCGTAAACCATCATCTAGCAATAGCACACTACACGCAACGAGTGCGCATCCAAAGGCGACCATCAAAAATATACCCTATGGCGAAATGGTCAGAGTTCGCAGGAACTGTAGTGAAAATGACATGTTCATGATCAATTTGGAGACGACTAAAGACCGCTTTAGAAAGAGGGGCTATAATGAAAGAACTCTGCAACAGGCGGAGCGGAAAATTCATCAGAGAGTTAGGACTGACACGCTTAGGCAGCGTATGCCTCAGCTAAATCAACAGGATCAGACATCTACCACATGTTTTGTTACTCGGTATAACAAAGACAGTCAACAGGTTTACAGAACACTAGCCAAACACTGGCCCTTGTTCCTGGATATACCTGGTCTGACCGGCCATATTTCTCCCAGACCTAAAATTACATACCGACGCGGCACAACTCTCAGAGATAGGTTATGCCCTAGCTATATTGCGCCCAGTCAACCGGTTACTAACTGGCTGAACAACAACAAATTACTGGGCTTCTATACCTGTGCCGATTGCAACATTTGTCAGTATGGAAAAAACAGAATTAAGGAGTTCCAATACAATACAGACCGTGTTTACACCATTCGTCACACCATTACCTGTAGATCATTATTTGTTACATATGTAATCGGATGTAGTTGTAACATCATTTATGTGGGGAGCACGGTTAGGACCCTAAAAACTCGCATTCAAGAACATATACGAGCAATTAGGACACAGGATACCAGGTATCCCATGACAGCACATATGACACAACATCATGAAGGGAAACCAGAAATCTGGTTCCATGCCATCGACCATGTCCCACTTAGGGCAAGGGGAGGGGACAGGGAACTAGCCTTACAACGCAACGAGGCAGGCTGGATATGTCGCTTGAGCTGCGTCAAGGCAGGACATAACACCGACGACGAACTGCACTATTTCCTTTAAACAAGGTTGATTTGTGTCATTAAACTATCGTTTTAGGTTTTTTGCTCCTCTATTGTTCTCAGTGGGTATTGTTAGACCATACAATTTCCCTATTTTCTGTAGGTCTGCCTATTATAGGCAATATTGTCCGCTCTAGGCAATACTAGAATGCCCCTCTAACGTAATCCCCATTTCCTATAATTTGACATCTAAAATGGTGATATGTTCAAATAGACTCCAAAAGTTCATTGTAATTGTTTACACATAACAGTAAACATCTGTTGTCTCTTTTTTTTTTTTTTATATAATCTATAATGCAGATATGATTATGTTACCATTATGAATGTACAAAATATCAAGTGTCTATTTCGTCACATACAATGTGTATACACTTATCTGATTCTATAATGTCCATTTGAATCATGTAGGATCCCTTGATAAGATGTGGGATTGTGCAGTTTAGCAATATGGCTCTATTATTTCCTGTGTTATTTGTTTCTTTCACTGCATGTTTATTTTTTCATACAGCGTGGTGGTTATCATCACATATATTTTTCTTTTTCTTTGTACCTTTGGCACTCTTGCTCCTTGATTCTCTGCATATTATCTAATATATGCGTGGCAAAGAGTATGAGAGACTCACTTATCGGCAGGGCTCGCGCATAAATATGACCATGATTACCATACTTTTTAGACATCCCCTATTGTCGAGTTTGTGACTTTCCCGCGTGAACAGGCAGGCATTATTTAAAGCTGCGTCGTGCGTAGGTACGTCCTGACTTTACAGCTGGAGCGCTAATCAGGAGGGAGACCACACCACTTCTGACTAACGGTAAGATCATTGTTGGCGTCTTTCTTTCAGGAAGTGATATTATATATGGGCCTGATATTTAAGCTACTGAGCACTCTGTCAGTGTCATTCTGCTCGGCCTATCGAGATTTTCCGAATGGGCTTGCAAGTTTTAATAACGCATGTCTCTGTACTGCTTTGTAATTAAGTTAATGCACCGAGCATTGTATTAGCGTTACTTTGCTCTGCCCTTTAAGATTTTGGAACGGGCCCACATTCTTTGAATCATGCATGGCTTTGCACATATTTGTGAAAAGGGTGCTTATTAAATATGCTGTTGGCCCTTTTCCCCCCTTTCTTCCGTTCAACTCGGAAATTATTAAGTCCCTACAAGCTGCTTTGCACTCCTGTTTTCTTTTTTTTTTTTTTTTTTCCCTTTTTTAAATTTGGATTTAGACTTTAAACATTTACTATTTGGTAATATGAATTATACTTGCTGTGCTCTGGTAAGCCCCCCGACAACATTATCGGCTAGGGCATATGATACTTTCCACCAACCCCTTTCTCACTCCAGCTTTAATGCTTTTTTCGGCAGCAAAGGAGCCTCTCGTTTCTCTCTCTTTTTATGCCGGATTAATAATAATGACTTATCTCTTTGCCATTTGCTTTCCTAGACTGTATGTGACCACTTTTTTATTTATTTTTTTATATATAATTGCATTGAACAGGGAGATTCTTGCCACATTCTATTTTAAAGGTTGGCTACTAACCAACTCACTCTACCTTTTTAGGCACAGGAGCCGCTTTATATACTTCCTCACTGACCCTGGATCCAGGAGGGTACAGTTTGTCACGAACATATCGATTTTACTAACCGCCGTACTTCATGGCGATTTTACCTAAAAACTTTCAGTTGAATTACTGTTCTAAGGTACGTACACGAACAGGGCTTTCCCCACTTTCTTTGTTACGTGACTTTTATTTCCTTGTGCTTTGTCTGTTGCCCTGATTTGTTCAATAGGCGTTCTTACTTTATCAGTTAATATAATAAACAAAACCCCCCTTTCTCTCTCTTCTTAGAGAAACAATTTATTAATTCTTTTTTTTTTCTCTTACCAGACCCTGGATTAAGGAGGGTCTAGTTCCATTTCTCCGACTGGGTGACATCTCACCCCCTCGTCTCGCGGCGCTTCCTCACCATTATTAGTCTCAGTTGCAATATAAGGTATCTTGCTTTAGATTATTTTATTATACTTTTTTCACTTTGGTTCACCTCAGTATTTACTTTCAACCTTTCTTCACATTCGGGTGCAGTTCTTTTCCTCACTTTGTCTGTACATTATGTCTGTGCTGTTTTTAATTGTAAAGTCAAATGGTCTCGTAGGTACATATTCTCTGTACACACTTTCACTACTTTAGCATTGGGATCTTTTTTTTTGTGTCACTCTAGTCGTTATTGTTCTTTTCATGTACACTGATCTATTCAATAGCAAACAACATACATTGCATAGCCATTGTATTTTCTGATATGCTTTTTAATATTGGAAACACGAATGGTGTTTATCCTTTTTAATATTTTGTATTATACACATTGTATGTTTTATGTTTCACAGCCCTGATGAAGTCCTTTCCCATGGACCGAAACTCGTTGGCTGTTGTTTTAAAAGAAAACAATAAAGAAATTATGTTTTTGATACCCACAATGGATGGATTATATCTGTTTTATTGAACTTTGGTGTTGCTCTCCACATTGGATAAAAGCTAAACTGGTCTTGGAGACTGCCCCTTGGGAACAGCAGGAGCAGTGGAGGTGCACACTTTTTGAGCATATTGGCTCAGGACTTTGGACTTCTCCGTGGGGGATTGTTGTATGTGGGGAGGTGCGGCACCAGCACATGTCCTTGTGTAGGTTTTGGCTTGCTGTTTCAAATTTCTAGGGTTGTATTATAATAAAGCCAGACAGCACTCCTCCCACCCCAAAACTATTCACATCATCAATACAGTTCCCACCATGTCTAAATTTAGGGACAGAGGGGAAGAATGTGCTTCTAATTTGTTTGCAGCACAGCAACCACAGGGTAATCCAGCACGTACCATTAATGTATCAGAAGGGCTCAAAAGCAAATTTTTGAAATTAGAACGCCTCAAGAAACAGGAGCTTGCAAGGTGGTGGGACGGCATCACCTTGCAACAATATTTAGATAACAGCAGGATACCGAGGGGCCTAAGAATTTTAATTTTCCCCACTTTTGAGGATTTAGAGGAAGAGTTATTAAAAGAGTGGGAGGAAACCTCCTTAACTCATCAATAACCATGATGAAAATTCTTATCAAACACGCAGAGAGAAAGGCGACTCTTTTGCTAGTAGAAATTGACAAGCTGGAGAAGGAAATTGAGGAAAGCCCCCTCAAGGATGTAATCAAAAGAATTACGACATTTTAGAGAAAGTTATAGAGGAATACCAGATCTATCAACAGGACAAAAAGGCCCGTAAAATAAAAAGGGACGAGACAGACTATAGACAGGGCAGAGTATACAATACATTTGACGTTACCAGTCTATATACTTGCATCAAGAAACAGTATGGTTTACATGCCCTGTCTTATTTCTTAAAAACACGGACAGCGGACTGGATGCAGAGCACAATGAAATGCTCGTAGAAATGACTGATTTGCTCTTGTCTAAAAACTTCTTCATACACAACGGACGTTGGTACCACCAGCTCCAAGGGACCGCGATGGGTTCTAAATTCGCTCCATCGTACGCGGGACTCTTTATGGGCTGGTGGGAAAAGACACATGCTTGGGGTCATCATGCCTCCCCCTGGTTGGAAAACATCATTTTCTGGGGGAGCTATATTGACGACGTCATAGTCATTTGGAAAGGGTCTATGGAACAACTTAGGGACTACCACTTGTTCTTAAACAATAATCCGAATAATGTCGCCTTGACTATGACTCATGGCCTTGATAGGATAGATTTCCTTGATATCACTTTTTATATCAAGGATGGACGTATCCATAGTACATTATACCGTAAACCATCTTCTAGCAATAGCACACTACACGCAACGAGTGCGCATCCAAAGGCGACCATCAAAAATATACCCTATGGCGAAATGGTCAGAGTTCGCAGGAACTGTAGTGAAAATGACATGTTCATGATCAATTTGGAGACGACTAAAGACCGCTTTAGAAAGAGGGGCTATAATGAAAGAACTCTGCACCAGGCGGAGCGGAAAATTCATCAGAGAGTTAGGACTGACACGCTTAGGCAGCGTATGCCTCAGCTAAATCAACAGGATCAGACATCTACCACATGTTTTGTTACTCGGTATAACAAAGACAGTCAACAGGTTTACAGAACACTAGCCAAACACTGGCCCTTGTTACTGGATATACCTGGTCTGACCGGCCATATTTCTCCCAGACCTAAAATTACATACCGACGCGGCACAACTCTCAGAGATAGGTTATGCCCTAGCTATATTGCGCCCAGTCAACCGGTTACTAACTGGCTGAACAACAACAAATTACTGGGCTTCTATACCTGTGCCGATTGCAACATTTGTCAGTATGGAAAAAACAGAATAAAGGAGTTCCAATACAATACAGACCGTGTTTACACCATTCGTCACACCATTACCTGTAGATCATTATTTGTTACATATGTAATCGGATGTAGTTGTAACATCATTTATGTGGGGAGCACGGTCAGGACCCTAAAAACTCGCATTCAAGAACATATACGAGCAATTAGGACACAGGATACCAGGTATCCCATGACAGCACATATGACACAACATCATGAAGGGAAACCAGAAATCTGGTTCCATGCCATCGACCATGTCCCACTTAGGGCAAGGGGAGGGGACAGGGAACTAGCCTTACGACGCAACGAGGCAGGCTGGATATGTCGCTTGCGCTGCGTCAAGGCAGTACATAACATCGACGACGAACTGTACTATTTCCTTTAAACAAGGTTGATTTGTGTCATTCAACTATCGTTTTAGGTTTTTTGCTCCTCTATTGTTCTCAGTGGGTATTGTTAGACCACACAATTTCCCTATTTTCTGTAGGTCTGCCTATTATAGGCAATATTGTCCGCTCTAGGCAATACTAGAATGCCCCTCTAACGTAATCCCCATTTCCTATAATTTGACATCTAAAATGGTGATATGTTCAAATAGACTCCAAAAGTTCATTGTAATTGTTTACACATAACAGTAAACATCTGTTGTCTCTTTTTTTTTTTATATAATCTATAATGCAGATATGATTATGTTACCATTATGAATGTACAAAATATCAAGTGTCTATTTCATAACATACAATGTGTATACACTTATCTGATTCTATAATGTCCATTTGAATCATGTAGGATCCCTTGATAAGATGTGGGATTGTGCAGTTTAGCAATATGGCTCTATTATTTCCTGTGTTATTTGTTTCTTTCACTGCATGTTTATTTTTTCATACAGCGTGGTGGTTATCATCACATATATTTTTCTTTTTCTTTGTACCTTTGGCACTCTTGCTCCTTGACTCTCTGCATATTATCTAATATATGCGTGGCAAAGAGTATGAGAGACTCACTTACAGGCAGGGCTCGCGCATAAATATGACCATGATTACCATACTTTTTAGACATCCCCTATTGTCGAGTTTGTGACTTTCCCGCGTGAACAAAGCGATACAAAAGGGGATGATGGACGGAACGTTTGAGCCAATCAAACACTCACCCCCAGTCAACTGATCTGGGTTTAATCCATCATCATTCTTTAGCTCACTCCACCACCCCAGTTCAGACATGGCCATATGCAAATCAGTCTGACCCTGTGCCTCATGGGAACAGTCCAGCCCGAACTGCCAAGCCATGTCTTCCCTGGACCGGAAATAAGCATCCTAGGACCGGTTTCTGGCATTCCAGCCGTCATCAGCCAGGCTTGCTTGAATCCAGTGGCAAAGTGAGCAAGGGACCCACGTCTGGGCATACCCCCGCCAACTTAGGGCGAACAAAGCGATACAAAAGGGGATGATGGACGGAAAATTTGAGCCAATCAAACACTCACCCCCAGTCAACTGATCTGGGTTTAATCCATCATCATTCTTTAGCTCACACCACCACCCCAGTTTAGACATGGCCATATGCAAATCAGTCTGACCCTGTGCCTCATGGGAACAGTCCAGCCCGAACTGCCAAGCCATGTCTTCCCTGGACCGGAAACAAGCATCCTAGGACCGGTTTCTGGCATTCCAGCCGTCATCAGCCAGGCTTGCTTGAATCCAGTGGCAAAGTGAGCAAGGGACCCACGTCTGGGCATACCCCCGCCAACTTAGGGCGAACAAAGCGATACAAAAGGGGATGATGGACGGAACGTTTGAGCCAATCAAACACTCACCCCCAGTCAACTGATCTGGGTTTAATCCATCATCATTCTTTAGCTCACTCCACCACCCCAGTTCAGACATGGCCATATGCAAATCAGTCTGACCCTGTGCCTCATGGGAACAGTCCAGCCCGAACTGCCAAGCCATGTCTTCCCTGGACCGGAAACAAGCATCCTAGGACCGGTTTCTGGCATTCCAGCCGTCATCAGCCAGGCTTGCTTGAATCCAGTGGCAAAGTGAGCAAGGGACCCACGTCTGGGCATACCCCCGCCAACTTAGGGCGAACAAAGCGATACAAAAGGGGATGATGGACGGAACGTTTGAGCCAATCAAACACTCACCCCCAGTCAACTGATCTGGGTTTAATCCATCATCATTCTTTAGCTCACTCCACCACCCCAGTTCAGACATGGCCATATGCAAATCAGTCTGACCCTGTGCCTCATGGGAACAGTCCAGCCCGAACTGCCAAGCCATGTCTTCCCTGGACCGGAAACAAGCATCCTAGGACCGGTTTCTGGCATTCCAGCCGTCATCAGCCAGGCTTGCTTGAATCCAGTGGCAAAGTGAGCAAGGGACCCACGTCTGGGCATACCCCGCCAACTTAGGGCGAACAAAGCGATACAAAAGGGGGTGATGGACGGAACGTTTGAGCCAATCAAACACTCACCCCCAGTCAACTGATCTGGGTTTAATCCATCATCATTCTTTAGCTCATTCCACCACCCCCAGTTCAGACATGGCCATATGCAAATCAGTCTGAACCTGTGCCTCATGGGAACAGTCCAGCCCGAACTGCCAAGCCATGTCTTCCCCTGGACCGGAAACAAGCATCCTAGGACCGGTTTCTGGCATTCCAGCCGTCATCAGCCAGGCTTGCTTGAATCCAGTGGCAAAGTGAGCAAGGGACCCACGTCTGGGCATACCCCGCCAACTTAGGGCGAACAAAGCGATACAAAAGGGGATGATGGACGGAACGTTTGAGCCAATCAAACACTCACCCCCAGTCAACTGTTCTGGGTTTAATCCATCATCATTCTTTAGCTCACTCCACCACCCCAGTTCAGACATGGCCATATGCAAATCAGTCTGACCCTGTGCCTCATGGGAACAGTCCAGCCCGAACTGCCAAGCCATGTCTTCCCTGGACCGGAAACAAGCATCTTAGGACCGGTTTCTGGCATTCCAGCCGTCATCAGCCAGGCTTGCTTGAATCCAGTGGCAAAGTGAGCAAGGGACCCACGTCTGGGCATACCCCCGCCAACTTAGGGCGAACAAAGCGATACAAAAGGGGATGATGGACGGAACGTTTGAGCCAATCAAACACTCACCCCCAGTCAACTGATCTGGGTTTAATCCATCATCATTCTTTAGCTCACTCCACCACCCCAGTTCAGACATGGCCATATGCAAATCAGTCTGACCCTGTGCCTCATGGGAACAGTCCAGCCCGAACTGCCAAGCCATGTCTTCCCTGGACCGGAAACAAGCATCCTAGGACCGGTTTCTGGCATTCCAGCCGTCATCAGCCAGGCTTGCTTGAATCCAGTGGCAAAGTGAGCAAGGGACCCACGTCTGGGCATACCCCCGCCAACTTAGGGCGAACAAAGCGATACAAAGGGGATGATGGACGTAACGTTTGAGCCAATCAAACACTCACCCCCAGTCAACTGATCTGGGTTTAATCCATCATCATTCTTTAGCTCACTCCACCACCCCAGTTCAGACATGGCCATATGCAAATCAGTCTGACCCTGTGCCTCATGGGAACAGTCCAGCCCGAACTGCCAAGCCATGTCTTCCCTGGACCGGAAACAAGCATCCTAGGACCGGTTTCTGGCATTCCAGCCGTCATCAGCCAGGCTTGCTTGAATCCAGTGGCAAAGTGAGCAAGGGACCCACGTCTGGGCATACCCCGCCAACTTATGGCGAACAAAGCGATACAAAAGGGGATGATGGACGGAACGTTTGAGCCAATCAAACACTCACCCCCAGTCAACTGATCTGGGTTTAATCCATCATCATTCTTTAGCTCACTCCACCACCCCAGTTCAGACATGGCCATATGCAAATCAGTCTGAACCTGTGCCTCATGGGAACAGTCCAGACCGAACTGCCAAGCCATGTCTTCCCTGGACCGGAAACAAGCATCATAGGACCGGTTTCTGGCATTCCAGCCATCATCAGCCAGGCTTGCTTGAATCCAGTGGCAAAGTGAGCAAGGGACCCACGTCTGGGCATACCCCCGCCAACTTAGGGCGAACAAAGCGATACAAAAGGGGATGATGGATGGAACGTTTGAGCCAATCAAACACTCACCCCCAGTCAACTGATCTGGGTTTAATCCATCATCATTCTTTAGCTCACTCCACCACCCCAGTTCAGACATGGCCATATGCAAATCAGTCTGACCCTGTGCCTCATGGGAACAGTCCAGCCCGAACTGCCAAGCCATGTCTTCCTGGACCGGAAACAAGCATCCTAGGACCGGTTTCTGGCATTCCAGCCGTCATCAGCCAGGCTTGCTTGAATCCAGTGGCAAAGTGAGCAAGGGACCCACGTCTGGGCATACCCCCGCCAACTTAGGGCGAACAAAGCGATACAAAAGGGGATGATGGACGGAACGTTTGAGCCAAACAAACACTCACCTCCAGTCAACTGATCTGGGTTTAATCCATCATCATTCTTTAGCTCACTACACCACCCCAGTTCAGACATGGCCATATGCAAATCAGTCTGACCCTGTGCCTCATGGGAACAGTCCAGCCCGAACTGCCAAGCCATGTCTTCCCTGGACCGGAAACAAGCATCCTAGGACCGGTTTCTGGCATTCCAGCCGTCATCAGCCAGGCTTGCTTGAATCCAGTGGCAAAGTGAGCAAGGGACCCACGTCTGGGCATACCCCCGCCAACTTAGGGCGAACAAAGCGATACAAAAGGGATGATGGACGGAATGTTTGAGCCAATCAAACACTCACCCCCAGTCAACTGATCTGGGTTTAATCCATCATCATTCTTTAGCTAACTCCACCACCCCAGTTCAGACATGGCCATATGCAAATCAGTCTGACCCTGTGCCTCATGGGAACAGTCCAGCCCGAACTGCCAAGCTATGTCTTCCCTGGACCGGAAACAAGCATCCTAGGACCGGTTTCTGGCATTCCAGCCGTCATCAGCCAGGCTTGCTTGAATCCAGTGGCAAAGTGAGCAAGGGACCCACGTCTGGGCATACCCCCGCCAACTTAGGGCGAACAAAGCGATACAAAAGGGATGATGGACGGAACGTTTGAGCCAATCAAACACTCACCCCCAGTCAACTGATCTGGGTTTAATCCATCATCATTCTTTAGCTCACTCCACCACCCCAGTTCAGACATGGCCATATGCAAATCAGTCTGACCCTGTGCCTCATGGGAACAGTCCAGCCCGAACTGCCAAGCCATGTCTTCCCTGGACCGGAAACAAGCATCCTAGGACCGGTTTCTGGCATTCCAGCCGTCATCAGCCAGGCTTGCTTGAATCCAGTGGCAAAGTGAGCAAGGGACCCACGTCTGGGCATACCCCCGCCAACTTAGGGCGAACAAAGCGATACAAAAGGGGATGATGGACGGAACGTTTGAGCCAATCAAACACTCACCCCCAGTCAACTGATCTGGGTTTAATCCATCATCATTCTTTAGCTCACTCCACCACCCCAGGTCAGACATGGCCATATGCAAATCAGTCTGAACCTGTGCCTCATGGGAACAGTCCAGCCCGAACTGCCAAGCCATGTCTTCCCTGGACCGGAAACAAGCATCCTAGGACCAGTTTCTGGCATTCCAGCCGTCATCAGCCAGGCTTGCTTGAATCCAGTGGCAAAGTGAGCAAGGGACCCACGTCTGGGCATACCCCGCCAACTTAGGGCGAACAAAGCGATACAAAAAGGGATGATGGACGGAACGTTTGAGCCAATCAAACACTCACCCCCAGTCAACTGATCTGGGTTTAATCCATCATCATTCTTTAGCTCACTCCACCACCCCAGTTCAGACATGGCCATATGCAAATCAGTCTGACCCTGTGCCTCATGGGAACAGTCCAGCCCGAACTGCCAAGCCATGTCTTCCCTGGACCGGAAACAAGCATCCTAGGACCGGTTTCTGGCATTCCAGCCGTCATCAGCCAGGCTTGCTTGAATCCAGTGGCAAAGTGAGCAAGGGACCCACGTCTGGGCAGACCCCCGCCAACTTAGGGCGAACAAAGCGATACAAAAGGGGATGATGGACGGAACGTTTGAGCCAATCAAACACTCACCCCCAGTCAACTGATCTGGGTTTAATCCATCATCATTCTTTAGCTCACTCCACCACCCCAGTTCAGACATGGCCATATGCAAATCAGTCTGACCCTGTGCCTCATGGGAACAGTCCAGCCCGAACTGCCAAGCCATGTCTTCCCTGGACCGGAAACAAGCATCCTAGGACCGGTTTCTGGCATTCCAGCCATCATCAGCCAGGCTTGCTTGAATCCAGTGGCAAAGTGAGGAAGGGACCCACGTCTGGTCATACCCCCGCCAACTTAGGGCGAACAAAGCTATACAAAAGGGGATGATGGACGGAACGTATGAGCCAATCAAACACTCACCCCCAGTCAACTGATCTGGGTTTAATCCATCATCATTCTTTAGCTCACTCCACCACCCCAGTTCAGACATGGCCATATGCAAATCAGTCTGACCCTGTGCCTCATGGGAACAGTCCAGCCCGAACTGCCAAGCCATGTCTTCCCTGGACCGGAAACAAGCATCCTAGGACCGGTTTCTGGCATTCCAGCCGTCATCAGCCAGGCTTGCTTGAATCCAGTGGCAAAGTGAGCAAGGGACCCACGTCTGGGCATACCCCCGCCAGAAACCGGTCCTAGGATGCTTGTTTCCGGTCCAGGAAGACATGGCTTGGCAGTTCGGGCTGGACTGTTCCCATGAGGCACAAGGTCAGACTGATTTGCATATGGCCATGTCTGTACTGGGGTGGTGGAGTGAGCTAAAGAATGATGATGGATTAAACCCAGATCAGTTGACTGGGGGTGAGTGTTTGATTGGCTCAAACGTTCCGTCCATCATCCCCTTTGTATCGCTTTGGTCGCCCTAAGTTGGCGGGGGTATGCCCAGACGTGGGTCCCTTGCTCACTTTGCCACTGGATTCAAGCAAGCCTGGCTGATGACGGCTGAAATGCCAGAAACCGGTCCTAGGATGCTTGTTTCCGGTCCAGGGAAGACATGGCTTGGCAGTTCGGGCTGGACTGTTCCCATGAGGCACAGGGTCACACTGATTTGCATATGGCCATGTCTGTACTGGGGTGGTGGAGTGAGCTAAAGAATGATGATGGATTAAACCCAGATCAGTTGACTGGGGGTGAGTGTTTGATTGGCTCAAACGTTCTGTCCATCATCCCCTTTTGTATCGCTTTCCCGCGTGAACAGGCAGGCATTATTTAAAGCTGCGTCGTGCGTAGGTACGTCCTGACTTTACGGCTGGAGCGCCAATCAGGAGAGAGACCACACCACTGCTGACTAACGGTAAGATCATTGTTGGCGTCTTTCTTTCAGGAAGTGATATTATATATGGGCCTGATATTTAAGCTACTGAGCACTCTGTCAGTGTCATTCTGCTCGGCCTATCGAGATTTTCCGAATGGGCTCGCAAGTTTTAATAACGCATGTCTCTATACTGTTTTGTAATTAAGTTAATGCACCGAGCATTGTATTAGCGTTACTTTGCTCTGCCCTTTAAGATTTCGGAACGGGCCCACATTCTTTGAATCATGCATGGCTTTGCACATATTTGTGAAAAGGGTGCTTATTAAATATGCTGTTGGCCCTTTTCCCCCCTTTCTTCCGTTCAACTCGGAAATTATTAAGTCCCTACAAGCTGCTTTGCACTCCTGTTTTCTTTTTTTTTTTTTCCCTTTTTTAAATTTGGATTTAGACTTTAAACAGTTACTATTTGGTAATATGAATTATACTTGCTGTGCTCTGGTAAGCCCCCGACAACATTATCGGCTAGGGCATATGATACTTTCCACCAACCCCTTTCTCACTCCAGCTTTAATGCTTTTTTCGGCAGCAAAGGAGCCTCTCGTTTCTCTCTCTTTTTTATGCCGGATTAATAATAATGACTTATCTCTTTGCCATTTGCTTTCCTAGACTGTATGTGACCACTTTTTTATTTATTTTTTTATATATAATTGCATTGAACAGGGGAGATTCTTGCCACATTCTATTTTAAAGGTTGGCTACTAACCAACTCACTCTACCTTTTTTTAGGCACAGGAGCCGCTTTATATACTTCCTCACTGAACCTGGATCCAGGAGGGTACAGTTTGTCATGAACATATCGATTTTACTAATCGCCGTACTTCTTGGCGATTTTACCTAAAAACTTTCAGTTGAATTACTGTTCTAAGGTACGTACGTGAACAGGGCTTTCCCCACTTTCTTTGTTATGTGACTTTTATTTCCTTGTGCTTTGTCTGTTGTCCTGATTTGTTCAATAGGCGTTCTTACTTTATCAGTTAATATAATAAACAAAACCCCCCTTTCTCTCTCTTCTTAGAGAAACAATTTATTAATTTTTTTCCTCTTACCAGACCCTGGATTAAGGAGGGTCTAGTTCCATTTCTCCGACTGGGCGACATCTCACCGCCTCGTCTCGCGGCGCTTCCTCACCATTATTAGTCTCAGTTGCAATATAAGGTATCTTGCTTTAGATTATTTTATTATACTTTTTTCACTTTGGTTCACCTCAGTATTTACTTTCAACCTTTCTTCACATTCGGGTGCAGTTCTTTTCCTCACTTTGTCTGTACATTATGTCTGTGCTGTTTTTAATTGTAAAGTCAAATGGTCTCGTAGGTACATATTCTCTGTACACACTTTCACTACTTTAGCATTGGGATCTTTTTTTTTGTGTCACTCTAGTCGTTATTGTTCTTTTTATGTACACTGATCTATGCAATAGCAAACAACATACATTGCATGGCCATTGTATTTTCTGATATGCTTTTTAATATTGGAAACACGAATTGTGTATATGCTCATGGTGTTTATCCTTTTTAATATTTTGTATTATACACATTGTATGTTTTATGTTTCACAGCCCTGATGAAGTCCTTTCCCATGGACGAAACGCGTTGGCTGTTGTTTTAAAAGAAAACAATAAAGAAATTATGTTTTTGATACCCACAATGGATGGATTATATCTGTTTTATTGAACTTTGGTGGTGCTCTCCACATTGGATAAAAAGCTATACTGGTCTTGGAGACTGCCCCTTGGGAACAGCAGGAGCAGTGGAGGTGCACACTTTTGAGCATATTGGCTCAGGACTTTGGACTTCTCCGTGGGGGATTGTTGTATGTGGGGAGGTGCGTCACCAGCACATGTCCTTGTGCAGGTTTTGGCTTGCTGTTTCAAATTTCTAGGGTTGACAAACTGATGCTTGTTCAGATGCAAACAGCTCAGGTCCAGCCTAGCGGAGGGACGCTGGGAAGAAGACAGGGAAACTACCAAGGGAACCAAAATGGGCAAGGTCAGGGAAAAGGGAAACCTATCGATCCCAAGACTGGGATGGATGTGGCGACATTGAAAAAGATCACTGCGTGTCATCTTTGTCATCAGATTGGACATTGGAAGCGCGAGTGTCCCTTGATCCCAGCCAATCAGGTGCAGCAGGAGGTAGAAGTGGTTCAGGCACCCGTGCCGGAGGTAGTCAATACTGTGACAAGGCCCAGATCGACGAAAGGGGGGACGTATAACCCACAGGTGCAGGTCCCCCAGCCACCGAGAATTTTGCAAGGAGTGCGGACTTACCAGCAGATGCCCCTTTTCGAAGGGTATGATGAGTACAGTCCAGACCCGTTAGCCTGACGGTGCCTGAGGAGGGAGGAAGACTGCACACTTGGAGCAGTTTTGGAGGTAGACCAGAGAGGACCTTTTGTGGAGGCAGACATTGATGGTCATCCTACCACTCTTTTGGTTGACACTGGTGCTACCCGGTCTACTGTAAGATCAGCAGTAGTAACCAACCTACCCCTCTCAGGACAATCGATCCAAGTGGTTGGAGTGGCACACAAGAAGATAACTAGCCCATTGACCGAACCGATCCCAGTAAGAATAGGCTCTTTCCAAGCTAAACACCAGTTTGTGGTGTGCGATACGAGTCCAGTTTGTCTGTTAGGAAGAGATCTATTGTGTAAATTGAACTGCACCATCTATTGCACACCAAGGGGAGTGGAGGTTCAGACGAAGGATGATGATGCTACCTTTAAAGTTGCCAATCAGCACCTGTGTATAGAAATGTATCCAGTGGTGACAGTGGAAGAACTTCCACTGGATTTGAGAGACTCTGTGTCACAAGAGGTGTGGGACTTTACGGGAGAAGAGATCGGACTGATCAAGGGGGTTGAACCTGTACAGATTCAGGTTAAGCAGAATGCCGAATTCCCTAGGACGCCCCAGTACAATCTGTCACCCGAGACGATTGCAGGGATTAGACCTGTAATTGAGTCTATGATCAAGCAAGGCATTCTGAAGGAGATAAGAGGTAGCCCATGTAATTCACCTATCATGGGACTACAGAAACCGAGCGGGAAGTTCAGGATCGTGCAAGACCTGCGAAAGGTTAACACGATAGTTGTCCCATGTTGTCCAGTGGTACCGAATCCATCAGTGATACTGTTTCAGATCCCATGTGAAGCCGAGTGGTTTACTGTCATTGATTTGTGTCAAGCATTCTTCTCGATACCGCTCCACGAGGAAAGCTAATTTCTTTTTGCTTTCCGGCTGGAAAATCGTGTGTTAACGTGGTGTCGTATCCCTCAAGGGTATACAGAGAGTCCATCGATCTTTAATCAGATCTTGAAGAAGAATCTTGAGAGTCTCGTATTGCCACAGAACTCAGTTCTTGTGCAGTACATAGATGACCTACTTGTGGCATCAGAAACAGAAGATGCTTGCAGGATAGACACGATAGCCCTACTGAATCATTTGGCAGAGAATGGACACAAGGTGTCCCCGAACAAATTGCAGTACTGTCTGAACGAAGTACAGTATTTGGGTCACAGATTAGAAAAAGGCAAGAGGAAGGTGTCACCAGACCGAATTGAGGCAATAATGAACATGGCAGTGCCCACCACTCAGAGGGAAGTCAGGATGTTTTTGGGAATGGTCGGCTATTGTCGTCAGTGGATTCCAATTTTTTCCTTGAGAGCAAAGCCTTTGCAGAGGCTCACACACAAGGACGTGAGCGATCCGGTACCATGGGACGAGGAGTGCTTGATGTCATTCCTACGACTGAGAGAAGGGTTGTGTTCTGCACCAGCTTTGGGAATGCCTGATTACAATAAGGCTTTCTCACTGTTCTGTTGCAAGAGAGAAGGTTGTGCATTAGCAGTCTTAACTCAGAACCATGGAGGTGTCCGTAGACCAGTTGCCTATTTTTCAGCTACTTTATATCCAGTAGCTTCTGCGTTGCCCGGATGTCTCAGATCCGTTGCTGCAACAGGTGTCAGCATTGAAAGATGTGAAAGCATTGTAATGGGTCACCCTCTGACAGTATATGTACCACACTCTGTTGAATTGTTAATGACCAGGACAAAGACCCAGCACCTAACGAATAACAGGTTAACGAGGTATGAGCAAGTCATACTTGCCGCAGAGAATGTGACTCTGAGAAGGTGCTCTGTCTTAAACCCTGCGACATTAATGCCCATACCGAATACCGATGATGAAGATTGTGCGGACCATGATTGTCTTGATGTGACTGAACTGTGCACCAAACCGAGACCTGACATTGTCGATGAACCACTGACTGACCCAGATGAAATTTTCTTTGTCGATGGTTCACGCTTAAGAGATAGTGTTGGTCAACTGAGAGCAGCATTTGCTGTATGTACCATTTCAGGAGTGGTTGAGGCTGCTTGCCTAGAAGGAGTACACTCCGCGCAGGTAGCTGAGATCATTGCCTTGACTCGTGCCTGTTTGGCCGCTGTTCAAATCCGAATCACGATGTACACGGACAGCCAGTATGGGTTCGGTGTGGTTCATGACTTCGGACAGTTATGGTCACAGAGGGGATTCTTGACATCATCTGGTTCACCCATTAGGAATGGAGAACATGTAAGACAGCTGTTAGATGCATTGCAATGTCCGAAGGAAATCGCAGTTGTCAAGTGCACTGCGCATGGAAAGGGGGATGATTTTGTCTCTCTGGGTAATAACTATGTGGACGAAGTTGCCCGTTTCTGTGCAGAACAAGGATGCATATTTACAGAGGGTTACACAGGAGAGAGCCAAGAAAGAACCGAGCTCAATATAATGTTGGCCATGGCAGACACTTGGGAGGAACTCAAGCGCCTGCAGGATGAAGTTTCAGACCAAGAACGGAATGGATGGGTCAGAGCAGGATGTGAAAGAGGGGATGTGGATGTTTGGGTTTCCAGTGATGGGAGGGCGGTATTGCCAGAGAATCTGCTGAGCCCGATGGCGAGACTAATACATGGGCCGGTACATCTTGGAAGAGATGCAATGATGCGTGTGTTTAGACAGACGTGGTATAACCCACGATTTCGTGCGGTTGCTGAAGCAGTTTGTCAGAGGTGTGTTACGTGTCAACAGATGAATGCTGGAAAGAAGACTGTGGTCACATTGAGTCACATTGGAAGGTCAGGAGGACCCTTCAATAGGATGCAGCTAGATTTTGTGGAGATGCCCAAGTGCAATGGGTTGAGGTACATTTTAGTGGTGGTGTGTGTATTATCACGGTGGGTGGAGGCTTACCCAACACGCAGGTGTGACACTCTCACAGTGGCTAAGTTATTGTTGAGGGAACTCATCCCGAGGTTTGGTTTTCCAACCTCTTTGGAATCGGATAGAGGAACACACTTCCACAGTGAAATCATGAAGTTACTTTGTGCCGCATTGAATGTCGATCAGAGACTACATTGCAGTTATCGACCAGAGGCTTTGAAAGCCCGGATGGCAAACATGTGTTCGTCCACCTCTCTGAAGTGGCCTGATGCCCTTCCGCTTGTGCTTATGAGTATTCGCAGTGTCCCCGACAGGAGAACTGGGTTGTCCCCCCATGAGATCTTGATGGGGAGGGCAATGCGGTTGCCAGCAGTACCAGCTACAGCTTTGATAAACATCACTGATGACTTGATTCTCGATTACTGTAAAGGACTATCTGATGTGGTCCGTTCTGTGTCCCAGCAGGTACAAGCTGCAGCTGTCCCGGCCTCGAGTGATCTGTGTCACGACCTGTGTCCAGGAGACTGGGTGCTTGTTCGAAAGCACGTGAGGAAGAGCTGTCTGGACGTTCGGTGGCGAGGCCCGTACCAGGTAATACTGGTAACGAACACAGCAGTGAAGTGTGGAGGATTGCCGAACTGGGTGCATGCTTCCCATACCCGCAGAGTTTCAGCACCCTCGGAAGAAACAGCTCCTCTCGTGAATGAAAATCCAGCTAATGTGGCAGGGCCACATGAGAGGACAAGTCAAGCTGTGAGGGTCGCTGATGCAGCTGGTTGTGCACCAGGGCAAGCTGAAGGGGGTTACGACAACCAGAACCCCGACTCTGACTCGGATGACGGAGTTGTTGCTGTGGGTGGAGTAGAGTCAAATTCAGCAGAAGGAGGAAGTGGTGCATAGGGTATAGTGGGGGAAAGCGGAAGAACGACCAGAACTGAGGAGGCTTGGCCTGAGAGACAGAGGCGACTGAACCTGAGGTTGGCACCTGAAAGAGATCTTGCTCCAGTGTCCGAAACGTCTGAATCAGAAGCAAGTGACGGAGAGCAGGCTCAAGAGGGTCGGAGGAGGTCAAAAAGAACGAGAATACCTTGCCAGAGGTACGCTACCCCGGAGTGGACTTACACAGTGACTGATGCAGGGAGTAGTGAGTTCGGGGAGGCTGAGGTCAGTGCAGGTGGTCAGCAAGAGCCCGAACGTGGTGTTGAAAGTGGTGCTGTTAGTGCCAGGGCTCGAAGTCGAAGGAATACTGACCCTCATGGTTCCGAATCCCCCGCTTCTGAGTAAAGTCCGACAATTGGTTCTGCATCGACTCGAATTTCCGTCATTTGGACTTGAGCCGCCTTCACATGAAATGATAATTCTTCGTCTTGAACTTTTGTATCATGTTCTAGAAGCGCTTGCAGCTGACCCTATTGTGGATTGAGTATAAACTGTTGTAAATAAAAGCCTAAAGAAGAAGATAACCTAGGTCCGAGTGGAAGAAGAATAAACTTAGGGACTTTCCGCAGAAAAGGAACGAGAGCTTAGGGAAGTCTTTTTCTGGACTATGTAAATAAGAAACTGTAGCTGAAAAGTTGATTTCCAGAGATTTCAGAGTGTTGCTCGAACTGGTAAAGCAAGTCACGTGCGGAGAAGACAGAGACTTTTGAGTGCTCGTTGATGAAACCAAGAACTTTGAGAACTTTCGAGACCATGGAGGCTGGAGATCCACACCGTAGATCCAAAGTGATTGTAGGCACATTTATAGGGGGTGTGATAGTTTCTATAATCATAGTAGTTGTAGTTTCATATGTGGTTCCACACGAGCTAGAAGTGAAGGGGGTGCCAGGGACTCCAACACCCACTACACCTAGCAAAAAGGAGGGAAACATAGGAACTGACAGAGCTTTGCTAATAGAAGAGAGTCGTAGATTGCATATAGATTTGTCTTGAAGTGATTTTAAGCTTAATGCGTATGCCAAGCTGCTATATGAGTATGTAGATGCGATGGATGCGAAAGATTGTTATGTGTGTATGCAGCTGCCAGCTTCAGTGGATGAGGGTAATAGATATCACCATCTTCCACTGACTTATGGAATTTCGTGTAGTTTGTTGTTGAGTGTGTTTTATGGGAGAGGTCACTATGAGTACTTCTTTTCTAACTATGACGCCGTGCTTTCAGAGGTTCCTGCCCATAAACATTTGAACAAGTATGATTATTATAAGGCGGAAGATAGACTTGGAAAGTACTTCATTCCGACTTCGACTTTAGATACAGCTTATGCCCATAGACACAATTTAACATGTGCATTAACAGAAGTAGAGAAGAAGTTTGTAGATCAGGTAGAAGATAGATATAGAATGCTAACACAAAAACGGCAAAATGGAGATAGCCCTGTAGATTGGACAGACGAGGAGAAATTGCACCGAACAAAAGGAAGTTATGGTCCTATAGCGTTGGATATGGGCCAAAGGGGAAAGTTGTGTGTGAGACGTGTGCAGACTTATTATGATAAGGTCTCAGTGGGACAGAGCGAGTGTGATCATGTTTTCACTATGGAGGACTCAGCAAAGAATTTTCTGCAAGGCACTGTACAAGTGATACCTATGCTTATGTGAGGTTGCCAGCAAACTGGTATGGTACTTGTTACTTGGGAATAATATTTCCAAATATCTATCATGCTGAGGATTTGGAGCTTTTGGAAGGTGGAAAGCATTCGAGAGTGAAGAGAGGTGCAAGTGCGGGAGCTGTTGTAGGAGATATCTTTGGAGCAATGATACCAAGTTTGGGAGTGATCCTGAATGATGTGAAGATCCGGAGATTGGCGACTGTGTTTGATGAGTTATCAATGAATACAGCAAAGTCGTTGATACTTGTGGATGGAGAGATGTTGTCGATAAGGACAATGGTTTTGCAGAATCGTCTTGCTTTGGATGTCTTATTGGCAAAAGAGGGCGGAGTCTGTAAAATGTTGAAGGTTCAAGAGTGCTGCACTTATATACCAGACCACAGCAAGGATGTGGAGAAATATATAAGTAACATCACTACGATCCATACGAAGATAGCGGATTTGACTGGAGAGGGAGTTTGGGAGAAAGTTGGCAAAGGATTTGGTCAAGTGGGAAGCTGGTTTGCAAATTTGGGAAAGGGATTCCTTGGCTATGTTCTGAGCCCTCTCATAATTGTAGTGGTTTGTGTGGTTTGTCTGTGGGGTCTGATCAGAGCATACAAGTGGTATCGAGCAGGCAGAGCTGAGAGAGCTTTGAGAGAAAATGAGACGAGAATGGCTAGACTGCAGGACAGTCACTATCGAAATATTAAGAGTTTGGAGAGATTCCGACAGGGGAGAATGGCAACAAGTTCTGTTTAGGTCGGTTCTTTCTCCAAGGGAGTTGTAAAGGTGTGATGACAGGAGTCATCAAAGGGGGGAACTGATAGAGCGCCATGCTCTCGTAAAATTTGTAGGGGTGCATCATAATCACCGCTAGTTCGCACCCGCATATATCCAGATATATATCAATAAATGGCCAGTAAGATGTAGTTCTAAACCGCAGTTATTAGAGTGAATAGAAGTATAATTGTGCTATTTTTAATCATGCAATTGTAATGCTTAATTGAAACGTGTTTAAATGATGCATAAATGAATTAGCCCATGTGCAATCGAGATGCAGTAGTTTAAACGTGTACCATATTAAGTTGCACGTGTAGTTCACTTTTCGCATATGAAATGTAATGAACCAATGCTTATAGAAGTGATTAAGAATTGTGTGTTTAAATTGTGTAAAGGCCTGACTGCATATACGTCAAAGAAGGGCCTGTTCATTCTTATGTTAGCTTATTTTGTAGGCAGAGAAGGTGTTCTCTTGGAAAGGCTCTCTGGGCACAGTTGGTAGATTCGTACAGAGGGAAAATCTGTTGAAATGTATCTTCTGTTGCAGGTGCAAGGACACATGCCTTTTAAGCGAAAGACTGGCTCTTTGTTTTAGGAGTTAGGGTGGTGGGAGGCATTGAGATGGGAGTATACTGAAATGTAGGGATGATACTTTCAGCGGAGAAGGTGCCTGGGACTCTAGGTCGTTGTAACCGTCCTGGATGAAGTAAGAGTTTCGATGGAAAAGTACGAGAAGGAAGACCTGGCCGAAGAGGCGTGACAAGGGCGTGTTCAATTGTATGTGGATTTTGTATTAGGGACAGTGCCCCGAGGGAGGGGAGTAGAGAGGAGGTAGAGGACACCAGAAAGAAGGGCCAAGAGAGAGATCTATTAGGAAGGAGCATCTTAGAACGAGCTCGAAATGCTAAGTGTGTGTACTTCTTAGGAAGTCTTCACAGCTGACACCTTTTCTTTTACTCTTGCCTGGGGAAATTCGTTAAGTAGGTATGTCACCTTAGTGATAGCGTAGGGACAGTTAATGGTTTTACGCTTATTTAGGTAAATGAAGAATAATATAGAGATTGGAGCAGTTATCGTTTGTTTAATACTTCGGGAGCTAACGATTCTTCTTATTCTGAGTCGGATGAGACTCCTGCGTAGGATGATGTTTGTATTAGTGCCCATCTATTTCTTTAACCTCGTGTTGAGGTGCTTACATGTGCAGTTATTCTTGGCTGTAATAAAACCACGAAATTGAATTCGGAGTCAGTGGTCTTTTAAGGTAAACTGGATCCTAAATTGTTGCATAACCGAATAGGGCTTTCTTCCCTTCACACTATTCAGCAGGTAAAAAGATCCTGGCGACCTGAGGATTCTTAGTGATGGTGAGATAAGAATCCCGCTTTATCACTCCCAAGCTCAATCCTGTAAAAATATTAAGTGATACACTACCAATGTTCCACCTAATTTCACACATATCCTGAGTCCCTCGTTCAAAATGACACAAATCAGGCTCCCCTCTGAGAGGTCGGAGTTTGCCCCCTCCCAGATCTACCACTATGAAAATTAGTGAACATTTCCTTTCCCTAAACTGGAAACATATTACCCTCCTGCTTTGAGCAAAGATTCAAGGGCTAAGAATCTCTGTGGTTGGTAAGCTTTCTGTCACTTGGGGCCTATTTGCAGTTTCAATGTTGCTGTAATCAATTGTGATGCCTCCTGTTCCTGCTCTTTCCAAATGGTTCATCCCTGTTATTTAGTCAATGTGGTACGGATTACAGTTATTGGAGATAAGCCAACCAGAAGCACTGGTTCACTTTTGTTCGGCTCTAAAGCAACACAACATACACTTTTGTAAACGTACCTTTTTTACTACAGATGCAAATAATCTGATTTGGTTTGCTTAACAGTTAAATATCATGCCAATAAAGCAATTCAAACATTTCATATACATACATAACATAGAGCAAAACATACTACTTAAAAAAGAGCTCCAGTTGTCTCAAAAGCATATACATTTTTACACTAAAAAAAATCTATTACTACCTGGCTCTGCCCACTCCCATAAAAATATATTTTAAGATCTAAAAATGCTAGGATTTACCTACTGTCTATTCAATATTTGGGGCACTAAAATATATCCTGCTTCCAGTCCAAGCTGGGACACTCTACCTTAAATCCATTTTCACACAGATATTATATTAGTCATTTGTCTAAACGGGGTAAATACTATCATCATGCATAATACGATTTATTTTGTGCAAAATAGAGTGACAATAAAACAGAATACTTTTGTATTTATACAGAGTGCAATTGGGCAAGATAGGCTTTAGTGATGTACAAACATGGTAAACAATTATCAGCATGCAAAATACAATTCCTTTTGTGCAAAGTAGATCGACGGTAGAGCAAAATGCAGTTATATGTACACAAAGTGAGATTGGGCAAGACAGGCATTGGCATTGTACAAATTACCATCCCTTTTATGAAGGGTAAACCTGTGGCAATATGACATAAAATAATTGTATTTGGGCGAAAAAGCAATTATAATTAGAAGGCCTCAATAATCACATACCATAATCACTAATGCAGTGGGCCACTCTGCTCTGTTAACTGTTCGTAAATAACTGACAGGAATTTCCCTGCCCCATAGAACAATGATATATTATTGCATCCTAACATTACGGTCATTAGGCACTTGTACAGCAAACCTGTGACGTTCTAAAAGCTGGTAACAGCACTTTTCTTCTACTATTATCGAAACATGAGCAGGCTGTAACTAAGTGCAAAAAGGTTAATGATACATTTTGGCAGAAAGGACAGTTAACTATTTCTGCCCCTGCCTGTCTAGCCAACTTTCATTATACAAATGCTGACACCTGTCCTAGCCTAACCTTCAAAACCAACCTCATTATGTAAGCACTTTTTATATCCCGCAGGTAAGGCTGAATATACCCCGTAACTTGACTCCTTCAAATGATGCAAATTATCTCTCTTACACACATCTTCTATATCACTTCTCCTGGAGCTCTCTTTTGCTAAGAGCTTTAATGTTTGTTTCTGCTGCACTACAGACATTCCCTGAAAGTCTACCCCCTACGGAAGCATCCAGGGAAACCTTAATATCGAGCAGATTAGCAGTCCATTTTTCAGCATGATTTTCCTGCAGACAAGATTTTGCAATTTGCCTTAAGGAGACCTCATCAGTTTTAAGGAGACTAAACCAATAATTAAGGAGCCACTGTTTGTACTTGAATAGTACACTAGTAAGGCCCAATTCTACCCTTTGGGCACTATTTATGGATTCTCTCGGTAGGCCAAGCCACTTTTTCCAAATATTAATTTCTATAGTCTGTACCCTCCTCAAATATTTTACAGGCAGCACTTCACAACCATACAACAGCTGACTAACAATTTTAACTTTATATGTCTCTCTAAGCACATCAATGGACTTATGGCCCAATGCTAAGCCCATGCTCTATAAAGCACATGCAATAGCCTTAGCACACACCTCCTGGAGGTCAATATGAGGCGTAAAGTTGAGGTTATATCTAAAAAGAAGTCCAAGGTAGAAATTTTCCTTCACCTCTTCTACTGGGACACAATTTAGTCACCACTCAAAATGTTTCTTTTGTACTCTCCCTTTCAAGAAGACCCTTACTTTAGCCTTAGATGTATTTATTTTCAGGGTGTTGGACTTACAATAATCAGCAAAGACATCTTGCTTCTTCAAGCCAACTGGAGTCAGATCCAACAAAACCGTATCATTGGCATAAATCATTACTGAGATGGCCTTGTCACCTAATATTGGTGGAAATTATCAAAATAGGTTTAATCCTACCATGGCATCCTCAATATATACAGAGCCGGAGCGGGGCCATCATACACCACTGCTTCAATTCATTAGGGGTGTACATTTTTTGGGACAGTGCTCTGTTACCCCCAAATTTAACACTGGTCAATGAGCCTTCGTGTAGTTGGATAATCAGCTTTAATAAACCTGGAGGGCACTCCAATTTCCACATCTTCTCCCAAAGTAGGGGCCTACTTAGAGTGTCAAACACTGTTCACCAATTGGTGTATGACACATACAGCGGTTGCTTCTTTTCAAAGGCATATTTTTCAGCCAATAGATTTAATATTATACAACCATCTATCATTGAGTATCCTTTGCGAAAACCCATTTAAACTTTAGGAAGAATGTTGGCCTCACTTACCCAATCTTCTAACAGCCCCAGGAGATGTTTTGCATATAACTTGCTGGGGATATCTAGCAATGTAATCATATGGTAATTAGACGGCAGGTCCTGCTCCCCTTTTTTAAACAGCGGGAGCATTATACTACCTTTCTTGATTCTCAGTATCCCCTGGCCTCTGATTATTGCTCCAAATACCAATGCCAGGACTTAAGCCCACAAACTTGGGTTAAGTTTAATTATATCTGAGAAATGGCCATCCGGGCCCTGGGCCCTAGAACCTTTAGGCCTTTTATAATGGATTCTGAACCCCCTACTGTCAGGATCATGTGGCTTTCTACCGCCCCCGTGTCTGAGGCCACAACCTGCCTATTTCCCACTCTTCCTTCATCTAACTTTTTAAGTTTGTACAGCTCCAATATATAACTCACCCATGTTTCCCCTGGACCGGAACTGCTACAATATTTTTGGTCACCCACAGCACAACTATTCACTATATTCCAAAAGCCCTCAGTACTTCCCGATTCCAGGGAGACAATTGCTTTAGTACGCATACTCTCCTTGTCTTCCCAAGCTATTCTTCTGAGCTCTTTCCCATAGCTTTTCCTATAACATTTAATTAGATATTCTTTATTAACCCCACCTCTTTTATAGATCTGCCTTATGTTCTTATTTAGTGCAGCCTTGGCCTGTATTGTAGCCAAGCCAGAGAAACCATTTCTTCCCCGGCCACCTTTTAAGTCTGTTTATGCCACTTTGCTTATGGAGGCAATTAGATTCTCATACTCCTGCACAATGAGCTGAGGTGGCAAAGTAGACTGCTGTTCCAGAACCTCCTTCATCCTATTTTGAGTGTAACATTTTAGTTTACCAGCCCATCCCAGTCTACGCTCATTCAAATAGTGAATTGGTATGCTATTTGGCAAAAGGTCTCTTAAATGTGTATCCCTTTGCAGTTTGAGGATTAGGGGCTTGTGGTCACTGCCTGCTAAACCAGATACTACTAAATCCTTAAATATACCAAAACTTCTATGGAGATCATTACATTATCGATTAATGTAAACACCCTTCCATTATTGAAGGTATGTTGAGCAGGCTGGTCCCCTACACATCTACCATTTACAGCAGTCAAGTTCAAACTATCAAACAACAAGCTGAGTTTTCTCCCTCTCCCATCCCCCGTGGTGCTCCAGATACTGAAAAGGAATATTCAGAGAATTGTCTTTCTCCCTTTGGATCTCGTCCTTCGCTGGATTATGGGGAATCTTAACAATAAGCATTGCTCCCGCTTTTCTTACCGGGGGTCGATATTGCAGCACTGCTGAAAAACGGGCCCACAGCAAGAGAAGTGGCCCCCACGGGCACAAAACCGGCCCCCGCCCCTCCGTAAATGCCCGGTGCCCGCTACGGCCAATCCAGCTTTGTCCCTAACCCCTTTTTTGTTTGGCTTCAGACATAAAAGGTTTAGCTCCTCCATTTAGGGAGAGACTGAACTTGCCATGTACATGCACCATTCTGTCCTGGCCCGACTGCTCAAGATCATACCGTGGGACATCAGTTGCCCCCACCCCTTCATTAGAATTAGGGTTCAAAGATTGAGGGGCTGCCCCAGCCAGGGCACCACCAGAACCATCTACTGCTAGTGATTGCCCAACAAGGGTTTCTTCTTGTAGCAACATGATAGGAAATTTAAGCCTTCTTGCTCTTTTCTTTTTTAGCCTTCAAATGTTTCTTTTTTCTTTCTTATGCCTGACATGAAACAGGTTCCTCTATGTTAGCTAGCTTTTTTTCCCCTTTTTTCCTTTTATAAATATTTGGAAACTGTAATTACTTTTCCCAATATCTTGCGCTAGATCTGGCAATTCCTCCCCCTTACTGGCAACGACTTGTCCCAAACCATCTTGCTCTCAAAAGAGGGATTCCAGCTGGTATAGGTCAGCCGACATTTCACAGTTATTATCCTTTGTTTCGATTTCCAACTCAGAACCCCTGTTTGGACTCCCATCTCCCTACTACTTGGGCCCAGGCTTTTAACATTCACCAAGCTACTCTCTAATGGTTTTAAAGGTAATTCCTTAGGTATCACTGACAGAATGTCTAAGATATGATCAAAACAATCAGTGCTCTTCTCCAATAGAAGCATTAATAAAACACATGCCCAAGATTTATCAATGAGTTAGAGAAACACACGTAATCCAGTGGAATATTACTGCACAAGTTTAATAACAAATCAGGAGACCCTGAAATGTTTGATAAAACAGAAGCTTTAAGGCTTGGGGTACTATAAAACAGATCTAAAGATTGTTTCAGCTGCTTGGCATCTCAGGCAATAATTCCACACCTGTGTTTACCACCTCCTCATTTGTTTTAAAAGATGAGATGTCCAGAAAAGTATAGTCCAATACAATAAAGCCCTGTAAAACCTGTGGTTCTGCTATAACAGTACACACTAAGGAATGTTCAACCAAGGATGTATTTTACCCCCTACAGTGGACTGCCTGAACAGGCTCAATAGATTTCTGCAGCACACACCCAACTTCTGTTGGGCAGTCCATTGATCTTCATCTGCTTGCATCACAAAATTCATTTTTGACTGCACTGACACTATGCTGGAGGGAGGAGTTTCTTCAGGTAGTTTTTGGAAGTATGCTGATATTAATCTGCTCCCTTTTAAAGCTACTAGTGCGTCGCTCTATTTCTTAGTGGATTGGATTTCAATTTTTGGCAAAGTCTGGAAGAAAAACATCTACCTAATCTGAGTATCTTTGCCTTCATAATTATATCCTGAGCTGTTATAGGATTATTGACTCAATGAGGCAATAAACATGGATGGGAAGAGATGAAGAAAGATGTAGTAGCCAAGATGAATGTTAAGAGGAAAAAAAGAGGGGTCTAGTACCTGCAAGCTGCGTCCAATCAGGCCGGGCTGCTTCAGCAAAGTGGGGCTCAAATTTGTTACTGGAGCCACTGGTACACCGCTTGCTCTGAAAATCATGGCTGGTGCCACCTCACCCTCCCCAGTTGCTGGTTCCATGGTAACTCTGCAGGGTAGGGGCACGAGCAGGCTTCCAAATTGCAGAGCAAATTTAACAGTCTAATTCAGCACCTAGTTACATCGATTCTCCAGCACCAGGACTCACACCATGCCTTGCTCCTCTCCTGGTCCTTAAACTTGCAACCTTTCAGATATTGTGGTATGGTGAGGCAGCAAGAGGCCGGTTTAATTCTACGTAAGTTGGCCACACACAGAGAGAAAGACGGGTATTCTGCAAGGTTGCAAGCTGCACTCAGATCTAGCTGGGCTGCTTCCGCAACCCCCTGATAAATGCCAGAGGAAGCAGGGGTATAACCCAATTGCCCCCTTACTTGACAGATTGAACCTTGCACAGGGTTCTTTTGGGACTTCTCTCACCAAAATTCACTCTGTTAAGCTAAGAAATTTTACAGAGCTTATTTGTTAATGTTAAAAATAATGTATAAAGCGCGCGTACACCAGGTGGTTTTATGGCGCTGTAGAAGGCTCTATGTGCTATCAAAGAAAACATTAATTATAGGCTTGTGCAAAGAGCCATGTTTTAAGGGACTTCCTAAACTGCAGGAGGTTTGTGCAAGACCGTATTTCCAGTGGGAATGAGTTCCACAGTTTGGGGGCGAGAATAGCAAATCTGCGGCCTCCTTGACGCACCCGCTTGAATGTCGGAGTGGTGAGGAGTGAGAGGTGGGCAGAACGCAGGTTACGTGAGGGAGTATGCCTAGATATCAGGCTATTAATAAATACGGGACTATTGCCTTGCAAGGATTTAAAAATAAGGCAGCCTGTTTTGAAGGTGCAGCGCTGGGAAATGGGGAGCCAGTGCAATTTCTTCAGCAAGGGAGTCGCTGGTTGCCATTTAGGTTGTCGAAAGACCAGTCGGGCGGCATGATTTTGGGCCATCTGAAGCCGTTTGAACAGGTAGAGTGGCATGCCCAAGTACACAGAATTGGCATAGTCCAGTTGTGACAGGACAGTGGCTATTATGACCTGGATCAGGGCTTCCTGAGTGAGAAGGCGATGTATCTTCCTGATCTTGCGCATTTGAAAGAAACACTTAGAGATAACCGCACCGACCTGGGTTTTTAGTGAAAGGTCATTGTTGAGGAGACTCCTAGTGTTTTGGCCGAGGGAAGGGGAGGAGGGGATCCTAGCTCTGGTGGCCAGTAATGGGGACCCCAGTACTTGTGACTGTCCCCAGTAAGAACAAGCTCTGTCTTACCAGGGTTCAGTTTGAGATGGTTGAGGTCCATCCATTGTTGGATGTGCCGCATTGTAGCCTGAAAATCCGTGACTGAGTTGTGTGAATTGTCAATCCTAAATAGTAGTTGAAGGTCATCTGCATAGTTAAAAACAGTCACCTTCCTATCTTTAAGGGACTGAATCAAGGGGGCAATATAAAGATTAAGCAGGTGGGGAGAAAGGGCCGAGCCCTGTGGAACGCCACAGGTAGTTTTGCGTGGGGGAGCCAAAAAGTGACCATGACGAACGGCCTGGGAGCGGTCTTCCAAAAAGGAAGTGAGCCAGAGAGCCGCCGTACCTTGAATACCAGCATATTTGACACGGTCGGACAGAATAGTATAGTCGACCGTGTCAAAGGCGGCGGAGAGGTCCAATAATACCAGTGCCTGAGGAGAGCTTCTGTCGGCGTTGTCCCGGAGAGTGTCCAGGACAGCGAGGATTACAGTTTCAGTGGAATAAGCCGGCCGAAACCCTGCCTGATGAGGGTCCAGGTATTTAGATTCCTCCAAAAAGTTAGATAAACATTTAGCTACATGGGCTTCCAATACCTTCGCCAGGAATGGAAGCAGAGAGATCGGGCGGTAGTTAGACAGAAGCGCGGGATCAGCTCCAGATTTTTTTAGGAGGGGTACCACTATAGCTTTCTTGAAGGCCATAGGGACTTGGCCAGATGAAAGTGACTAGTTCAGGAGGGCGAGTGCGGGGCCCGGGTAGACTGCAAGGCAGTCCTTAAGTATATGTGGTGGGCAACAGTCAGAAGGGGCACCTGATTTGACTTTTACTAGGAGATCCTGGAAGGTCTCAGTGCTGATAGAAGGGAAACAGCTAATAATACAGTTGTTTCTGTGCAAGTCGGGAGGGTTCGGGGTGAAAGAGTACTTAGGAATGCTGGCCTTGATAGTGATAATTTTTTCAATAAAATAGTCATTTAAAGAGTTGCACAGTGCTTGGGAGGGCGTAGACTTCAGAAGGATTCTCTCAGGGTTGGATAATTCATTAATTATGGAAAATATTTCTTTAGAGCTTTTGTAGGAATTCAGGATACGCGCAGAAAAGTGAGCGACTTTGGCCGTAAGGATGCTCTTCTTGTATTCCTTCCGAGCTGTGATATAGAGGAGTTTTTTGTCTGGGAATACTTCAGTCGCCACTGCCTCTCTAGTTGGCGCAAAGCCAATTTCTGGGTTTTAAGTTCAGTGGAGAACCATCGCTGTGCGTCTGCGCGACGGGCTAATTTAACTTTTTTTAGGGGTGCGTGCTTGTTACTGGCATCAAGTAGCCACTCAGATATATTCATTTCCGTGGCATTGATGTCAGTGCCAGGGGATGGGGCTGTGTTGGATAAGGTGTCAAGGAAATCTTTTTTATTGACAGTGTTCCATTTCCTAGCGAAGCTGCCTTCGGCCGTACTGATTTTCTCGATGGCCGGGAGAACAAGTGTACATTTTATTAAAAGGTGGTCAGACCAAATGCAAGGGACAATTGTGGGGGTGGAAATGGTCAGACCAATAGTCCAGACTTGGTCAAGGATATGCCCTTTCAAATGGGTAGGGGATGAGACTTGTTGGGTAAAGTTTAAATTTGTAAGGAGATCAGACATCTCAGCTGATTGTGCCCCTTCATGAGGGTCATTGTACCAGTAATTAAAATCGCCTATGAGAAGAACCTTGGCATGCTCAATCACGAGTTTAGCCATCTGTTCACTGAGTGAGAGGGGAAAAAAAAGCATCTGATGAGGTGGCCTGTAGATTAATACGCAGACGAAGGAGTCGTTGACAGATTCAAGATGTATTACTATGTTCTCTGCCTCCTTGAGAGCAAGACATGTCAAGGAGCAAAACTTGAAATCAGTATGAATGATGGCTGCGACCCCCCCCCCCCCGATTTACCAGGCAGGCGGTTAGCATGAATGATATAGTAATCGGGGGGTAGTGCCGCCAACATATCAGGGGCAGAGTCGACGGTGAGCCAGGTTTCAGTCAGAAATAGAAAATTAGATTTATCAGTGGTCAGGAGGAGGAATATGTCCAGCTGATGTCTGACAAGGGAGCGGGTGTTAAGGTAATAGATCGATAGGGGCCTAGCTCCGAGTTTAGCCTGGCTATGTAAAATGTGCTTGGGGGTGGTGGGAATCTGTATTTCTGGAAACGTGCTCCGTTTAATAAAGATTCCATGTTTAGATGTAAGAGACAAGGTTTCACGGGCGAGGTGCAAATGGGTAGAATGCATAATTTTCAGTGTTTCCGAGGGGTAGATAGTAGGACGGGCATAGCGAGTGGCCCCTGGGCCCAGAGGGGCGCGGACGGGCGCAGACGGGCTTGCCTTTGGCGCGCCCGTTGCGTGCGTCCGCTGCGCTCCCGCGTTGCGAGCTGCATTTACCTCCGTTCCCCGCCCTCAGCTCCGCCCTCTCGCAGCGTGATTGGCTGCTACCTGGGGAGTCACTAGGAGCAGCAAGGAGCCGGAAACAGTCGGCTTAAGCGAAAGGAGTGATAGCGATAACGAACACAGTAAAACAAATTCAAATACAGTTCTAAAAGTGCATGATTGTTTTTAAAAGCAGTATTTCTTAAAAATGGTGATAGCGCTTCTAGCAAGGCCTATAATCGAGACCTGATGGCAGAGTCTCGCTCCAGCTACATCTGTAGTCTCGCCACCATAGACTTTCACCTCTGCAATAACTCCCCCCCCCTTCTGTCACTGGTGCAACTCCAAAAGAAGTTGGGCTTTTGGTCTACTTTTATTTGCTTTGCATTTCACCAAACACCCATCACTAATCAGCAATGCAGCGTTTTTGGATGACTAAAGTTCATAAGGCTGGAAGAGGCTTACCGGCTTTTCTAACTCCACTGGCTGTGAATCCTTGTGGCAAACTCTTCTTGCGGCTCCTGCACCAGAGGGTCTCCAAAGCAGAGGGGGGCGCTGCAAACAGTCTATGCGGAGAGGCCATACACCTCCCACTCCACTCTGTTCCGCCCCCTCTTGTTGCCTGCGGTTGCCACAACAATGCCGGCGCCACCGCCTCCCATTACCAGCCTCTCACACATGCGCGCCCCCCCCACTGGGGGAATTGGGGAACAAGTGCTTGGGGCTGAACTGCTGAGGAGGACAGGGGAAAAAAAAGAAGAAGCCAGCAGCAGTTGCAGCAGCCCCACGCCCCCCTCTCTGCTCGCTGCTCTCTCTGCACTGCTGCAGAGCTGACCGTAGCTACGCCTCTGTCGCTCCATTGCTCATGATTTGTGTCAGTTCTCCCAATCAGAGGGATTTTTACCATTGAATTAGATTTTATTAAAAGTGAAAAATAGCTCTCAGGCAAGGTTCTAGTATTTTCTTAGTTCAAAATTTGAAAGTAGACTTTTCTTCATGTGTGGGACTGCTCGGGGGAAAGATTGCTTTGTCTTCAAATCACAAATTGAGAAACAACAGTTGGCACATTTTCACTGTGAGGGCAGACCTTTCATTAGAGTGAAGTATGTTCCACTTTTATAATTTATACAGCAAGCCCTGCGTGCTTATATGTCACACTTAGAAGTCACTTACCTGATGTAAAAGAGGGGGGTTTCTGTTGACAGAGCCCAATTGAGTTACTGTTACTACATTGGTTTTAAAACTGTAGCTAGCTCATACACAATGGTGTTCTCCGAAGCCTTATATTTTAGCCATACATGTGACAGGTGTATAGGTACACTATATCCCATATGTAGCATTTTGCTTCTGTGCCACTGGTGCATTTCGTTTACCAACATATCATGGCCTTACTGAAAAGATAATTAAAGGGTCTATTACGATGGCGGTCGGATGTTCACCTCCTGTGGCCATCCGCCCGCGATCGCAACCAAGAAAACCGCCGGTCAAATTAGGATGGCGGTGGTGACCGCGGCAGTGGGAAATTCCGACTGCCGCTTTTCCACCGGTTGCCATCCGCACTCCTGCCTGGCGGACGGAGCAGGACGGGGATAATGGTGGCGGTGCAGAGCAGGCTCCGCCGGCAGGATTATGATGCCGGCGGTAGCCAGCCTTTCCTCAGCGGTCAAACCGCCATGGAAAGGCATGCGGAGATTGTCTTCCGGGGGCCCGTTGTGGGCCCCCAATGTTTGGGGGGTGTGGGTACACTGGGGGGGTACCCATGGTCCCCCCCTACATTTTCCTGTACCAGGTGGCAGGCACTGTGGAGTGCCTGCCACGCAGTGCAGGGAAATGCAGGACATGCTTCTTTGGATATCGCGGCGGTGCTGCGGGCAGCAGCAACCGGCACAATGTTAAGGCCCGCGATCCGACCGCCGCGGTCGGATTTCGACCGCGGGTCATCGTAATTCGACCGGCAGGGATGTCGCAGTCCTTGCGGGCGGTCTTTTCCCGCTACCATGGCGGTCGGGAAGGTTTTCCGACCGCCATCGTAATAGGCCCCTAAGTTAGTTGGGTATAACCATTTAAATCTTTTTACTGTCAGGAGCAGAGTACACACACACTGTGAGATTGAGTGGCATTGGAATATTGTAGAGAGTCATAATCCCAGAAAAAATAGGTAGAAAAGGTGAATGTACATGAGACAATGCAGAGAAAACAAAAATATTCCTTGATGGACTCTTCTCCTGCCCAGGTAATAGAACTGGGACAGTTATCTGAAATCTTTAGTGGCACATGTTTTGGCTATGTACTTTTTGACTTACCAATACCCATAGGTCAAGCTCTGCTTTCATCTTCACCAATCCTGTCCATCGGTAAACACATCAATTATCTTCAGACCTCTCTTGTCAGAGGACAAGCACTAGCCTACTCAGAAATGAATCTCAGAAAGTGAATTTTAACAACCAAAACATGTAACTTACTCTGTTTCCTGTGTCAGGTCTTTGTTACCATCTAAAGGGTAGATTTGACCACTTGGTAGAAATCGAGCAAAGGAGGAGTGCAATGACACCTGGGTTGTGATTCCTAGTGGCTTCCAGTTTACCCAAAAAGGGCGCTGGCCAAGGTCACATATAAATGCTCAAAACTAGTGCCTTCAGTTGACCTCATTTAAAGCCTGTGACTGCTTGCCACCCACCTACTGGTTCCTTATGAATATATTGACACAGCCCATGTACTTTCAACTCACTCAGATATAGGGGAGCCACAAATCCTAGTGTAAAGTCTCTCAGGCTAGAATTAGAGACAGGACCCAAGACTCACTCCTCACATGTCACTATTGGACACGTACAGGTGTCTTTGGAAGTTTACAAGCAGCTTTTGACATCCCTACTAATGAGAAAGCTCTCCTTTCTCCTATGCCAGTTGTTAAGGAATCATCCTGAGGTTTCTTATACGTCCTTATGCATTCATAATGGGTGTCTATAACCACAAGCTGCAGGCACCCTCCTTCCACTAGCACCTCCGCTATCACAGGAGAGATACGCTGTGACTAGCTTCTCGGTTCAGGGTCTCTATCTTGCCTGGTTGTCTAAGACTTTCAATATTGACACACCAAGTTCAGTAAACTCTACCTGAGACATGCACAGATGTGTCTGGTCCAGATGTCCTGTTCCCTGCCACTCTTACAGCATCAGTGCTAGTCTTGCGGTCCACCACTGTAAGAGAAGTTAATCATTGGCTTAGTAGTTCTCCCACTGTAGGTAGTGTGTGCCTACTAACCCATTATTCACTCTTGAGTCCCTGAATTACCCACTCAGATTTTCAGTAGGGCAACTTGGATTCCCTCACCCGGTGGTTCCTTTCAGAATGTGATAACAAACTACCTAAGATGCATTTAACAGGTAAGAAGGGGCACACAGCTATAATTGACTGGACTGCTTCTCATCTCTTCTCTCAGGAGACCATGACCATAGCACAGTCCCTCATCCACCATGGGCATTCTTCACAATGCAGATTTCCTCTTGTGGTGCTGCTCTAGGGATGCTGATTCATTCATTATCTGGGCACAGCTACCCCACAGAGCAGTCAAGTTCTCTGATGCACTCTGAAAGTACTTTCCAGAACTCTCAGGCATCACTATCATCCTTTAAAGTCCACTTTCTAATGAATAAAAACAAGGTTTCAACTGGGAAAAATGCTCTGGGCTGGATAAACATGAGCATGCACATGTCATACACATGTGCAGAGGTGTTCAGACTCAGCATGTGAGACTACCATCTATCTCAGTCTGGTACATGCGTGCAGGTATCCTGTTGCCGAAATGGCCATTCAGTGATTTGTGCTGGCCTGGTGTAGGCCTAATATCATGAGTGGGCATACATACTGTACATCTGTAGTGATTACAGAAAAGTTGTGTGCTCATTGCATTATGAATTAAATGCAAAATTTGCACCACAGACCTGTTTTGCCATACTTAGGCCTGCAGATACCGGTCAAGTATCAATTTTAGGGGCTGGCAATTACAGCCAGCGTGCTAAGTGGACAAAGTCCTTTCAGTTCATACAAATATTGAAATAATTCTATTGCGTTCTGTTTATGTTTGTCTCATGTATTCTCATCTCACATCGTGTAGATGCAAGTTTATGTTTAAAGAAGCAGTAAACACAATCTTCAAATTAACATAATTTTGGGAGCAGGCATTTAAGGGCAGCTGTTGTTCGAGGGATATTTCCAATTGACATGAGAGTGGAGTTCATTATCACGGAGTGGGGATCACTTTACAGAATGAATTTTAAAGTTGCAGGTATATACGGATATCATCTGTTGGGAGGGAGAATGTATTGTTTAAACTGGCATGTTCAGTATTATGGGGCCGATTACGATTGCGGAAGGCCTGTCACCGCCAGCCATGCGGTGGCGGTCCTTCCGCAATCGTACCGCGATTTTCCCCCTGCCACATTGCGATGCCGCCATGGGTCCGCCAAAGGCAATCTAACAGATTGCCGGGCGGACGGATCCGATAGCCCTAAATGGTGGCGGTGCCTAGCAGACACCGTCCACCAAATTAGAATGCTTGGTATTGCAGGCCTTTCCATGGCGGCGATGCCGCCATGGAAAGGCTGGTGGGGATTACTGACGGGGGCCCGTTGCGGCCCCCCCTTGTGTTGGGGGGAGGTGAAGGTGCACTTGGGGGGTACCCATGGTACCCCCCTACATTTCACAGCACTACGTGGCAGGCACCCTGTGGTGCCTGCCACGTAGTGCTGTGAAATGCACAACATGGCATTTTAACATCGCGGCGGGTGCTGCTGTCAGCAGCACTTGCCGCAATGTTAAAATGCAGGATCCATCCGCCATGGTGGCGGTCGCATCCTGATCGGGTGTGCAGGACCGCCGCATGCATGGCGGACGGTCCCGGTTTACACCAGGATGGCGGACGGACTCCAGTCCGTCCGCCATCCTAATGAGCCCCTTAGTATCTGGTTTAGGTACCACTGTGGCATCAAGTTTATACCCCTGACGAAGGGACGTGTCCTGAAATGCATTGGGTTTTTAAATGTACACAGATGTATTTGAATTGTCACATCCTGAGGAATTATGCAGCAAGCAGTCCTTTCTGTGTTTTTTGCACATTGGAATGTTTAAGAGGACATTAAAAGTGACTACTAAAACTTATGAATTCTACTGTTTCATCTTGTTTAAAACTTTGGCTTATTATGGATTAAAAATGGTTTTAAAATGGATAAGGAATGTTTACCAAAGAAGAAATGTTGCTGGAGTTTGAAGGCCTGACGGGCCCTTTCACTTTGCAGTGCACCCAGGGACTGGTGGTCAATCCGGTCACCAGCTTGTACCAATTATTGTTGTGAGGTTGGCTAGAACCTGCTCCAGGGTTGCACGCCACAATTCATGCTATAGAGCATCTCAAAAATTGTTTAGGATTACAAAGAGTTGAAAGCAGGGTGTGCATTCTGAAATTTGCATAGCTTAAATGTATTTGTCTGTCCTCCACAGTTGTATCCCACATCTGAATCAGATAAATTGCTTAAGTTTTCACGTAATATCTAGTTTCATAACATCATGTTTGTTTAACATCTATGTGCTTCAGTAGCGGCCGACATGGCTCGCAGGTGGTGAGGCGGACGCAGGTTGGTGGGGTTGTGGGGGGGTTTTCTGGGGGGGTGCGCAATATAAAAAATAAAATAAAAAAATAAACTTACCTTGCCATCAGATCCTGCGTCTCTGCTCCTGCTCTCCTCGTCAAACTCGATGAACAGGAAGCACAGCTAGGCCCTACTGACCAATCACAACACTGCAATGCAGCGTTGTGATTGGTCTGAGCGTTCTGGTTCGATGCTCAGCCAGGGATTGGGGGCCTGGGTTTGGTCTCCACTCAGGCTGTAATGCAACCTGCATGGGGAACAGGGAAAGGGTGCATGACTGTTTTGGGCAGCCTGAGAGGGCCGGCCAAACAGTCATGTGCTCTTAGGAGTTGGCAAACCACTCCTTCCCTGCCCTGCTCCGATAGGAGAGCAGCCCCGCCCACCCCGCATGCAAGGCAGAACAAGCATGAAATGATAATAACTCAAAGTTATTATCATTTTGTGTTTCTACTTCGCACTGCTTAAAAGCAGTGGGGCGACACCACTGATGTGCTTTAAAATTGTGCAGATCAGTTGCATGTGTGAAGTAGAATCTACAGCACAGATTAGGAAGAGCGCCTCGTAATCATGGTACCTCTCGTTGATTTCAGCTAATGCTTGTAAATCTATAGTATTATTAATGTTCATTGTGCCATTTTCAGGCACACATTAAATGGGACACTGGTGCATTAATAAGATGCTTTTGGTCACCTTATTGGCACATAACATAGGTTTTAATTCACCGTGGTATGCGAATGTTAACGGATTTTATTTATTTTCTTTGCAGTCCGTGGGTTTACACGTGGGCCACGTGGTATTAATTAGGTTTGTAATATAAAGGGGCTGTGTCCATTTTTGTTATTAGGATCGCTGTTGGTGGGGCTGCACGCTGGCATACAGATCATTTTTTCATCACTGTCTGACTTGTGAGTGTATCGTTTTTTCATCATGTTCTGTTTATGTTTGTCTATGGATTCTCGTCACACGTGTTGATGCAAGATTATGTTTAAAGAAGCTGTAAACAAGATCCTTAAATTAGCAAAGTTTTGAGAGCAGACATTTGAGGTTAGGTGTTGTACGAGGGTTCTTTCCAATTGACATGGGAGTGGAGTTCATTATCACAGGGTGGGTATCACTTTACAGAATTAATTTCTAAGCTGTAGGCATATACGGATATCATCTGTTGGGAGTGAGAATGTATTGTTTACACTGGCATGTTACAACAATAAGAAAAAAAGGTACCCCTGAATTTTTTTTATTCTATGCCTGGGAAAAGGAGAATGCAAAACACCATGAAACAATAATTCCCACAAGACCTGTATTGCTTCAATACAAAAATTTGAAACTATACAGGCTATGTGGGAATTGTTGTTTCATTGTGGTACACTGGCATGTTAAGCATTAAGGGCCCTATTACGATCTCTGTCGTAAATCCTCTGACCTTAGGTCTCATTGATTCACAGTACTGCGCGAACTGCACGCATTCATTATGTCCGGTTCCCAGATTCACGCTGGCTTCCCTGGATTAGACTCGGAATCCAACTCGGGCGCAGTACTTCAGACCGGCTGCCCCAAAGACGACCGTCTTCGCTGACAGGGCCGGACTGGGAACCGAAACCGGCCCTGGCAAACTGCTCGGCTGGCACCCCTCCAGGGGGGAGGGGGTGGGGCCGAGCTGTTTGCTAGTGCCGGTTTCGGCAGATTTTGTTACAGGGGGCCGATATTGCCTGCCCCCGGTAACAAATCCGGCCCCCAGGGGCCCAAAACCGGCCCCCACCGTGGCGGCCCACCAGGGAAAAGCCCGGTGCCCACTACGGCCAGTCCGGCCCTGTTCGCTGACTTCAGTTCACTGTTGTGATTCAGACTTCCATTGGTTGGAGGTTTCCCGATGCTGGATTTGCTCGTTGGCCCACCAACAACCCAATTGGACCTTGTCCTTCTCGCGCCCCCCACGACCTGGCTGTTCTTCCAAGATTGATGTGATTCCTTTACTCTTCCCATGGACTTGCTGGCACACCTTGACTCCCACATATCTTTTTCATGAACTTAAGAACCTTTACATACCTTGTGGATGAACCTCTGACCACAGCACTCCTCAAATGATCTGTAACCGGGTCCTGATGACGACCTGAAGTATTCACTGGTTGAAACGCCGTCGACCATTCAGCGCATCTCTTGACGCTTTGGTGGTTGCATAAAAACATTGAATTAATTTTTTCATACTGTAAAATATACTGTTTTGTAACCACCCTTCGTTTGATTTCTTATGTGCCATTTATTTCTCTGTTCCTTCACATTTTCTCACGTGTCACCTGCGCTGATCACTACTTGCACGAGCACGTATGTGCACACACTTATTTGGGTTACACTCACATACATTGCAATTGTGCTGATATATCTATTGATGTATATTAACTTTATAAATACAGACCTCAGTATGTATTTTAAAAAATTCTTGATTGTCTCCCCTTTTTTCTGTGCTTCCGTAATTTACATTTTACTTTATAAATCTGTCTATTCAAAGTGTGACCTGTTGAGACATTGTTGACTGTTATAAGTGATCTACCCAGGTCTCAACTGGGTTTATGGGTCTTCTCCTGTGGTTTTCCTTGTTACATAAAGGAGGATGTCATCAGTATATCACTATATCCTGTCCTTCCAGTCCTCTGTCCACCATAGACCTCGAATCAAGGGGTCTCCCATAACCCATGCCGCCAATGGTTTAAGAATCAGGGCAAACATGAGAGGAGAAAGGGGGCAACCCGGCTGAGGTCCTCTCTGGAGGGGAAAGACTCTAGATATCTTATCGTTCACCACTACGTGTGCCAAGGGTTGTGTGTAGAGAAGTTGCAACCAGAACAAAAAGCCATAGCCAAAGCCCATGTGTTTAAGAGTACGACAAAGAGATACAGCCACTCCACTGTGTTAAAGGCCATGCGGTCATCAAGTGACATGATTGATGCGTCCTCGTGGACTCTGTGTGCATGACACAAGACCCCATGGAGTCACCATAAGTTAAGAGCCGTACTCCGACCGAGCATGAACCCCGATTGTTCTGGGTGAACCAAGTTCAAAATGAGTGGAGTCAAATGAAGTGCTAGAAGTTTGGCAAGAATCTTCACCTCCGCATTGAATAAGGAAATAGGTATGTAAGAGGCACATTGCTCCGGTGGTCTGCCCTCTTTTTGTATTACAACCACAGAGGCGAGTCTCTGTTCCTCGGGGATGTGCCTACGGGCCGACTTTCTTCAAATATTTTCAAGAGGTGTGGCGCTATTATGATGGATGCTGTGAGTTTGTATACTTCTGTAGGTATGCCGTTGGGCCCCATCGCTTTGCCCGATTGGAGAGCTCGAATAGCCTGCCTTACTTCATCCTTCGTTAGGTCACTGTCTAGGAGCACTACGTCCTCAGGTAAAAGGATCGGGAGTGGTTGAACTGGAAAGAAGGCAAGGGACTCTTGTTCAGAAGCCTCAACCCCTGAGGAATATAAATGAGAGTAGTAGGTTGCAAATGTGTCAGCGATAGTCTGTGGATCACACAGGCTCTCCTCATATGTTGAATATATTGCCGCCAGTCATAGATTGACGTGGTCGTGCCTACCCAGCCATGCAATCAGTTTTCCTGCCCTATCCCCCACTTCATGCACCTGCTGCTGCGTTGCCCTTTATTTGGTCCTGGCTGCCTTCATCACCACATCTCTATATTCCTGCTGTTTGAGGTGTAAACAATGTTGTGCATAGTCATGCACATCTCCCACTAGATGGGATTCCAGCTCTAGGATGTCTTGCTCGAGCGCCTCTATAGCGGCATACCTATCCCTCCTGTGTCCCACCATCAAGGAGAGTGCCTGACCCCTGATCACGACCTTATAGGCCTCCCAGAGCATCTATGAAGAGGTGACGGAGTGCTCATTATCTTTGAAATACTTGGTCATTTGTTGCAGGAGTCCCTCCCTTACAGCCGACATGTTGAGAAACCAGGGGTTTAGGGAGATTTTGCCCCCTGTATGTGGGGAGCCCTGGCTATACGTCACCCATATGGGGAAGTGATCAGAGACGCCCCTCGCTAGGTGTCGCACATCCCAGAAATTTAGCAGGCAGAAGGCTGATGAAATAAGAAAGTCAATGCGGGACAGGCTGCTGTGGGCCCCGGATTGAAATGTAAAGTGTTGAGTAGTGGGGTTGAGGGCCCCAATGCAGCTAAGGATTCTGCCAGTTGGGTATTTGAGGTCATTGGCTGCCTCGGGGCAATGATCTCTATTGTTACATAGTGTCATGTTGAAGTCCCCCCCTATCAGGAATCCACCATCAGGTATGTGGAGTATAAGGCAGCCCAAGTCTGGGAGAGTTGTGCTGTGCATAGCCAGCGAGACATATACGGATTTCATGCTAATCTTCTCTCTCTCCCTCGTACCCAAAAGGGCTGCATATCTACCCAACTTGTCTGCCCCGGTCTTATCAACCAAGAGGGGATATAGTTTTCTGAGGAGTATACCAGTCCCTCAGGAACCAGAGGTGTAGCCCGTGTGGACCATCATTTTGTAACCAAAGCGATCAAGTGCCTTACAGGCTTTACCCATAAGATGAGTCTCTTGCAATAATATTATGTCAGGGAAATGTTGCTTAATGTATTGGAGCACCACCCCACGTTTAATCTTTTCCCTTAATCCTTTAACATTCCAGGGTAATAAGCGGAGCTCAGGGATGTTTGTGTCTACCCCAGTGGCCATTTGTCTCCGTAGGGTGTCTTTCCCACCCCCATCGTCGGGCCCACCCGCAACACTAATCCAGAGCTGTATTAACCCCACCAACCGTATTGAATCCTTCAATGTGGCATTTATAAACAGCCATTCTCACAACAAAGAGAACAAGACATAGAAACACAGAAAACCTATTGAACCTCCCTCCCTCCCACTCCAACCTCTTGATTCTCAGTGAAAGCTTATATAAGCATAACCAAATATAAGCCCCCCTCCCCACTTCACTGCATGATGGACCTAGAACTGCCCGCCTCAACTCTGTAGAGCGCCTGTTTCCCCAACCTAACATAGTAAACTTAGGTGACTGTGAAACATCTTACGCACCCGCCACCCATCCCAATGTCAAAGGTAGTGTATAGCGCCATCAGGTCTGGTAGCGTGGGAACACCATCCCATGCCTCGAAAAAGTCGGTATCTTAAAGACTTAAAGACATCATCCTTAGCTACTACAGGGGAGCACCCAGCTCTGGCACAATCCCCAAAGAAGATTTCCATCCAGCCACCTGGGCAGGTAAAACATGTCAACCCCAAATCCCAACACCAAATCAGCACCTTTCATTAGAGTCAAAGGAGGAGTGCACCACTACTATAAGTTTGAACCAGTCAGACAATCAATCCTTTTGCTGTTGCTCTGCATCTCTATCCCGCATCGAGGCATTCTTTGCAGTCCGACCGTCAGCAGCCCCCAGTCCCCCCTCTGCCCTCTACGTCTAGCCCTACAGCCGGAGCCTCCAACTGTTCTCCGTCCCTCGAGCCACTCCCTGGCCTCTTTTGGAGTAACAAAGAACCAAGCTTTGCCCTCAGTTTCAATCCGCAGTCTAGCGGAGAACAGCATTGAGTATTTTACCCCTTTCTCTCTCAGGGACCTCTTCACTTCCAGGAAATTGTGCCTCTGTCTCTGGACCTTCAGTGTGAAGTCCGGAAAGAATGTAATGTGCGCGTTATAATATAACACTGGCGGAGCCGCTTGGCCGTTTGGAGCACAAAAGTGAAAGAGGCATGCGACGACGGGCCTCGGAGGAGCCCCAGGACGTCGACATCCCCCAGGCACCCTGCGGGCCCTTTCCACTGAGAAGAACTTGGAGAGACCCTGGGGCTGGAGGTGCTTAAGGATAAGGTCTTCTACAAAAAGATCTGTGGCAGGGTCCTCTGCACGTTCAGGGACTCAGAGTATACCAACATTGTTTTGTGGGATCTACCTTTGAAGTCTTCCATAAGTGCTTCCAAGAAATTGTTAGAGGCCTCCAGTTCACTCACTTGAGCCTTGAGGATCTTTGTGTCTTGTAGTAAATTTGCGTCAGATTCCTCCACCTCCTTGACTCTAGTCCCTGTGTTGCGGAGATCCGCTCGCATCAGTGAGATCTCTGTTGTGACAGTGTCAATGTGTGATTCCAGCGCAGTGCAGACTCCCTGTATGGTGGCCATAATATCGTGAAGGGACAAAGGGGTCTACCATGGAGATGCAGGACCGCCGAGGCTAGTTGGTCCTGGGAGCCCTCCTGTGTCCCGGGCCCTCTAGTGAGCGCAAATCTGTCCATTTTTGTTTGATGGGAGCCCCATGTGTTCTTTCCGCCTGTCATCCTGTTGGTGGGGTGGGAAGGTAACAACGTGGAGTGGAGGGGGCACCGGGATATTCGCCACCTCCCACCCGTTGACGCCAATAGGACCCCAACGCAGTTTGTTGGGTTTCTCTTCGCGTGCCACCCCCCTCCTAACGACCAGTAGACCAGGGCTCAGCAGTTGTTGGGCTCTTCCTAAAGGCCAGGGCCTCCCACTGCACAAGTAGCGCAACTTGGGGTCATCCGGGTTTCGGTCCCATCAGGACTCTCGCAGCTAAAAAAGGGGGTGTCCTCTAAGACCATGAGGACACAGTGTACATCCAAACAGTCTCCCACCTTAGTGACGAATGCCCAGGTCGTTGGTCTACACTGTATCTGGCCCAAAGTGTAGTGTGGTCAGGCAGCCAAGGCCTCCCAGTAACAGCACAGGCAGGAGCAGATACAGCAACGCAGGGGCTCAAGCCTCCCCGCTGAGGCCCATTCACCTCTATAGTGCTCGGTTCATACCCCCCAGAGCCCAGGAAATGCCCAGTGGGGGTGATGACAGGCCATGGTCTTAGGCCACACCTTGGCCTCAGGTATGGCACTGGCTAAGCAGGCTCTGCATTCGGGCCCGCACCACACCGAGCTGGGCCGCAATAGGCAGGTGGCCCCAATCGGACCTCCCAAAAGGCCAGCTGCCAAACAGGGACTCACAGTACCGCCCTGCCATCCCCCCTCCTCCGTGCCACTGACTGAAGTCACTGACCCCTTGGGGGTGGATCACACACCATACCTGAAATCCACAGCAGGCAGGGCAGCTCAGGCTACAGACAGCTCCCGAACTGTATCAGATGGGACAGAGAGACCCCTGGAACATCCACCAGCAGCAGTAGGTGCGGCGTCAGTTTCAGCTGGGACTGCCAACTCGCAGTCCCCCTGCCCGATCAAGGAACTCAAGGCCATGGCTCCATCCATATCTCCAGGCCGCACCAGAATCCTCACCTCCAGGACATCAGAGCCATATCGCCACAGCATGCACTTTTGCAACAATGCCGATGGTGCACAGGTACAAGAATCGCAGCTATGGCGGTTGGATAAGTGCATGGATATTGTGGGATTAAGGCCATGGGTGACAGAGCCGGTTCAGTGAGCAGCCATCTTCCTCAGTGGTCGGCCACATCCCCCACTTTGTTACATTTTTAAGTGTAACCCCTTCAAGTCTGGTTTCTCTGGACTCATAATTTAATATCCAAACTTATGGTGAAGTCAGATTTGAAATTGCAACTCTGAAAACGCCACTTTTAGAAAGTTGGCCTTTTCTTGCTTTATGTTACACACACAGAGGAGTAGAGAGTAGTGGTCAAGGGGGTGGCACGTGCTTAGTGTAAAAATACTCCCCTCACTCACAAGATTGTGACATGCTTCATCGGCGTGCTTCAATAGACCCCCGCGCAGACCAATGCCTGTGGTGGAGCAAAAGGGAGGGGAAGACAATACAAACATATAAAATATACATATATTTCTAGCCAATGTATATTGGGATCACCGGAAGAAAAGTGCAGTGAAAGTTAAAACAAGCTCGGAGGTGTCGCTACTAAAAATGTATTCCTGGACCCCCCGGCCAGGACTAAAAATGTGAAGGATGGTGGTGACAGGATAGAATTAAGAGTTTCTTAGGTACCCCTGTGGACCTGTTGTTTCCACCGGGAGGGTAACCCGTGATCACGGCGGAATTGGGATACTCATGGCAGAGCACCCACCTTGACTAATGTGTGACTACAGGGGGGCTCTCCCACGTTCTCGCCAGTTTTAGCATATTTCGATTGAAACTCGAATATCGAGTGTGTGCTACATAGGGTTATCCTCCCGGTGGAAACAACAAGTCCACAGGGGTACCTAAACCTGGTATTGAGGGAAAAACTCTATTGGGATCGGAAAGGTCCTGAGGAATGCCGGTGTGACCCAACACTGTGGGCACCACGAACACGGCAGAAACATGTTGACGATTTGGCAGTAAGGAAGGGTGAAGGAACTCTTAATTCTATCCTGTCACAACCATCCTTCACATTTTTAGTCCTGGCCGGGTGGTCCAGGAATAAATTTCTTTTGCTCCACCCCAGGCGTTGGTCTGCGCGGGGGTGTATTGAAGCAAGCCCAATGATGAAGCATGTCACAATCTTGTGAGTGAGGGCAGAATTTTTACACTAAGCATGTGCCACCACCTTGACCACCACTCTCTACTCCTCTGTGTGTGTAACAGTCTGTGATTAGGGAGGCCGGAGTAGAGCATTCAGCCTCTCTCCCCTTCTGTATGTGTGAGAGTCTTTTCTTGCTTTAGCCATTTGGTGCCTGTAGCCTGTCTCAGATCACATGGCTGGTTACTGTTGGCAGTTGAGCTTTGTGTATTTCGTATAGACAGCCACACACAATGGGATCCTAGGTATGTCTCAATGGGCCATCTCTGACAGGATGGGATGGAGGAGCTGGACATAGCCTCACTTGCATCTGAATAGGCTTTATCCTGTCCACACACAACAGGCTGCATACCCTCCTGAAGTGAGTATGGAGCCAGGACTAGAAGGGAGGACATCTGTGCACTCCAAAGGCATGTTTTCGAATTCTCCCCCACTTCAAAGTCATCACTGGGTATACGTATTGGCCTCAGACACCAACACTTCAGTACACTTCTGAACCTGTGGATGCTGTGCCAGAAAAAGGAACTGCAGTGCTGCTGAAGGACTGCCACTCTTCTGGTCTGCACTCTGATGGACTCCTGCTTTGCTGTGATGTACCGCTGCCTGCTGACCTCTTGCCTGGGAGAGAAAAACTGCATCTCTTGAACCCAGAACCCAGATTGACTCCTGGGGCTAGTTGTCCTCAGGGACATAGCAGGCTTCCAACCCATGTACCTGGATTCTGCAATCTGTGAGTCTACCCGGCCAAATGGTGCCACCCCAGTCCTGGACCCTAGGAAGTGGACCTAAGGTGCTTGCCAGTGGAACCGACACATCTCCTTGGCTGAGCAGCGCATCCCCAATCAGAACCAATGCATAGCCACTGCTGCATGGATTGGACCCATTGCAAAAGACTCACATTGCCACGACAACCTGCATCTTGGGACCAATGTGGCGCCTTTGGAACTGCCACTGAGAAACGCTTTTCCCAGCACAGGTCCTCACCTCTCTTGTCGACGGCAGCCTTGATGATAAAACTCTGCATTGCAGCTTCACCGTTCCTTGGAATCAACATATTGCCTCAGCTGGGCATCAAATCCCCACCTCTGGACTTCGCCTTGCAAGCCCCCATCAACGGGACCCTCTATGTTGATGCAACAGGACTTTGCATCACAGCCTCGCCGCATCTTGAAACCAACACATCACATCGGCTGCGCGAAACATGTTCGAAGCGGATCCATGCAACACTCCGCAACCAGGATTTAAGGTACTTTGTTTGGCAGGCGTAACTGGGTTCCTGTAGTCGGCCCATGCTCCATCGTTGTCGGCCTGAGCTTGTGACTTTGTCTCTTTCTGGTGTGACCAGATATCCCCAATAGCTCCTTGTGCTTTTTGGCATTTTGTCTCACTATAAGCTTTAAATTTCATTAACTCTAGTTCTAGTCATTGGATTTTTGTCATTGTGGTCTTGATTTATTTATTAATATCAGAGATGTTTATCTAACCTGTTGTGCAATAATTTTGAGTGGTGTCTTCACTATTTTACTGTTTTAAGTGTTACACAAATACTTTACACACTGCCTCTAGGTTAAGCTTGACTGCTGTGTGCCAAGCTATCAGAGAGAGAGCACAAATTAATTTAAGGTTTGCCTGTACCTTACCCTGACTAGGATTGTGGTTTCTGCTTGATCAGGGCTCACATCCTAGTCAATTGGTAACCTAATTCTAACACTAACATATTATGTAGAGGTGAAAATGTCCCGAGCAGGCACTGCTCATCACTAGCTTAAAAAAAACTAAACTGTGAGCATAACGTGAATTAAATGAAAGGGAATACTCTTCCACAAGCATGATGACTAATTATAGGCACTTACTCAACTGAAGAATTTCTTAACCTCTGCATTAATGTACATTGCTCTTTCAGTAATTGATGTGTCAATTACTGCTTTCCAAATCAACCAGGATTTATAAAGTGCTGCTAATCATTCGATAGGGTATCCAGGTGCTTGCAGGTCCTGAGGCTTATTCGAACAGCCAGGTCTTGAGGGTCATTCAGAATTCCAGAACTGAGGTGATAGCTCAGAGGTGTGTGGGAGGCTGTTCCAGGTCTTTGCTGCGATGTGGGAGAAGGAGCATCCTCCACTTCTGCTTCGGTAAAGGAGGGGAATATGGGAAAGTGAAAGGGAGGTAGCGCGTAGTCTTCTCTATGGCTGGTGAAATGTCAGGTGTTATGACTTGTAATGTACCCCAGTATAGGCCTGGGAAGTCACCTAACCTTTCACCTACATTTACTGTGCCATTGTACTACATAACGGGTTTGGTGCTGACCTTTTACCTAGTTAGGTTAGCTACATAAATGCTGTGTGGTTTTCTCCGAAAACTAGCCTCATTTATTCTGCATGAGGATTCTCAGAAACACAGCAGGATTACCATGTACTGCATCTTCTGCAAAATAACCATGTATAAGGGTTATCCCTTTCATCATCCTCGGCCGACATGACACAGCAAAGTAGAACCCCTGAGGGTACCTTTTGGGTATATAAACACCATATCTTTGCTGGGGCAGGCAGAGGAGAAAGACTTCCACGCTGACACACTGACACGAGACGCTGAGGTTCCTGCATGCAGACACTCCAGCACGCAGTGGTCTGACATCGCTCGCAAGGTGTCTATCTCGAGACCAAGATGGGGTCCTTAGTTCTCTCACACCAGGTAATGGGGTTGGTTTTATCCTAAGGGGATTCTTGGCTATACACATACACACATGCTAGGTGCATTTAGGTACATCTAGTTAGGGTCTGCATCGTAGGAGTACGCATTCTTACTGTCATGTATTCATATGCTTGCATGTATTCATTGTTTTAGCACTATGGTAGAAATCTACCATCTATTTACTCTGTTTTTGCTAATAATCATTTCTATCTGTTTCTGTCTTATGGTTGGTTCAGCACACATATTTTACACTAGAATGACGCTGGTTCAATAAATGCTTATTGAAAACGTCCCCACCGTTTATTCTGCGTATCTCTCTGAGACAAAGTGAGCATGAGTGATTGAGCGAAAAGTACTGTACTGTTTCCATGATCCCTGATGGGACAGAGTTGTCATGCTCGATAGTTGCCAGAAACAATTCTCTCCTTGGTAAGAGGAGTTTACAGTGGCACTGTGAGCTAGCTAGGTATACATGCGAATATACCCGGTGGGGGTGTCTGGAATCAGTCTGGACACCAATCCCACAGTTTATGTTGTCTAAAAGCACAGATCCTAAATAGATTTATAGGAACTACACGGACATGGCGCCAACAACGTTGGTTTGGTTCTTATTTATTGGTCAAATCTGAGTAGTTCAGTTGTGCTTTCTCGGAGACCCCCTACTCACATCTACCCAGAGACGTCTTGAGTGGAAAGGGATACAACCACCATAGCTTTGTAGGCATATCCTATGTATTGGCTGTAGGTTTAGTCAAGCTTGAAGGATAACAGTTCCCTATTGTGCATAAAACCTTATCTTAGTTTCCTTGAAACTCTTTCAACAATGTCTGTCAAGGAGGACGCTGGGGCGGCATTATGTGTGAATGCAGTAGGGGAAAGGGAACAGGAAGGTGCTATAAACATTTCAGAAAATTTCAGAACTGCCCTTACTTTAAAATTAGCAGAATTTGGAGTCACAGTAAGAGGTGGGACTGTAACCTTTCTGATTGAGGCACACGAATCATACAGGACAGAGGTATTCTATTCATGGGTCAAATTCCCACCAGCAGATGCACGCAAAAATACATTTAATTTATACACTGAAGATGAAAAACCAGAAGAATATTGTCCATACGAGGACATTGAAGTTCCGCTCACCTACCAGGAGCACAAAAACTGGTTTAAAGGTGCCCTCCCACACACAACAGATAAAGTAAGACTCGGTCCGCTCAGCAGAGACAGAGTGACTTCGCCGGTCCTAGCGGCTTAATCAATCAATCAATCAATCAATGCATTTATAGAGCGCGCTACTCACCCGGGAGGGTCTCAAGGCGCTGGGGGAGGGGGGAGTTACTGCTCGAACAGCCAGGTCTTGAGCTGCTTCCTGAAGGAGAAATGGTCCTGGGTTCGCCGAAGGTGAGTGGGGAGGGAGTTCCAGGTCTTGGCTGCCAGGTAGGAGAAGGATCTTCCTCCGGCGGTGGCTCTGCGGATGCGTGGTCCGGTGGCGAGGGCGTGGCTGGTTGATCGTAGCTGGCGGGTGGGCGTGTAGAAGGTCATGCGGTCGTTGAGGTACTTGGGGCCCAGGTCGTGGAGGGCCTTGTGTGCGTGGGTGAGGAGTCTGAACGTGATTCTCTTGCTGACGGGGAGCCAGTGCAGGTCTTTCAGGTGTCCGGTGATGTGGCTGTGTCGGGGGATGTCCAGGATGAGTCGTGCGGAGGCATTCTGGATGCGCTGGAGTCTTTTTTGAAGTTTGGCTGTGGTTCCGGCGTAGAGGGTGTTCCCATAGTCCAGTCGGCTGGTGACGAGTGCCTGGGTGACGGTCTTCCTGGTTTCAGTGGGGATCCATCTGAAGATCTTGCGGAGCATGCGCAGGGTGTTGAAGCACGAAGATGAGACGGCGTTGACTTGTCTGGTCATCGACAAGGAGGAGTCCAGGATGAAGCCCAGGTTGCGTGCGTGGTCCGTTGGCTTGGGCGCGGTGCCCAGGGCCGGGGGCCACCAAGAGTCGTCCCAGGCGGAGGGTGATGAACCCAGGATGAGGACTTCCGTCTTGTCTGAGTTCAGTTTAAGGCGGCTGTTCCTCATCCAGTCGGCGACGTCTCTCATCCCGTCGTGTAGGTTGGCTCTGGCGGTGGTGGGGTCGTTGGTGAGGGAGAGGATCAGCTGGGTGTCGTCGGCGTAGGAGATGATGTTGAGGTTGTGTTGGCGTGCGATGGCTGCGAGGGGCTCATGTAGACGTTGAAGAGGGTAGGACTGAGTGAAGATCCTTGTGGAACGCCGCAGATGACTTCGGTGGCCTCGGATCTGAACGGGGGAGGCGGACTCTCTGGGTTCTTCCGGCGAGGAACGAGATGATCCATTCCAGTGCTTTCTCTCGGATTCCGATGTTGCTGAGGCGCTTCACTAGGGTGCGGTGGCAGACGGTGTCGAACGCCGCAGAGAGGTCCAAGAGGATGAGGGCTGCTGTTTCCCCGTTGTCGGTTAGGGTTCTGATGTCGTCGGTGGCTGCGATTAGGGCGGTCTCGGTGCTGTGGTTGGCCCGAAACCCGGACTGCGAGGGGTCGAGGGATCCATTCGTCTCGAGGAAGGCGGCAAGCTGTCTGTTGACGGTCTTCTCGATGACTTTGGCCGGAAACGGAAGGAGCGAGATGGGACGGTAGTTCTTGAGGTCGGTGGGGTCCGCCGTTGGTTTCTTCAGGAGGGCGGTAAGCTCGGCGTGCTTCCAGCTCTCCGGGAAGGTGGCGGTGTGGAAGGAGGAGTTGATGATGTCCCGGAGATGGGGTGCGATGGTGGCGTCGGCTTTGTTGAAGACGTGGTGTGGGCAGGGGTCGGTTGGTGATCCGGAGTGGATGGAGTTCATCGTGCGGGTGGTGTCTTCGGTGCTGATCGGGGTCCAGTTGCAGAGGGTGGTGGTGGCGGGCGTTGGTTCGGCGGTAGGGTGCGTGGTCTGTGCGTCGAAGCTGTTATGTATGTCGGTGATCTTGCGGTGGAAGAACGCGGCGAGTGAGTTGCAGAGGTCTTGCGAGGGGGTGATGTCGTTGTTTCCGGCGCTGGGGTTGGAGAACTCTTTGACGATGCTGAAAAGTTCCTTGCTGTCATGGGCGTTGTTGTCCAGTCGTTCTTTGAGTGCCGACTTCTTGGTGGCACGGATCAGCTGGTGGTGTTTGCGGGTGGCGTGCTTGAGGGCGGTCCTGTTGTCTGTGGTCTGGTCGAGTCGCCAGGCTTTCTCGAGAGTGCGGCAGTTCTTCTTGGATTCCTTGAGTTCGTTGGTGAACCAAGGGGTTTTCTTGCTTCCGGGTCTGCTGGGAGGGTTTTTTAGTGGTGCGAGGTCGTCGGCGCAGGCGGTCAGCCACTTGGCGAGGTTGCTGGCTGCTTCGTTTGGGTCCGTTGTGTTGGTGGGTGTGTTCTGGCTGAGGGAGGCGGTGAGCTGCTTGGCGGTGATCTTGCTCCAGCTCCGGCGGGGAACCTGTTGCGGGTGGTGGTGGGTCGCAGTCTTTCTGAAGCTGAAGTGGACGCAGCTGTGGTCGGTCCAGTGGAGTCCGGTGGCGTGGCTGAAGGAGATGTGCTTGCTGGAAGAGAAGACGGGGTCAAGCGTGTGGCCGGCGTAGTGGGTGGGCGTGTTCACCAGTTGCTTGAGTCCGAGGTTGGCGAGGTTGTCCAGCAGGGCGGTGGTGTTTCTGTCGTTGTTGTTCTCCAGGTGGAAGTTGAGGTCCCCTAGGAGGATGTAGTCGGCGGAGGGCATGGCGTGCGGGCTGATGAAGTCTGCGATGTCTTCGCTGAATAGTGTGCGTGGTCCCGGGGGTCTGTAGATGAGGGTGCCTCGGAGGGTGGTCTTGGGGTCAGTGTGTATCTGGAAGTGTAGGTGCTCGGCGGCGGTGAAGGTCTCGTCGGAGTTAGTCGAGATGCGGATGGTGTTCTTGTGTACGATGGCGATGCCTCCTCCCGTCTGGTTGACGCGGTCCTTCCGGGTGATCTTGTATCCGTCCGGGATGGCTATGGCGATGTCGGGCGCTGAGGAGGCGTTCATCCAGGTTTCGGTGAGGAAGGCGACGTCCGGTGCTGTTGCGTCGAGCAGGTCCCAGAGTTCCACGGCGTGCCTGTGGACGGAGCGGGTGTTCAACAGGATGCATTTCAGGTGGTTGCTGCTGGTGCTCGACTTGGCGGGGGTGGTGCAGGTCCGGGGGCAGGTGAATCGGCAGGCTTGGCAGGTGAAGGGTCCGTGGGTGCGTCTCGGGGAGGCTCGGTAGCAGGCAGGGTTCCGGTCGGCATTGAGTGCGGTGAGGGTGGCGGCGTCGTAGGTCCGTCGAGTGGTGTTGCATCGGTGGGATCCAGGGGTCCTGGCGCTGGGCGCGGGCCAGGCGCAGACGGGCGCAGACGGGCTTACCTTTGGCGCACCGTCGGTGCTCCCGCTGCGCGCGGCCGCTGCGCGGTCGCTTAGGGGGCGTCATAAGTAAGGAGCCGGGAGGGAGGAGCAGCTGGGTGGCGGGAGCGGGGCGGCGAATGGAATCACGGGGGGCGGGGCCGCAGGGAGGCAGTGGCGGGAAAGTCCCAGGAGCAGCGGGAAAGTCCCAGGAGCAGCGGGCAGCGGGAAAGTCCCAGGGGCAGCGGGAAAGTCCCAGGAGCAGCGGGCAGCGAGCGAAGGAATCTGCAGGCAGGAGGCGACAAGTCAGGCAGGAGCGGCAGCAGTGAGTGGGGCGACCAAGCCCTGTGGAGGGCTGAGCGATCACACCACATCTAGACAGTGACACAATGCCAATAGCAGACTTACGTCCACTTCACAAAGAAATAATAAAACTCTACAGAAATCTGACACAGTTCGTTATGAGAACACTCACACGTCAACCAACAAGGGTTACACCAGCAGGACAAATATAGGGAACTGCAACTAAAATAACTCCACAAACACTGAACGCAGTTATGGGTACAATGCCCACTAAACGGGAGCAAATGCTATTCTGGATAGCTCAGAAAATCACACAGTTAGAGGCAGTATTCCCACACACAGGCCCTCAAGAAAAACACAGAATGCTAACGATCTGCTTGCCAATGGGATAGCTCGCCCGATAGAGGATTGTACCTCTTGGGGTATAATGTTCACTGCCATCTATACCAGAACTCATGGTATCCCTTCAATAGCAGATGTATTGAGACAGATACAGAATGAGTATGGAGCAGAACCTGCTCTGAACTTAGAGATGAAATTGTTAGGTAATTTTGCCCAGGTATCCACAATTATGTTGGCAAACATGAAAGGGGAGGCAGCAGCGGTGGCAATATGCCAATGCTTGAGGGATTTCACTCCTGTACAACAGGAGTGTGAATTACCAATAATTATCGAAGATACATATGTCAAATAAGGTAGAGATAATTTGGGACCTCGGGCAACATAACATCAACTCATGGGTGGACCTGAAAAGGATAACACCAAGAAAGCACCTGATTTTAACAAGAATAAATGGGATAATAAACAATCTAAGAGTAGAGAGAATAGATCACAATCAAGAGGTGGGTCTCCTCAGCAGGATTCCTCCAAAAGGAGGTACAACCTTAGGAATCGTGATAACATTAAAAAAACCTGACAGGTATCACAATACTGATACACGTTCCTCTCGTTCTTTTCAGGGTTCATCAAAAAACTCAGAGAGGGAAGGACAGTCAGAACACTGATCAGAGATACACATTGTACTTAGGACTATAATATCAAAAAAGAAGATAATCCAAAATCAAAACCTCAATTTAAAAAGAAAAAGGAAGAGGGGAGAGGAGTTGGCTTAACGGCTAGGGCAGCCGGCCTCGAATCTGGGGAACTGGGTTCGAGTCTCGACAATGACGCTGAACATCCTGTGATTCTGGGCAAATCACTTAATCTCCCCGTGCCTAACCAAAATGAATGTGTGTCCTCATGTAACATAACTGGTGCTATGTAAAGCGCTCTGATACCCGATTCAAGTCATGTTCGCGCTATATAAAACTCTGCAAAAAAAAAACTGGCCTTCAAGTAAGAAATGCAGAGGATACTGAGGACTCAACTTCTGAATGGGGAATGGGCTCTGACGATGCTAGACAGTGCAGCAGAAGTAACAATAGCTCGCCAGAACCTGATGGAATTTCTAGTGACAGCGACATTGAATGAACATATCACGGTGGAGACACCTGATACTAGGGTAAGTGTCCCACACCCGTTATACAAAATAACACTCCAAATGGAGGGGGACAAGCTCAGAAATATTAAAGGTCTCTTTTGGGAGAACCTGACTTATGGCTATGACATCCTTTTGGCTGAAAAAGATTGGCCGCTTGAGATTGTTATGGAGTGCCCAAAGGGAGAAGCAGTAATTTTACCAGCTTTTTCCGACCTCGTTCCAGTATCACTAAAACATTCATATCCGCAGGAGTGGGCGGTAGCACTTGCTCCTGCATTATATCGCAATCATGTCGGGTGGGATACTAAGTCACCTCACCATATAATACCAGTAAAAACAACTCCAACTCCACAGAGGCAGTACCCAATAAAACAAGAAGCGGAAAAACAAGTCAGGGAGATCTTAGATCAGCTTGAATACCAAGGTGTAATAGAGAATTGCACCTCTTCAATGAATAATCCTTTGTTTCCTGTAATGAAGCCTGACAATTCATACCATCTAGTTTTAGATTACAAACATTTGAATACATGCACAAAGACATTTGCAGTACAGAATGCACACATTGCCGCAGTTAATAAATAAGACTGTGTGGAAAAGATATAAAACAACACTAGATATCTCAAATGGATTTTTCTGCCAAAATATAGCACATGAAAGCAGATATTTGACAGCATTCTCAGTCCTAGGCTTTCAGCGTCAATTCTGTCAACTGCCCCAAGGGTATAGGAACAGCCCCGGGTTGTTCTCAGCTAGGGTAACAGTTACTTCAAAATTTTGATGATGGTGCATTGTCCTATGTAGATGATATTTATCTGAGAGATGATGATTTATTGGATCATTTGACCAGGGTAATTTTGGCATTCGCCTCTGAGGGCTACAAATTTAACTTTAAAAAATCGAAAATAGCCCACCTCAGTGTCCTATTTTTGGGATATGAGTTATCAAGTGAAGAAAAAAGCCTAGCACTGCTCCAACCTCCAAAAACTCTGAAAAATGTACAGTTCATATTGGGATTCCTAAATTTTGGTAGAACATACATTTTGGATTACGCAGAAAAAGTAAAACCTTTCTACGATCTAATCAGACATGATTTATTAATTAGACATTTTGATACAGGAACACACAGATATCCTTCGTTCCTTACAAGCTGACGTGATAGCTTCCAAACACCTACACACACATGTAAATACAATAAATCTGGTGATCCGTGTAACCGCGGGTCAGTCAGGGTACACTTACCTAACCTTCAATGAAGGCGAAACAGTACCAATAGCATATAAATTACACTTGTACAGAAACGCTGAAATGCGCTTTGCTTCTACAGAAAAAATTCTGACAGCAGTACAGACTGCCGTATTGAGAGAAAGAGCACTGGCACAGGGGAAACGAATAATTGTTGTAACTACAGTAAAGGCCTTGGAGGCTGTTACAAAGGCAAGCGTTCCGAATGCAAAAGCTTTACATACGCGATGGATACAATGGGCTAATTCTCTCACTGCAACAGATGTAGACTACAAATTTGATTCTACATTAAAAACACAAGCATTCCTGCAATACAAACAAGAATATCATCTCCTGAATGAAATAATGCCTCTAGATCAGTGTGAATACATTATTTACACTGACAGTTCTGCTCAGCCTGCCATAGGAAGTAAACAGCAATACAGCGCAGCTTGCCCAATTGTAAAAGGACGTATGCAGGAAGGCAAGTTTCATCCTAGCAGTACGAAGACGCAGTCTCTGGGAGACTGCACGGCACAGCTGGCAGAATTAAAAGCACAATTACTGGCACTTATAAATACGGATCGGGAATTCCCCACACTTATATTGTGCGAATCATTTTACTTTGTCCAGTCTTACAATGAATGTCTACACTACTGGGTTCAGAATGGGTTTAAAGACTCAAAAGGTTGCACAATAAAGCACTAATTGCTGTGGGAGCAAGTGGAAGAGCTGAAAAAGACTTGCCAAGAGCTCACGTGATACACATGCTGAGTCATCAACGTGATGGTGTTCATGTTGAAGGGAATTCATTGGCTGATGAATCCGCCAAGGCAACAGTGCGAACTGCTGCCGTAGCTGCAATCACTGGTTCTAGAATGAGAATAGACGGACTGATAATGGTAGCTGTCATTGCTTCACGCAAAAACAGCTCAGCCATACTAAAAGGCTTTCCACTCAAGTACTCCTACAAGTTAGATGCCAAAAATATTCCGTATGCTCAAATTTCAGGAGTGGGGGATAGAGTAATACCAAACATGGATCGCAAACTAGGTTTAATTCTAGCTGCACATGAGGGTCTGGGCTCTGCACATGCAGCGATTACCGCAACAGTTTCTTTACTGAATCAACGCTATTGGTGGCCAGATTTAACAAAACAGACAAAAGCATTTGTCCTTAAGTGCGACATCTGTCAGCAGATGAAGGGTTTGACCGTTGCACATCTGGCGCAAACACCATTACAAATATCAGACAGACCTCTCGCTTGTGTCTATTTGGACCACTGCGGCCCCTTAAAATCTGATGGGCATTACAAGTACATCTTGGTGGCAGTGTATTCATGCTCTATATTCCTGTGGGTTTGGCCTCAGCATTCGTCTGACACCCGAACTGTTATAAAGGATTTGCGAGTCTTCATAGGGACATACGCAATTGGCACATTACATTCTGACCGTGGCCCCGTGTTTAGCTCTAGGGCTTACAAGGAAGCCATGGGACGTTTGGGTGTAGCATTGCGGTACTCATCTCCATATCATCCCGAGGGAAATTCGATTGTGGAGAGGAAAAGCTGGGACTTAAAGCAATCTTTAACAGCAAGGGTATTAGGCTTGTGTGTTAGTTGGGTCACTCACCTATATGGGGTCCAGAGGGCACTTAATAACATGCCAAGAAATCTCTAGGAGGCATCACTCCTTACGAAGTCCTATTTGGGACAAGAATGTGGGTTCCTGACATCGATTGTGGCGGATGAAAAACGATTTTACATCGATACACGTTTGGCTGTTTTACAGGAACTCAATGAATTCCGAGCACTACAACGCAACGTCGAAGTAAAATGCACCACCACTGGGGAAGTAAAAACAGTAACGGCAAGACCTGCCTGGATCCCAAAAATCGGGGATCTGGTCAGGGAAAAGATTGTGGACAAGAAATAATTTGGGCCATCTTACAGAATCTTGCACCTGTCCTGGCGGTCGAGGGAACAAGAACAGTACTTCTTCCGCCTCTTGCCCGCAAGAAAGAAAAGAGATTCGTCTCCATTGATCTGATCAAACCACATTATGTGGCCGATACTGAATAGCAGGCCCCGTGGGCTCCTGGGTAGCCACCGATCTCTTCTCGCTACCATACAGGAAGTTCAGACAGAAAGACTGATAACATTTGAAGAGTCTTCTATACGTAATAATGGAATTAACAACAATGGAATGGAACTCGTTCCTATTGAAATTGAACATCAAAACACAACTGAAACACAGACATCCATTCAGCCTACCACCGACATCTACGTCAATATGCCTCTACAGGAGACATCTGCAAGTTCAACAAAACCTGCTGAGCTACCAAAGGTAGATCAAACTGCATCTTGCTACTTCATCGATTTCAACACATTTTCTCTGGATCCAAGTGAACCTGAGTCAGCGCCAGCACCAGTTTCCCGCAAAAAATAACTTCATGCTTTCTACCTTTGGCTGAAAAAGACATACCTAGTCTCACCATGGCTACAGCTCTGGATAGCTACTGGCATACTGTTCCTACTATTCTGGATAGGTTTAGTGACTGTCTTTTTTTTTGCTCCTAAATGGACACTATCTCCCAGAGCGCTACGCTGCATCACATGTGAACTTGGTACTGAAACCTCATACATCATCTCATTGTGAACAAAGAGACCTGTCTTATGTGAACATTACAGCGGTTCCAGTTCCTGATGGAATAGTTTGGGACAGAGTTTCATATGATGTATTTGGTCCCACTGAACTTTTAAAAATACCACATGTATTAAAAATGTCTTTAAATGATATCTTCACCTCCCGTACATACTCTGACGATTGGGATTTTGAAACTGTGAATAGTATGCTGTCTGATTTAGAACTGACTGCAGCATTTTCAAAAAATGAAATGTGTGATGATTCATCTGATTTTGACTCCATGTATTGTTACCAACACTATGGTCATAATGTTTTGAATAAAACAAGTGCACCTCATAATGTTTTCACATACCATCAATGGGAACATTGCCCAACACCACCAAAAGGTAGTTCACAAACGTTTGCACGAAGGTTTGCTTATTTTTCTTGGTTTAATACATGAGATCCACGCTGTTAGACCTGGCACCATTGGTGTGGGTCTCCCCTGCATTTTTGCCTTTGCCTCCTGTGTGTTTGCTTTGTGTTGGACTCCGTTCTGCTGGTCTAGATGCTTTGGGCACTTTGCCACTGCTGTTCAGTGCCAAAGTGCAAGTGCTCCCTCTGTAAATTGTTGTTATGGATTAGTCATCCCATGATTGGTATATTTAATTTACTTGTCATACCCTAGTACAGTGCACTGTGTGTGCCAAGGGCCTGTAAATCAAATGCTGCTAGTGGACCGCAGCACTGGTTGTGCCACCCACAGGAGCAGCCTGTAAAATGTAACTCTGGCCTGCCATTGCAGAGCCTGTCGACAGTCTGGGACTGCCATGTCGACTTGGCAAGTGCACACACTGGCCAGTCCCTAAACCTACCCTTTTCTACATATTAGTCAACCTTAAGGTTCGCCCAAGGTACCCCTGTGGGCAGGGTGCATTATATGTGAAAGGTAGGACATGCCCTGATGTGTGTGGCATGTCCTGATAGTGAATTACTGCCAATTTCGTTTTTTACTATTGCAAGGCTACCTGTTCCCATAGGACAGAATGGGGAGTTTGTTTATAACATCTTATAAACATAACTGGCCCTGGGAAAAAGGTAGGAAAATAAAGTTTAGTATGCCTGAACTCAGAATGTTAAAGTGCATCTTTTAGTGAGGGTGATTTTTACATTCTGTGTTTGAAAATACCACTTTTAGAAAGTAGGTATTTTCTTGCCTAACCATCCAGTGTGCCTCTGCTAGGTTTGTGTATTGCATATCTGGCTTTTGGATGACAGGGGCTGGAGAGGGGCAGTGGCTCCAGAAGTCTGATGAGTCAGGGCTGGGCTGAATAGACATGGGCTGCATTTAGAGTAGGGGGAGGAGATTTCCTTTCCCCTGAATGGGCCTGGTCTGCCTTCAACAATGCTGTCTCCACCTCCTGCCAGGAATCTGCACCAGTGAGGACAGAACTGGTTTTGGCTGGGTCCAGACACTCTCTGCCTTCAGAGAACAAAGGATTTTTGTGTATAAAAAGAGGGGCCAGACTCCAGACTTTTAGATCACTTCTGGGAAATCAAGAGGAACCTTTGCCAAGGAGAAGAGCCAGAGAAGCTGAGGAGGAATACTGCCCCTGTGCTGTTTGCTGTCTGGGGTTGGCCTGCAGTGGCTACTTGCTGCCAAGGAAAGGAGAAAGGACTTTGCTGCTTGCTTTGTCCCCCTGCTTGAAGAGATGATCTCCAAGGGCTTGAACTGAGCTTGCCCCCTGTTCTAGAAGTCTCAGGAACAGCAAAGACCTTACCGTGTCTGTGGGCCCCTTCTCTGATCGTCTCCGCAGCAGAAAAGGGTAACCGACTCTGTCATCAAGTCCGCCGCAGGATTCCGTGTCCTGAAAGCACCGCCAAGAGCACCACCTTCCTTCGCAACGCAACCCTGGTCTCACCGACTCCGTCAACCAGCCGCTGCTTGCACCGCATCCTGAGGGCACCGTACTCCGCAACGCTTTGCTACACGTTGCAAGGACTTCACCAACTCCGTCGCTGCCCGACCCGAACATCGCCCGGCTCCGTCGCCGCACTGTGACTTGCCAGCACCACAGCGAGCACCATCTCACCCTTCAACGCAAGCCCTGGTCTCACCAACTCCGTCAACGAGCCGCTGCCTGCACCTCATCGTGAGGACACTGCCTGCCACAACGCTCCGCTTCCCAACGCGACCGCGACATTTGCCCTGACCGACTCGCACTGACGTGTTGGTCGCAACAAGAAAGGTACTGTGTCCGAGTCTGTTGACGCTTTAGCTGGCCAGTATCAACGAGGTCGGCTGGAATTGTTAGACTCTGTCGTATTCAGTATTGCGGTAGCCCCAGGAGGAGCTACCGAGTGGGAAGAACTGGGTTTTATTGTTTTTCCTGCAATTTAAAGGTTATTTTGCACAAGTACTATTTTTGAAGAATATTGTATGTTGGATTTTTATCGTATTTGGTCTTGTTGGTTTAGATAAAGATTTGCTATTTTTCTAAACTGGTGTAGTGTCCATTTGTAGTGTTTTCACTGTATTACTGTATGTATTCACAAATGCTTAACAGACTGCCTCTGAGATAAGCCTGTCTGCTCGTGCTAAGCTACCAAGGGGGTGAGCAGGGGTTATTTTAGGAGTGTATCCCCCTTACCCTGACTAGAAGCAAGGGTCCCTATCTGGACAAAGGTACTGACCTCTGCCAACTGGAGACCCCCATTTCTAACACAGGATCATATTATTATAAGCTTGCACCTACATCTGCAAAGAAAAGTAGGCTTACTAACACCAAACAGATATACTCTGCATCCTTTATTTCCCAACTATCTGAACAGGGTTGTGACGTATGGAAAAACACTAAAGACATAAAATCAGTCTGGGGTACAAAGGAATGGCAAGTTCAGGGAACTGAGGCACTATTTAGAGCATTCCTCAAACCACAACAGATTATTTTCCTGAATGACACTGTGCAACAGACTTCCTGCCTAGTGTTAGCCAAGATTAAGGACTTGAACACACCTCGTATTCCCTCACTTTCACACTTGGAGGGATGGCAAAACTATATAGAAAATGGTGTGAGTACATAGATGACATCATGCATGGCGTCTCATACAATTCAGCAGACCACAATTGGAAGGGATGGTTAGTTTGGCCTATAGACACAAATAGGTGTCAGTCAAGATTCAGGGGTACCACCGAAGGGTTTTGCATTCATAGGCCTGACTTACGCTATGTACAACGTGAACATCCGGGGGTGGTGACATTATACAGTGTTGGGAAGTTATGCCTCGATTGGCTAAGAACCTCGACATTGTCACAGGTGAAACAACACTTGTCCTTACTCTCAGATTACATGGATTTAAGGGATTTTTTGCTAGGTCCTCGAAAGCCACGTCAGAAAGGCTTCCTATACGCTGTTTATAATGAAATTTGGAAAATCTCTCAACAAGAAGCTGCAGAGAGATTGTGTGAAATTGACAGAGTTAATAATAATAATAATAATAAAAGATAATTATAGAGCGCACAGCTACCCCGAATGGGGTGTCCCAGCGCTAACACGGACAACAACAAAGCAGTTGGAGGTGCAAATCTAGTCATTACGACTAAAAAGACAGAGTTAACTTAGAAAAGGCTTTGGCTGTGGTTGACAATGGTATGACCACCCTGACATCCAGGATTTATTCACTAGGCAACATTGTATCTTCTGCTATAGATATAATGGAACAGGATCTGTCCATCTTGCAAAACGGACAGTCACAGTTACGATCCATTCTATTATTAAGCTGGACACTACAATCAGGTAATGTGCCCTGGCGATACATTAACAGTACATCTCTATTCTCTGCATATAATCTATCAGAGAGACAGACGAGAATGGCACAAAGAGATGCGAAATATACAATGCTGCACATTGAGAAATTAGACCAATTACCTTTCACCGAGGCAGAATCACCGTCCACAGAATGGTTAATTCATGGCCAATAACATTGCCAGGAACAAGTTTCCAATTACAATATTGCCTAGAACACCACCAGGTAGGCACATATGAAGCACTGGGTAAGGATTTAATTCATGAATCTTTGGAATTACTATATAGATTTAGATGCACGAATGGGGACACTGAAGTGTTTCTCAGCGGTACAGACTGCATGCCTTCATTAAGTGGGTCTCTACTTTGCCAGGATATTATGCTTCACGGGGCTTGCAACAGTTCAGATGCAAACTTATCCTGTCATTTAAAGGGTTACCCAGCTGCCGTGATTATTCCAGTGTTCAAGCTGCTCTCAAATGGGAGTTACTTGATGGTGAATGATCAAGGTTGTTGTGGGATGCTTCCAGGCATCGCATATCTAGTCACAATAAGTTCCAGGGGTACTTGTATGCAAGTATTGTCTCTACCGACTTCACAGTCAGGGAGGCACCGTTATGGCCTTTGTTGAATGTTTCCTATATAGGGTTTGATACTCTGAGCCGAATCAATCAATCACAATCAATCAATCACAGAATTTGTAGAGCGCACTACTTACCCGCGAGGGTCTCAAGGTGCTGGGGAGAAAAAAAGGGGGGGGTGCTGCTACTGGTCGAACAGCCAGGTCTTGAGTAGCCTCCTGAAGGTCAGCAGGTCTTGGGTCTGTCGTAGGCTTAGTGGAAGGGTGTTCCAGGTCTTGGCGGCGAGGTGTGAGAAGGATCTGCCGCCGGTGGTTGTTCTTCGAATGCGAGGACGGTGGCGAGGGAGAGGTCGGCGGAGCGGAGCTGGCGGTTGGGGACGTAGAAGAAGAGTCGTCTGTTGAGGTAGGCTGGGCCAGTCTTGTGGAGTGCCTTGTGTGCGTGGATGAGGAGTTTGAAGGAGATTCTCCTGTCGACGGGGAGCCAGTGCAGGTTCCTCAGGTGGGGGTGATGTGGCTGTGGTGTGGTACATCGAGGATCAGGCGTGCGGAGGCGTTTTGTATGCGTTGCAGTCGCTTGATGAGCTTGGCCGGGGCTCCCGCGTAGAGGGCGTTCCCATAGTCAAGTCTGCTACTGACGAGGGCCTGGGTGACTGTTCTTCTTGTATCTGTCGGGATCCACCTGTAGATCTTGCGAAGCATGCGGAGGGTGTTGAAGCAGGAGGAGGAGACTGCGTTGACTTGCTTGGCCATGGAGAGCGTTGAGTCGAGGATGACTCCCAGGTTGCGTGCGTGGTCGGTGGGTGTCGGGGCTGCTCCCAGTGTCATTGGCCACCAGGAGTCGTCCCAGGCTGAGGGGTTGGAGCCGAGGATGAGGACCTCTGTCTTGTCCGTGTTCAGCTTTAGTCGGCTGATCTTCATCCAATCGGCGACGGCCTTCATTCCTTCATGGAGGTTGGATTTGGTGGCGAGGGGGTCCTTGGTGAGGGAGAGGATCAGTTGAGTGTCGTCGGCGTAGAAGATTATGTTGAGGTCGTGCTGTCTGGCGATGCGTGCGAGCGGGGCCATGTAGATGTTGAACAGTGTTGGGCTGAGGGAAGATCGCTGGGGTACGCGGCAGATGATCTCGGAGGCTTCGGATCGGAAAGGTGGGAGGCGGACTCTCTGGGTTCTGCCGTCGAGGAAGGAGGTGGCCCATTCCAGGGCCTTGTCTCGGATACCTGCGTCGTGGAGGCGTGCGCGTAGAGTGCGGTGGCAGACAGTGTCGAAGGCGGCGGAGAGGTCCAGCAGGATGAGGGCTGCGGTCTCACCGTTGTCCAGCAGGGTCCTGATGTCGTCGGTGGCGGCGATAAGGGCAGTCTCAGTGCTGTGGTTGCTGCGGAACCCTGATTGGGATGGGTCCAGGATGCTGTTTTCTTCGAGGTATCGGGTTAGCTGTTTGTTGACGATCTTCTCAATGACCTTGGCTGAGAACGGAAGCAGGGAGATGGGCCGGAAGTTCTTGAGGTCTCTCGGGTCCGCCTTGGGTTTTTTGAGTAGGGCGTTGATCTCTGCGTGTTTCCAGCTCTCTGGGAAGGTCGCGGTCTCGAAGGAGAGATTGATAACGTTGCACAGGTGGGGTGCGATGGAGCTGCTGGCTTTGTTGAAGATGTGGTGCGGGAAAGGGTCTGACGGGGAGCCGGAGTGTATTGTGCTCATGGTCTTGATGGTGTCATCGATGTTCACGCTGGCCCAGGCTGGCAAGGGGTCATGGTCGATGGTGTGCGGCGGGTCTGGTGCATCGATCTTAGTTGGGGCTGTCTGGGTGTTGAAGCTGTCGTGGATGTCGGCGATCTTGCGGTGGAAGAAGGTGGTGAGGGAATCGCACAGGGCTTGCGACGGCGGGATGTCGTTGGTGTTGGAGCTGGGGTTGGAGAGTTCCTTCACGATGTTGAAGAGCTCCTTGCTGTTGTGTGCGTTGTTGTCGAGGCGGTCTTTGAAGGAGATTCTCTTGGCGGACCTGATGAGGTGGTGGTGGTTACGGATGGCGTCTTTGTGGGCTGCTTTTACAGAAAGATGTGCCCTTAACCTCAGCCCAGGAGACTTTTGATCTTCAGGTTGCAAGGTCTTCAGCTGAGGTACAGGCACTGGGACGACCTAACTGCCCTTTCCATTTTGGAGAAATGGTACAGCGTATCTTTAACATGTCTGATACGAAGGGAATAGTACACCTATTTAAGACCATAGGTTCTGGACTGTGAAGCACCTTTCAGACAGTCTGCGGAGTGATTCCAGCTTTTATACACTCCGTATTTGGAGGCATTTTTGGAGGGCTTCCGCTATTCCTGCTACTGGTAGTGGGAATCCTGATTTTAATTTTTCTGCCATGCAATGGACATCCCAGTCACCAAGGAGATGGAAAAAAATGCTCTTGGAGCGACTTTACCGTGACCGTATGGTACTCCATCTGGGCACACCTTGACTTCGGGAGCTCAGCGATTCTTGGTTCCTATCTTTCTAACCAGTCTGTACTGACTGTGTTTTGCCTGTTCTCCGCTGCTTGCTCTGCGGAAAAGAATGCGTGTTGGATCTCTGTCTAACGTTTCCATCAGTTGTGCCACCATACATAGATGTATTGCTGGACCCGTTAAAGGTAACCCTGGGTGTAGTGGGTGTAGCGGGCTATGCGGAGGTCCACGGAGTTGCAAACAAACTCCGTGGAGCTCCGCTACGCCACCCGCCTCCAGCCCCCCTATTAACAAGTAAGTAAACATTAATTAAAAATACATTTAAAACCACTTACCTCTGTACTGTGGCATCCCCGGGCTGCCCTCCTCCTCTTCCTTGCCGTATCGGTAATCCTTGTGAAAACTGTGCATGCGCACGCATCTGTGCATGCGCATTTCTTGCAGAGGGCTTTGCTGTATTCCAGTCAGCTGGTGATGAGGGCTTGTGTCATTTTGCATCTCTTGTGTAGGGGTAGCCACGTGAAGATCCTACGTAGCAGGCAGAGGAGATGGCGTTGATCTGTGATTTCATAATGATCTTGTTGTCAGTAATGATTCTGAGTTTTCTGGTATGTTTGGAGGGAGTGGGTGCTGGTCCTAGGTCTGATGGCCACTATGATTCATTCCATGTGTTGCTGCTGTTGCCAAAAATCAGTACATCCATCTTTTCCAAAGAAATGAAGTAAAGCCATTTGCTGAGTGATTAAATATTGGCAATTGAAATGTTATGCCTGGGCATTGTCGTTCATTAATTTATCACAAACTGATCAGCTACAAAGAAGAAATGCAAATCAAAATAGCCATGTAGGTGCAGCAGTAAACAAATTTCTCAACCCTCACCGGTCAATTTCACCTAATTTCATTAAGTTTCCAGTTAAGCTTCCTAATTAATCAACAAATTGTGTCTGTTAATCTTTGTCCATGGTCATTCATTTATGGCAGGATGAATGTGCCTTTATCTCTACAGTCTATGCCATGTGAAGTTGCTTTCTTGCAGTAAAATAGAAATCCGACAGATTTCTGTTAATCACATTTGTATCATTGAGCAAATCTGTAATCCTAATAAACCTCTCCTTTCATTAAAGACCTCATGCTTAATACATTTACCTTCGGGTTTAGAGAGCCTATTCAAAAAGACATTCTGGAGTATGTAAGGGAATACTTCCGTAGTAGAACTTCCTCTACACACAAACAATTTTGCGAATTGTACCATTAGGGCCTCATTTACAAGGGCATTGTGCCACCGGTACATCACTTTTTTTGATGCACCCGTGGCGCTGTGTGACTGCTCATATTTACAAGGCCATGTAAAGTCACCCTGCGTGACTTTTCACGGCCTTGTAAATATGGACCCCTTTTCCACATTATTCTCTATGAAAGGGGCGTTCTACGGATGTTGCTGTGGATGTTATCACACAACATCCATGGGACCTGACACATTCCCAGCTTTACAAAGTTTTGTAAAGCTGGGAATGGGTCCGAATCCTACGCTTCCACAGGGGAGGTGTACAAGTGGTGCAACGAGGAGAAATGCCTTTATTGCTAATCATTGTTTCTTCTTTCTATGCGTACGGAGAGGAATATGCCATCAATGATTGTTTTTGTGCAGGAAGGTGTCCCTTCCTGCACAAAAACAATTCTCCACGCAAGTCAGGCACCCTTGCAACCCTGATGCAATGGTGCCTGCGCTTGCGCATGGCAGCCAATTGTGCACCAGCACAGGGTAAAGCACACAGATGCATCATATTGTTGTTAATATGATGCATCCCTGTGCTTTTAAAATTACGCAGCTTGGCGCAGCAAAATGGATTGCGTTACCGCGCTGCGTCAATTTGTTTGTAAATGAGACCCTCAGTGTTTAGCAGTAAAATCTGGCCATTATAGCAAAGGGGGAATCATCATATGTATTTTTAGAGTGTTGTAAAGATGCTGGAAGACTGTTATGTACTACAGAAGTACAACACTGATACTTTAAAAATGATAATAAACTTCTGGCAAATATGCATTTTAGACTGAACAATAACTTAGTTTTTATGCTTTTTGAGGCTTTGGTCTTTATAGTTCTTGAATTTCAGAGATGTAAAACAACAGTTCTACACAGATCTGCAATTTAGAAAGTGAGATGTTTGCATTAGTTGTGTTTACTCGTCTGTGATTTCATTTTGGGCGGTTTGAATATTAGCAAATCTCAGCTGACCTTACATCTTGATTTAAAATAGGCAAACAATTAAAACGCGTGGCAATCAGAATATTACACTTTTATGGCATTCCCATTATTACAACTTGTCTGTTTTTGTTGTTGTGATAATACCACTCGCAATAAGTGTGCTCTGCAGTATTTGCTGGGTGGGGTCTTACTGCATCAGCCCAAATTCAGTTTGTGTGAATTAGGGATACTGTGGTTATTCTGCATATATTCCCCGGTTCAGAGGTGTGAAAGTCAAAATGTTGCATATTTTTCTCCAGAAATATAACCTCAATTTAGTTGTCAAATCTTAAGTGGGGGATAAATTGTTGGGTGTGGAAATTGCTAAAGATAGTGGAATTTTGATCCACATAAAACACCTGGAATAAGGGCCTGTGTGTGGGAAAGTTAAATTGGCGGTCACACTGCACATTTGGAGTGCTTTTGGCACTTGCCCGCATACTTCAGAAAGCGCCACTTTAACTGGTTACTGTCTAGGGTAAAATATGCACAAAATCCAGCATGTTACTTTATAAAACAAACACTGACATTAGAATTGACCTGCAAGAGCAGGAGACAAAGCAGTCGTGGAACAAGAGCAACCCATTACAGAGCTCTTTAAAGGATCAACAGCAAAGGAATATGAAACGGGGTACACAAAGGATTACAAAACATGAATAGAAAGAAAAGAGCATTTTTGTAGCAAAAATATCTGGTTTTTCTTTGGTACAACATACAACATACAATGCTGTTTGCATATGTTAATACATGTGTTTGCTTATATATATATGACTTATTTGTTTTGTAAAGTATTGACTTGAGCAACTTCATAGTGCTGCTGATGATAGATACGTTCTTAAGTAACCCTGCCCACTTCCTTAGATAAGGAAGAACAATGATTTAATGAGATCAAGTTGGTTTTTCTGTGGTCTTCCTTTTCAATTGCGGTGAGGTCATTTGTGCCCTGTGCCTTTAGAAGGGAAGGTAGTCCCTGGAGCACTGAGAAAAGATGGGAAAGTCACCAAGATGAACTTTGGGGCATATGTACAAGGAGTTAACGCCGCCTTAGCAGCACTTTTCTGACAGTATGGCGGCGATTTTTTTTCTCCATATGTACAAGCTGTTAGCGGCAGTTTTCCAGCAAAAACGCCCATTTAAAACATCCCCACTTCTGTTAGCGATAATGACATGCAAGGGAGGCGTCACCGTGCAAAAACGGCCGCTAACCCCACTTCGCGATATTTACAAGGAAATCCTTGTATGGAGCAAGGCCAAAAAAACTTCCTCTAACTGCAGTTAGAGGCAGTTTTTTAAGACCAGAAAATAGCTGGTCTTAAAAATGGAGCTAACACTTGGGGCCTCATTTCAGTAGGTTTTGGTGCTGGACAGCGCTGCAAGCAATGTTGCTGCACTACCCTGTGACAAAACTACAGGGCAGAAATGCGCACCATCAATAAGATAGTGCCCATTCCTGGGCCTCAGTCATGAAAAGTGTTGCATCGCTGCGACAAGACAGCGTTGCAACACTTTTCACTACGCCCTTCTTGCGTCACCATGGATGCGCTGTATTCACTGGACAGCGCTCCATGTCGCAAGTAATACGTCTGGAATCCTGACGTATCTGTCAGCGCTAAAGTCACGCATTGCTGCAGTAGTGTCACAAGCATGACAACTCCAGCAATGCATGGGGCCAGCCTATCCATGTGGCACTGCGTCACCCTTACGCCTGCCATCAGGCAGGCGTAAGGTACTGACGCAGTGCCGTCCTATAATTGTCGCAGTGAAATCTGATGGATTTCACTGTGCCACTCCTATGAGGCCTTGTCGTGTGGGAATGCACACCCTGCATACATCATACCTGATGCAGGTATGATGTGGCACAGGGCTTCACAAGGTCACGCATATGCCTACATGCGTCACTTTGCAAATACGGCACAACGTGGTGCTAGAATTTGCCTGGTCTATTCTTGAGGGGTGCCAGGGTGTCGGCGCAGTCGGAGATCCATCGGGGCGGTTGCGTGCCTCGGTGTTATTGTCTGTAAACGTTGACGGAGTGGTGGTGCTGAGGGAGTCGACGAGAAGTTCTTCTTTGATCCAGCTGCGAGGGGGGTCGATGATGGTGGTGGTGTACGGTGGGCATGGTGAAGACGTGATGTATACAATGATGGTCGGTCCAGCAGAGTCCAGTGGTGTGGCTGTAGTTGAAGTTCTCGCTGGCGGAGGAGACGTGCTCGAGCGTGTGTCCTGAGATGTGGCTCGGTGCGGTGACTAGTTGCTGCTGGAGTCTGATGTTGGCGAGCTTCCCCAGGAAGGGGTGGTGTACTGGTCACTGGGGTTGTCCAAGTGGAACTAGAGTTCACCAAGTAGGATGTCATCTGTGGATGGGAGAGCCTGGGGTGCAATGAGGTCTACAATGGTGTCGGAGAATGGGGGTCCATGGCCCGGGGGCCTGCAGATGAGAGTGCTGCAGAGGATGGTGTTGGGGTTGGTCCAGATCTGGAAGTTGAGGTGTTCCATGGTCACCGTTGGGTCATTAGAGTGCGTGGTCATTCGGAGTGTGCTTCTGTAGGAGATGGCAATGCCTCCTCCTGGACGGTTGGGGTGGTCCTTGCGGGTGATTTAGTAGCAGTCAGTGATGGCGATGGCGATGTCCGGTCCAGAGCAGAGGTTGGTCCTGGTTTCCGTGAAGAAGGCGATGTCTGAAGAGGTGGCGTTTAGGAGGTTCCAGATTTCTGTTGCGTGTTAGTGGAGGGACCGCACATTGAGGAGGATGCAGTAGAGCCGGTCGGGTGCACTGTTGGTCGACTGGGCGGCATGAGGCACTGGTGTGCTGATGTGGCAGAAGGTGCGTTTGTAGTTTAGACAGGTGTAGGGTTCAAGAGAATTCCACAGTGTTGCTAGATGGCAGGCGATGTGGTGTCCAGGGTTATAAAATATATATATATATTCGTCATGTAATCAAGCCTCGTGGAAGGCGAAACGCGTAATGGCAACAGAGGTGGAATAAAAAATACCTTGGAGCACGATTTTCTGGGTCCGTGTCCGTTTCTGGAGATATCCGAAGGAGGAGCGGAGTACATTGGATATATATATATATATATATATATATTTATATATCCAAACGAAAGTCCCAGAGCATCCAAACCACAACGGGGCAACACCAGGGCACAGACTCCAAAGGCAATGGTATAGTTGTGTTTATTCACACATCAAGGTCCAAATGATGCGTTTCGGCCACCAGACATGCGGCCTTGATCACATAGCGCGCTAGTGAGAAGTGAGTGACATATATACAGAATTGAAAAATAGCCAGTAGTGTTTTTTCTATGTTGTTTGGTAACATGAGAAAGCATTTTACCACACTAGGACCGGTATGACATGGACATTTGCTTTCAGGCATGTTATGTCGACATAGTGAAAAGACTCTCCTGTTTTGAGTACGGCCCGGTATGGTGCAGACAATATCAGAGTGGACTGGTGATATGAAGTATCTATGTTATCTCGCTTACCCATTCCTTTTATAAAATAAATATATATATATATATATATATTCACTGAAAAAACCATAGGTTTCAGGCACGTTATAGTTAGAAATTAGCATTTAAAAAACCTTAGAAATTCACTGAAAAAACCATAAGGTTTTAGGGACAGTTATAGTTAGTTGGACATTGCACTCGTACAAAACCCGTGAAATTCCCCCGTTATAGTTAGTTCAGGTAACTATAACTCGCGCCCCCGCAATGCACTGCTGATGACGTCACATATTACATCACTCATGACATGGTCAGTGACATCACTGATGACATCACTGATGACATCTCAAATGACATCACTGATGACATCACTGATGACATCATCCAGTGACTGTGTGTTTCTGTAAAGTTTAAATATGCTTAATATATATAGGGAAAGGCGTATTGAAGAATGAGTGGGTGTAGAAGCGCCTGAATGGATGATTTAGTAGGTGCGTGACTGAGTCTATAAGTGAGTGATTAAACGTATCTTACTGGATGCATGGGTGAGTGACTAAACTGTGTGAATGTCTGTATCCGTCTGTCTGTTGTTGTGTAAGCAACTGCATGGGTTTCTGACTAGCTAAATGAGTGTCTATATGGGTTATGGATTGGTTCTCTGAGTATCTGTATGGGTGCCTCAGTGTTTGTGTGGGTGGGGTGTGTGTAACTCTGTGCATAGATGTGTGAGTGGGTGATTCACTGGGTGCATGGTTTCAAGAGTGCGTCTGTGATGGACTGTATGGGTGGGTGAGTGTGTGTATGGGTGTGTTAGTGATTGAATGTATATCTCAGTGGTACATGTGTGAGTAACTACATATGTGAAAGGCAGTATATATGTGTGTTGGAGTATATAAATGGCTATAAGTGAGAGTGTGTGATTGTGAGAGTGGCTATATGGATGAGTGTGTGCTTGCATCAGTGATTGCATAGGAGCGTAAGAATGTGCTAGTATTTTTATGAGTAAGTGAGCTGGTGTGTATAACTGTATAGGTGAGTAAATTGGAGTGTGATTAATTATTTGCATGACTGACTAGGTGTGTGAGTACCTCTATGGATGAGTTGCGTTGTGTGAGTGTTTATATAGGTGTATGAGTGCATATGATAGTCCTGTACTGAGTGACTGTAAGTATGAGTGACTGTACGGGTGAGTGAGTAGATGTGTGTGTGTAGACCTAAGAATCAGTGAGTGGGTATGTACTTATTGGTATTGGAGTGTGTATGGTTTTGAGAATGGCAGTCTGTAATTTAGAGTGGGTGTATCAAAACTTATATTAGGGTGTGAGAAGATGCATTAAATTCTCACATGGATGATGTCATCAGTGATGTCATCAGTGATGTCATTTGAGATGTCATCAGTGATGTCATCAGTGATGTCACTGACCATGTCATGAGTGATGTAATATGTGACGTCATCAGCAGTGCATTGCGGGGCGCGAGTTATAGTTACCTGAACTAACTATAACGGGGGAATTTCACGGGTTTTGTACGAGTGCAATGTCCAACTAACTATAACTGTCCCTAAAACCTTATGGTTTTTTCAGTGAATTTCTAAGGTTTTTTAAATGCTAATTTCTAACTATAACGTGCCTGAAACCTATGGTTTTTTCAGTGAATTTCAAAGGTTTTTTAAATGCTAATTTCTAACTATAACGTGTCTGAAACCTATGGTTTTTTCAGTGAATTTCAAAGGTTTTTTAAATGCTAATTCCTAACTATAACATGTCTGAAACCTACGGTTTTTTCAGTGAATTTCAAAGGTTTTGTAAATGACAATTTTTAAATGTATTAATTGTTATATTTATTTTTTTCATACTGATTTACTACATTTTTAGAAACAATTTTTTTTTACATATTTTATTTTTTAAATTACATTGTAATTACATTATACATTACAAAAAATACTTTCTCAGAATGAATTACTTTAGTTTAAATACTTTGCACATAGGCAATAGACTTTTAAGTACAGTAGTTACAGTTGTTGCAATGGGCAACACATTTTCAAACACAATGCAACATTCAGCTCAATGTGAATTTCTAGTTAAATGCAATTAGTTACTTTATGGATTACTTTTCTAACCACAGGACTGGATCCTAGATTCAGTCCTGGGACATCTCCTGTAAACAGTTGAGTAAAAGCGTTTTGGTTACAGTAGTGATTTTTAAGGAATATTATTGTATTTTAAAAGTTGACACTTAGAAACTTTTTATCATAGAATCACCAATGTTATCCTATGGAAGGAAATTCACTTAGCAGGTAAAAACTGTTATCGTTACTTTTTCTTACTCAGTGTTGGATCCTGGATCCAGCACTGGTGCATCTCCTGTAAACAGTTGAAAGAATGCATTTAAGTCATACATGCGATTTTTAAGGAATATTTGTAGTTTGTGAAAATCGACACTTTGAAACTTTTCTGCTAAAAACCAGACAATAGATTCCTATGGAAGAAAATATAAGTTACTGGTAAGTACGGTTAAAATTACTTTTCAGGGTCAGTGCTGGGCTAAAAGATGCAGCACTGAGGTCTCTCCTGATAACAGGTGAGTAAATCGGAATTCGTATTTCGGCTGATTTTAGAGGAATATTTTAAAGTTCCAAAACTCCACACTTAGAAGAATTTCCAAGTGAAACCAGTCAATGTTAGCCTATGGAAGGAAATTCAAGTTACTGGTAAGTACGGTTAAAATTACTTTTCAGGACCAGTACTGGGCTGAAAGATACAGCACTGAGGTCTCTCCTGATAACAGGTGAGTAAATCGGAATTCGTAGTTCGGCTGATTTTAGAGGAATATTTGTATGTTTCCAAAATCAACACTTGGAAACTTTTTCAGCAAAAAGCAGGCAATGATATCCTATGGAAGGAAATTCAAGTTACTGGTAAGTACGGTTAAAATTACTTTTGAGGATCAGTACTGGGCTGAAAGATGCAGCACTGAGGTCTCTCCTGATAACAGGTGAGTAAATCGGAATTCGTATTTCGGCTGATTTTAGAGGAATATTTGAAAGTTCCAAAACTCCACACTTAGAAGAATTTCCAAGTGAAACCAGTCAATGTTAGCCTATGGAAGGAAATTCAAGTTACTGGTAAGTACGGTTAAAATTACTTTTCAGGACCAGTACTGGGCTGAAAGATACAGCACTGAGGTCTCTCCTGATAACAGGTGAGTAAATCGGAATTCGTATTTCGGCTGATTTTAGAGGAATATTTGTATGTTTCAAAAATCAACACTTAGAAACTTTTTCAGCAAAAAGCAGGCAATGATATCCTATGCAAGGAAATTCAAGTTACTGGTAAGTACGGTTAAAATTACTTTTCAGGATTAGTACTGGGCTGAAAGATGCAGCACTGAGGTCTCTCCTGATAACAGGTGAGTAAATCAGAATTCGTAGTTCGGCAGATTTTAGAGGAATATTTGCACAATGGTGAAGGGAGGGGGCGGGGCCTGAGGTGACATCTGTGCAAACGCGCCCCGTGGCGCGTTTTAAGTTGGGGGATTAAGTCCCCTTGAATCATGAGGGTCCCTAGGGGCCAACTAGCCCACCAGGAACCTCCAGTATGCGCCAGGGGCTGCGTTGCAGAGACGTGTAGAGAGGCCACACCCCTTTACACCTCTCTGCAACGCAGCTCTGTGGCGCTTTCTGGATGTACCTGTTGGGCTAGTTGGCCCCCAGGGACCCTCAAGATTGAAGGGGATTTAATTCCCGATCTTAAAACGCGCCACGGGGCCTGTTTGCACACATGTCACTCAGGCCCCGCCCTCCCTTCACCACTGTGCAAACGCGCCCGTGGCGCGTTTTAAGTCGGGGGATTAACTCCCTTGAATCCTGAGGGTCCCTGAGGTGCAACTAGCCCACCAGCTACCTCCATTAAGCGCCACAGAGCTGCGTTGCAGAGAGGTGTAAAAGGGGCGTGGCCTCTGTACACCTCTCTGCAAGGCAGCCCCTGGCACATACTGGAGGTTCCTGGTGGGCTAGTTGGCCCCCAGGGACCCCCAGTATTCAAGGGGAATTACTTCCCCTTCTTAAAACGCGCCAGGGGGCGCGTTTGCAGAGTACTGCAGGGAGGGGGGCGGGGCCTCCGGCACAATGCCGTTTTTTTTTTTTATGGGAGGGGGGCTGCGTGGCCCCCCTTCCCTCGGCCACTTTTGGCCCCGGGGACCCCATCCCCCGGGGCCTGAGCATTTTTTTTTGTTTTATTTAAAAAAAAAAAAAAAAAACGGGAAGGGGGCCGCGTGGCCCCCCTTCCCTGGGCCTCTATTGGCCCCGGGGACCCCATCCCCCGGGGCATGCCCTCTTTTTTAAATAAAAAATATGGAGGGGGGCTGCGTGGCCCCCCTCCTCAGGCCATTTAAGGCCCCGGGGACCCCATCCCCCGGGGCCGGCCTTGCCCTTATTTTTTTTTTATTTTTTTTATTTGGGGAGGGGGGCTGCGTGGCCCCCCTCCCGGGCCACTTATGGCCCCGGGGACCCCATCCCCCGGGGCCTGGCCTCTGGTTGGGGACTGTGGGGGGGTCCCCAATCCCCCCACAGTCCCGCCGGCTCCCCGCGTCCTATGGGAGCCGGCATTGCTTTTCCACATGGGGAGCAGCTAAGATGCTGCTCCCCATGTGGAAAGCAATTGGTTTGCATTTTGAAAGAGAGAGCAGGTTTCCTGCTCTCTCTTTCAAAATGCAAACAAGTTTGCTATGACAGGACGGGAGCCGCGAGGCTCCCGTCCTGTCATAGCAAACAGCAGTGTCCCGGGGGTAGGCACCCCGGGACACTGCAGGAGCCGGCCCTGGGGGTGGCGGTCCCCAGGGCCATCAAGGGCTCCAGGAGGGGGCCGCGCGGCCCCCTCCCTACATTTTGAAAGCCCCGGGGAGGTGGTGGTCCCCGGGGCTTGGGGTCCAAAACGGACCCCCATTTTCAATTTTCTTAGTGCCCCGGGGAGGTGGTGGTCCTCGGGCGTGTGGGGGCTGGAGCCCCCCACACAGGTTTTAAAAAAAAAAAAGCCCCGGGGAGGTGGCGGTCCTCGGGGCTGCGGGAGGGCTCAGAGCCCTCCCGCACCATTTATGATAAAGCCCCGGGGGTGGTGGTCCCCGGGGCTTGGGGAGCCCTTAGAGGCCCCCCATACATAAAATAAACCCCCTCCAGCATGCCCCCGGGACTTGGCCCACCCGGGGGCAAATTTACATTGAAGCGCGGGAGACCGCGCTTCGATTTTTTTTTTTTTTTTCGGCAGGATTCGCGCACCCTGAGCGCATCCTGCCGATTTTTTTTAAAAAAAGGCCTAGGGGGTTAGGGTGTTTCTACCCTTTCCCCTTTGTGCGCTTTGCGCACTTGTTTCTGTCCCTCGGTTCTACCGAGGGACAAAATGGATAAGCGGATAAGTGCACCATGACCGCCGACGCTTTGAGAAGTAGAGAAGCGGCAGCTAGTGAAATGTTTGATGACTCCCCGGTCGGTGAGTCATCCATCAATGTGCAAGGAACTGTCACGCAAACTGGGAATCCTAATATCAGGGAACTTTTTAAACGGTTGGAAAAGCTGATGAAAGCTGAGCAGTCCAAATGGTGGGAACATCGATCGCTATCACGATATCTGGAAGTCAGTCGATTTCCCAGGGGACTCCGCATCATATTAGCGCCAAGCTATGAGAACCCAGACCCTAATATGCTTGCAGAATGGGCCGAGTGCAATTTAGAATCCTCGTGCAAATTGGTAAAAATACTTGTCAAATATGCCGAGAGTGATTGTGCAGCTCTACAAATAAAGATTGATGAATTAAACGACGAGATTAGTAAAGTTGCTACAACAGATGTTATCAACAAATACCATGACGAAATGCTAAGCCGCCTACAAAGAGAGGAGGAGGTAATCAAGAAACGCAAGGTGTTCAAATTTCAACGTGATAAACTTGATTACCAGAACGGTCAAGTATTCACCTTCTCCAAAAAATATAACTCTGTGAAAGCTCATCAGAATCAAACATCCACTGTAACCCCACGAGCTGGCACCAGTGTTGTGGCACAATCATCGACATCGGCATCTGACTTCAGCTCTGTACCTGAAAACGAGTCGGATAATGATCAAACCCGCCCTGCAACTAGGTTGGGGTTTACAAAGTTTTCCTTGGCCCAAGAAGTCGACTGCTTGCGCCAGGATCGGCGGCAAACCCTGCGTCCCCGTGTGACGAATGCAAGAAATGCAAACAAAACAAAAGACACAACCAGAAGCGCAGGGAAAGAAGGCAGTGTAACCGCAAGCGGCAAACAGAGCAACAAAAAAGCGACCAGCAACAGAAAATGGAATCGCAAATGAATGGAGAAATAGAAACCGACTGCTTAACTGTAATCAACCTTACTGACATCTCCTTGAGCGAAGCGGAACGGCAGATTTTAGCTCTCGGATTATCATATAGCCCTGCCAGTAATTTCAACTATGCACAAACACGCATTGACATTTACAAATTTACGCGTAAATTAAAACTGCAAAAGTACCATCTGTTGCACAAATTTGAAAATAGTAACCAATCTGCAGATAATGTTGAAACACCACAAAGCCCCACACTACTGTCTGTAAATGACCTTGAATTGTTACAAAATCTACATGAACTTCAAGAAGAGGGTATCGGCAGTGGGGCGTGTCAAAATGATGATTTATTGAATGTGAGTAGGGCAGCTCTTACACACTTTAAACCTAAATCTACATTCTGCCCTATCATGCTACACGACAATTTGGACCTGTTCAATGAACTAGTAACTGTAGAATTGAAGAAATTATATGCTTCCACAATGGGGACTCATTGGAAGTATACTCAACAAAACAATTGCTACTTCCAGTTAATGAAGAAACTACAAACAAATGACAATATTATCATTCGCCAGTCAGATAAAGGCGGAAATGTGGTGTTGTGGCCACGTGAGTTGTATTTGGAGGAAGCGTTTAAACATTTAAACGACAGAGAGTGTTATAGAAGAAGTGATATCCGAATTGTCAAAAATGCATGGCAAGATTTTTACACCAAACTTCTATCATGGAAAAGTGCCGGCCTTTTGAGTGCAGATGAATTTAAATTAAAAAAAAATGATCACCCTGTTATTCCGGTCATTTATTTCATTCCTAAAATTCATAAGGACTCCATCAAACCTCCGGGCAGGCCTATAATTTCGGCCCGTAACAGCTTAGTGGAGAATACATCCCGTTATGTTGACTACTTTCTTCAAGACCACGTCAAACAACTACCTTCCTTTATCCAAGACTCCAGTGACTTTTTGAGGCAAATTTGTAAAGTTGTATGGGACCCAGAAAATGTGTTGGTCACGTTAGACGTCTTGTCTTTGTACACTAGTATCCACCATCATGACGGAATCAAAGCGGTGGACCACTTTCTGAGTACCAGACCCATATACATGTACAACCACAACACAATGCTATTGAACATGATTATGACATGTCTAAACAACAATTTCTTTTTATTTCAAAATCAAATCTTCCACCAGGTTAGGGGGGTAGCCATGGAGGCCTGCTTCTCCCCTAGCTACGCCTGTCTCCACATGGGACTATGGGAGGAGCAGGTCCTCAGGGTGGAATATGCTGATGTCTTGAAAAATCATGTATCACACTGGTACAGATTCATTGATAATCTGTTTTTTATTTGGAGAGGCAGTGAAGAGCAGGCACTTAACTTTATTGATCAGATCAATAGTAACAATCTTAATTTGCACTTCACAGCCCATACAAGTAAGGAAGCTGTATGTTTTTTGGATGTGGAGGTTTTTGTCCAAAATGGAAAACTAGAGACCAGGCTACACAGGAAGCCCACAGCGGGCAACACAGTACTCCATGCTACTAGTCACCACCCGGGCCACCTTATTCGTAGTATTCCTTTTGGGGAAATGCTTCGGATTAGGCGCATATGCAGCATGGATGCTGACTTTATCAAGGCACAAAGTGAACGTGGGGATAGATTCCTGGCTAGGGGCTATTCGACTGCAACGATCAACAAAGCTATCAAGAAAACTAGCTTGATTCCAACAACATGTGCACTAGTGAGAAAAACCAAGTCTATTGATACCACCAGTATTCAAACTGATGAACCAACTAGACTAATAATGACCTATAATCGTCAACACCAGACACTACGTAAGATTGTCAATCGTAACTGGGTTCTGGTACGTAATGACCCTGTGATTGGTGATAAATGTGCTAACACCCCGAATATCACCTTCAGAAAAGCACGCTCAATGGGTGATAAGTTGGTTAAAAGCAGCCCCGAAGTGACCATAACTAAAACTTGGCTTAACTCCAGAAGAGGGTTCGTCAGGTGCACATCGTGTAAAGCGTGCAAGTATGGCACCAGTACAACCACATATAGAACCCCTTTTAAAAATGATCCTGTTCCCATTACCAAAATGCTCACTTGCAAAACTGAGTATGCTGTGTATGTGCTGGAGTGTTCGTGTGGCCTGCAATATGTTGGTAGAACCAAGTTGCAGGTCCACAAGAGGATACTCCAGCACATCAGGGCAATCAACAATAGTGATGCATCATACCCGGTTGCTAGACATTTTAAGGATGTCCATTGCAACAGTCTGGAACATCTAAAGTACTTTGTAGTGGACACTGTCTTACCCCACAGACGAGGGGGCAACCGTGAGGCAATCCTAAGCAAACTGGAAACTGAATACATCCTGGAGTTAGATACCAAGACACCCCAAGGTTTAAATTCCAGTGAGGACTTCTTTACTTGCCTGTGACACCTTTTAGATTCTATGCACTGATATCATAATGTACATTTTACTAGTATGCTGTTATTACTTATTTTTTAATTTTAATATAACACTTTTGCACTTTTTTAACCATTAGGGTGGAACTTCTTGTCACTGTATATTTTTCTGAAATAATCATAGAGAGAATTCCAAAGGCCCACTTGGGCTTGACTTTCTTTTTCATGCACCAGCACTTTAGGTATAAGTCGTTAGATGGTTCATGGCCTAGCCGCGAATCAACAGAAATATTTAGAAGGATATGACCCACATAAGACATGAAACATTAATGTTTGTATGATTTGGAAGCAGGTTTTTTACTGAATTTATCGTGCTTTAAAAGTCATATCTCATCCTAAACTGGATATATTTATTGTAAATGATGACCTGTTACCTGGGGGTTTTTATTTACACATTGTATGATGTATTAAAAATTGGTTTTTTAATATTTATGAATTAATAATTATTTAAATCAATTATTTAATGTTTTTATCATTATGAATCAATGAGGTAATTTCTAATATTTATGCCCACTGGGGCGAAAAAGTCTTCTGTACTTGCATTTTACTGACTTCTCATTAAGGGAGTGGTTTTTATTTGTGCAAGTTATTTACCAAACCTCGATTCCAATGATTTTTTAAATATTTATGAAAAAAATGAATATTTATAATAGTTGTGACTTTTACCTTTCCTATGTAAACCGTGATTAGGACGTTGTCTGGTTGCCTATAAACTGATTTCTCTATGTCTATGATTTCAGCAGTCACGTGTTATTGCACTTGCACTTTAAATGGTGGTACACTTCTCAAACGCGTCATGTGATCAAGGCCTCCTGAAGGCCGAAACGCGTCATGGCGGTGGTGTTGGGCGTTTAAAGAAATAAAGAACTTTGCACTTAGACCAGGGTCTGCATTCGTCTGTTCCTGTGACATTTGGAGTGGTACGGTGAAGTTTCCAGAATACACACACATATATATATATATATATATATATATATATATATATATATATATACATATATAAACCAAGTCGTTCGTTTTCGAATAATCTCAAAAGAAGAACAGCGGCACACCAAAGGACAACACAATTAGTTTATTGTGTCCACAACGTCGCGTTTCGGCGTAGCCTTTTTCAAGTTGTTAACCTGTGCTCCACTTCCCATAGAAATACAGGTCACAGTTTCATAAACAGTGAAAACATACTGCCTGGATCGCCTGTAGCGCGAGCAAATTCACAATTCATTTTACCCACTTACAAATTCGAAACATAGCATATAATCGTTAGAATTTCATATCAGCGAAAACTTCATAATTGTAATCGATTATAAACCTACGATCATTTTTTTGGGTCACGTGATGTATAAATATTTTAGACGCATACTTTCAAAATTAATAGATCACATTGTCAATCTTCATACTATGCAGAAATAACATATACATTACTGTGTGGGATTGATTCAGATATCATACCAATATTACATACATCCATATACGTTTTTATATTTGCACGTAATCCCAACTTGCCTTATTTCAATTGATTAGAAAATATGGCAAATAGCATTGCAATAAGGCACAATCTATAATTCAAGATAATATACCCAAAATCAATTTCACATAATCCATTGATATGTATACAGGTTTCTAGGTTAAAATCGCCCGTGCTAGGTTCGAATAAAGTGCTGATGCACTTCATAACCAAGCATTGATATGTATTGCATATTCTATCAGCCATTGCTGAATTCAAAAACGAGGTACTATATGTAAAATCAGTTTGGTATTCCCAAAAGTACTTTCTGCAGTCATAGGTTATGTACCTATAAACAATTATTATGAATTTAAAGAGAGTAACCATAGAATCTACAAAACGATCAATAGGCAGTGATAATAATACGGGAATAATAGGACACAGTACAACGTGGTGCACTAAATAATAAAATGAGTGATGTGAGAGAAATTTCTAATAGCTAAATGAAGAAACAGGACACTGGCCTACAGACTAGGAAGTGAACCATAGACCCTTATTCCTAATGGTAAGTTAGTTATACATCACAGCTATCCACCTGTAGATCCCTACACCGTGGATTCCAGAGGACGAACACATAAATTCAAACCTCAATGTCTGGCTGTTTATACTAAGCATGACTACCATAACACAGGTCAATCTTGTTTCAAATTGTTTAAAATGTGTGAAAGTGATTAAAAACATTATAGAACCTCTCATACTGGGATACTCAATGAAGGCATTTTAAATTCAGTACATTCTTTGTCCAATGTGTGTTGCTAGCTCCTCCCCACTATTGAGCCCATTAGGAATTTTCGTGTTGAGCTCAATTATATATCTTGATTCTGTCACACGCAACATTTTCTCCCTATTCCCACCTCTGGGGTGTGATAAAATCCTGTCAATTCCATAGAATGTAATCAAATTGGAATTACTGTCATGTTTCTCTAAGTAATGCCGAGCCACTGGGTAATTCAGATCCCCGTGTGTGACTGCCCTCATATGCTGTAAGATTCTGGTCTTTAATTGCAGTTTCGTGCTGCCGATATATCTAAGCCCACACGGACACTCCAATATGTAGATTACAAACTCGCTGGTGCATGTTATAAATTTAGAAATTTGTTTAATCCTGCCTTTATCGGTTTTGAAGTTGTCCCTACTTTTACTGTGTTTACACGCTTTACAGGAGTTACACTTGTGGAAGCCTTTCATGGTACCCAGCCAAGTTCCACTGCTTGGCTTACTTTGAAAACTGTGTACCAGATGATCTCTTAAAGATTTGGACTTCCTGTAAGTTATCAGTGGTGTTTTACCAATACTCTTACCAATGATGGGATCCGTCTCTAGTAATCCCCAATGGCGTTTCATAGAATAACGTAGCATCTTAGATTTGACATTGTATGTAGTAATCATTCTAGGAATTTTCCCCTCTATCTTCTGACCTTTTTTGCCAGAGAACAGGGCCTCATTATGCGTGATTTTATGTACTTTCTGTACTGCAGAGGATATAGTTTTCGCTTTATATCCCCTTTGTCTGAAACGTTGTTCCATTATTCCCTGTTCTTTGTGGAAAGCTCCTTCAGTGCTACATGTTCTACGAGCCCTGAGAAGTTCCCCATAGGGAATGCTGTTTCGTAAGGGAGCTGGATGATGGCTATTCGCATGCAGCAGCGTGTTACCTGCTGTTTTTTTACGAAACAAACTGGTAACTATCTGTCCTTCCTTTATACTGATGGCTACATCCAAAAACTCACAATAAGATGTACTCACACTGTGTGTAAAAGTTAGATTTAGCTCATTCTTTCCCAAACTAGAAACAAACTCCTGTGCTAGCTCAACTGAGCCATCCCATATCAGGAACAGGTCATCTATATACCTGATCCAGATGGGGATGTGCTCAGTGTACTGTTCATTGATATCAGTGAAGACCACCTGTTCCTCCCACCAGCCCAGGAACAGATTCGCTAGGCTGGGGGCGAAACAAGTTCCCATCGCAACACCTGATTTCTGACGGAAAAAGGTTTTTTCATAGATGAAGATGTTTTGATTAAGGCATTGGAGCTTCATATTCTCCAACATGGAGGTATGTTCCCACAATGAAATGTGTCTATTTTTGAGGAAATATAGACAGGCATCCACCCCCTGTCTTTGGTCTATCGATGTATACAGTGAACATACATCCAGTGATATCATAAGAAATGACTGTTCCCACGTGACGTCATGGATGCGACGTAGAAAGTCACTACTGTCTCTGCAGTATGATCTTAATCTTGTGACATAAGGTGAAAGAAATAAATCCAAAAACATAGAAGTATTTTCAAAAAGACCTCCATTCGAGGAGACTATGGGTCTCCCTGGTGGTCTAGTAGGATGTTTATGGATTTTGGGCAAAAGATAAAAACATGGAACCCGTGGATTGTCATTTTTCAGAAATGAATACTCATCTCTGTCTAATAAACCTTCTGTCCACCATTGCATCAAAAAATTGTGGTAAGTAGTAATCGACAGCTTATACTCATCCCATCCAATTTCCTCATAACAGTTGAGATCCCTCAACTGTCTCATGGCTTCCTCATTGTATTGTACAAAATCCATAACCACCACATTCCCCCCTTTATCTGAGGGTTTTACAATAATATTTTGATCTTTCATAAGGTCTTTCAACGCTAGTCGCTGTGGTCGTGTTAGATTATCTCTGATAGAATTAGCATGTTTGTTTTGTAATTTGTAAATCTCTTGAATCATGATGGAATTGAATGCCTCGATATTATCGTACGGAACATTGGGATTAAAAGTTGATGGAGGTTTAAAGCCACTTTGACACACCATGTCAGGTCTAAAGCCTAGTTCGGCAAGAATTCTGCCCTTATCTTTATCCTGTATATCCTCGATATTCTCCTCCAATTGATGCAAATCTAGAATCAGATTCACATCTTCGATTCTAAAATCCAGAGCCTCCTCCGTAAGTTGACAAACACTTTTCGATTTTCTTTGGCATTCTGTCATTTTAAATATTTTCATGAGTTTTAATTTCCTCACATACAAAAATAAATCAATACGAGTGGTCACATAATCCATATCAGTGGCTGGGCAGAAGGATAAGCCTAGTTGTAAAAGTGCAGTTTCCTCCTCCGAAAGTATCCTGGATGATAAATTGACAACAGAGTTATCCCCTTTATTTGCTTTACTCTGGATGTTTGCAGTGGATGCTGTCCTGCCTCCTCTTCTGTTCTTTATTCTTTGTCTTTTTTGGTTCTTCTGCCTTTTCCTTTTCTTGGACCGCTGCCTGTTCCTCTGCCTCTGCCCTTTGCTTGATTCTTCTCTTCCAATTCCTTCTTTTGCTTGAGGATCTGAAATTCGTGCAAGAAAGTGAGGGGGCGCGTTCCTAAAGGGACACTTTGTTCACCAGCTTCTGTATCTGAGCTCAGATCCGAGCTGGAACCTGTGGATACAATTTCCTGTACTCTCTGGTTCTGTGTGGTACGCAAATTCCGCTGTGCCCAATCAAATTTTTGGGCATAAGTTAAGATTCTGCCTTCAGCATAGTCCTTTTTATCCCTTAAAAATTTCCGTTGCTTCTTGGCTTTGATGGTGTCTTCATAGGCTTTTAGCTTGCCATCTAGTGTTTTCCAGAAGTCAATAACCACTTTGTTATCTTTCTGTTTCTCCAATTCTTTTTTTAATTCAATGAGTTCTTCACGAGTGGTATCTAAATCAATTTGGGCATATTTCACCAACATTTCAATCATGCCCTTACATGTTTTTGCCATATAGATTGCCCATTCTTTCAACAGTTCAGGGTTAGGATTTTCATATGTCGGTATAATGGCAATTCTTAATCCTCGCGGAACTCTATTGACTTCAATGTAATTTGTAATGGAAGTAACCTCCCACCATTTGTTTAATTCTCTTTTTGAAAGTTTCTCACATAATACCAGTTTTTGTTTCAGGGATGATTCCACCGGTAGTCCCCCTCCTACCAGGACAGAAGACACAGTTTCATAGTCAAGTCCTTCATCAAACAGGGAGAGTGCTTCTGCCTTCCTTGCAGATTCCCATGCATTCATTCTTATTAAAATTCTTGATGCAACTTGTCCTTCGATACCCTTAGCTACTCAAAGCCAGAGTAATGTGTCTGCTCCAATTCTTCTGCAATCCCCGGCAGCTCCCGTGATATTGCTTAGATGCGCCGAGTTCTAGCCAGAGCCCCCGCCCTCCGACACAGAATCCGGGCAAATCTCAGCACACCCTCACTCACACTGGCTTACCCGACAGAGAATCAGTCATGAAACGTGGAGCGGCGGGAACGGCAAATGTATGAAATCCAAAGAAGTATGCCGATAATAGCCAGTCCCTTCCTTTCGACACCGGTGCCAGCAGCGGCAACGACAAGCCGCTAAATATAAACCAAGTCGTTCGTTTTCGAATAATCTCAAAAGAAGAACAGCGGCACACCAAAGGACAACACAATTAGTTTATTGTGTCCACAACGACGCGTTTCGGCGTAGCCTTTTTCAAGTTGTTAACCTGTGCTCCACTTCCCATACTATGCAGAAATAACATATACATTACTGTGTGGGATTGATTCAGATATACATATCAATGGATTATGTGAAATTGATTTTGGGTATATTATCTTGAATTATAGATTGTGCCTTATTGCAATGCTATTTGCCATATTTTCTAATCAATTGAAATAAGGCAAGTTGGGATTACGTGCAAATATAAAACGTATATGGATGTATGTAATATTGGTATGATATCTGAATCAATCCCACACAGTAATGTATATGTTATTTCTGCATAGTATGAAGATTGACAATGTGATCTATTAATTTTGAAAGTATGCGTCTAAAATATTTATACATCACGTGACCCAAAAAAATGATCGTAGGTTTATAATCGATTACAATTATGAAGTTTTCGCTGATATGAAATTCTAACGATTATATGCTATGTTTCGAATTTGTAAGTGGGTAAAATGAATTGTGAATTTGCTCGCGCTACAGGCGATCCAGGCAGTATGTTTTCACTGTTTATGAAACTGTGACCTGTATTTCTATGGGAAGTGGAGCACAGGTTAACAACTTGAAAAGGCTACGCCGAAACGCGACGTTGTGGACACAATAAACTAATTGTGTTGTCCTTTGGTGTGCCGCTGTTCTTCTTTTGAGATTATTCGAAACCGAACGACTTGGTTTATATTTAGCGGCTTGTCGTTGCCGCTGCTGGCACCGGTGTCGAAAGGAAGGGACTGGCTATTATCGGCATACTTCTTTGGATATATACATATATATATATATATATATTTATATATATATTCACTGAAAAAACCATAGGTTTTAGGGACAGTTATAGTTACTTGGACATTGCACTCGTACAAAACCTGTGAAATTCCCCCGTTATAGTTAGTTCAGCTAACTATAACTCGCGCCCCGCAATGCACTGCTGATGATGTCACATATTACATCACTCATGACATGGTCAGTGACATCACTGATGACATCACTGATGACATCTCAAATGACATCACTGATGACATCATCCAGTGACTGTGTGTTTCTGTAAAGTTTAAATATTTTTAATATATATAGGAAAAGACGTATTGAAGAATGAGTGGGTGTGTAAGTGTCTGTATGGATGATTTAGTAGGTGCGTGACTGACTCTATAAGTGAGTGATTTAACGTATCTTACTGAATGCATGGGTTAGTGACTAAACTGGGTGAATGTCTGTATCCGTCTGTCTGTTGCTGTGTAAGTGGCTGCATGTGTTTGTGAATAGCTAAATGAGTGTCTATATGAGTTATTGAATGCTTGTCTGAGTATCTGTATGGGTGCCTGAGTGTTTGTGTGGGAGGGGTGTGTGCAACTCTGTGCATAGATGTGTGAGTGGGTGATTCACTGGGTGGATGGTTTCAAGAGTGCATCTGTGATAGACTGTATGGGTGGGTAAGTGTGTGTAAGAGTGTGTTAGTGAGTGAATGTATGTCCCAGTGGTACATGTGTGAGTAACTACATATGTGAAAGGCAGTATATATGTGTGTTGGAGTATATAAATAGCTATAAGCAAGAGTGAGTGATTGTGATAGTGGCTGTATGGATGAGTGTGTGCTTGTATCAGTGATTGTATAAGAGCGTAACAATGTGCTACTATTTGTATGAGTAAGTGAGCTGGTGTGTGTATAACTGTATAGGTGAGTAAATGGCAGTGTGTTTAATTATTTGCATGACTGACTAGGTGTCTGAGTATCTCTATGGATGAGTGGCGTTGTTTGAGTGTCTATATAGGAGTAAGAGTGCATATGATAGTCCTGTACTGAGTGACCGTAAGTATGAGTGACTGTACGGGTGAGTGAGTGGATGTGTGTGTGTAGACCTAAGAATCAGTGAGTGGGTATGTAGTTATTGGTGTTGGAGTGTCTATGGTTTTGCGAATGGCAGTCTGTAATTTAGAGTGGGTGTATCAAAGATTATATTAGGGTGTGAGGAGGTGCATCAGATTATCACGTGGATGATGTCATCAGTGATGTCCTTTGAGATGTCATCATTGATGTCATCAGTGATGTCACTGACCATGTCATGAGTGATGTAATATGTGACGTCATCAGCAGTGCATTGCGGGGGCGCGAGTTATAGTTAGCTGAACTAACTATAACGGGGGAATTTCACGGGTTTTGTACGAGTGCAATGTCCAAGTAACTATAACTGTCCCTAAAACCTATGGTTTTTTCAGTGAATTTCAAAGGTTTTTTAAATGCTAATTTGTAACTATAACGTGTCTGAAACCTATGGTTTTTTCAGTGAATTTCAAAGGTTTTTTAAATGCTAATTTGTAACTATAACGTGTCTGAAACCTATGGTTTTTTCAGTGAATTTCAAAGGTTTTTTAAATGCTAATTTCTAACTATAACGTGCCTGAAACCTACGGTTTTTTCAGTGAATTTCAAAGGTTTTGTAAATGACAATTTTTAAATGTATTAATTGTTATACTAATTTTTTTCATACTGATTTACTACATTTTTAGAAACAATTTTTTTTTACAGATTTTATTTTTTAAATTACATTGTAATTACATTATACATTACATTACAAAAAATACTTTCTCAGAATGAATTACTTTAGTTTAAATACTTTGCACATAGGCAATAGACTTTTAAGTACAGTAGTTACAGTTGTTGCAATGGGCAACACATTTTCAAACACAATGCAACATTCAGCTCAATGTGAATTTCTAGTTAAATGTAATTAGTTACTTTATGGATTACTTTTCTAACCACAGGACTGGATCCTAGATTCAGTCCTGGTACATCTCCTGTAAACAGTTGAGTAAAAGCGTTTTGGTTACAGTCGTGCTTTTTAAGGAATATTATTGTATTTTAAAAGTTGACACTTAGAAACTTTTTCTCATAGAATCACCAATGTTATCCTATGGAAGGAAATTCACTTAGCAGGTAAAAACTGTTATCGTTACTTTTTCTTACTCAGTGTTGGATCCTGGATCCAGCACTGGTGCATCTCCTGTAAACAGTTGAAAGAATGCGTTTAAGTTATACAGGTGATTTTTAAGGAATATTTGTAGTTTGTAAAAATCAACACTTTGAAACTTTTTTGCTGAAAAACAGACAATGGATTCCTATGGAAGAAAATATAAGTTACTGGTAAGTAAATCGGAATTCGTAGTTCTGCTGATTTTAGCGGAATATTTGTATGTTTCAAAAATAGACACTTAGAAACTTTTTCAGCAAAAAGCAGGCAATGATATCCTATGGAAGGAAATTCAAGTTACTGGTAAGTACGGTTAAAATTACTTTTGAGGATCAGTACTGGGCTGAAAGATGCAGCACTGAGGTCTCTCCTTATAACAGGTGAGTAAATCGGAATTCGTATTTCGGCTGATTTTAGAGGAATATTTTAAAGTTCCAAAACTCCACACTTAGAAGAATTTCCAAGTGAAACCAGTCAATGTTAGCCTATGGAAGGAAATTCAAGTTACTGGTAAGTACGGTTAAAATTACTTTTCAGGACCAGTACTGGGCTGAAAGATACAGCACTGAGGTCTCTCCTTATAACAGGTGAGTAAATCGGAATTCGTATTTCGGCTGATTTTAGAGGAATATTTGTATGTTTCAAAAATCAACACTTAGAAACTTTTTCAGCAAAAAGCAGGCAATGATATCCTATGGAAGGAAATTCAAGTTACTGGTAAGTACGGTTAAAATTACTTTTGAGGATCAGTACTGGGCTGAAAGATGCAGCACTGAGGTCTCTCCTGATAACAGGTGAGTAAATCGGAATTCGTATTTCGGCTGATTTTAGAGGAATATTTTAAAGTTCCAAAACTCCACACTTAGAAGAATTTCCAAGTGAAACCAGTCAATGTTAGCCTATGAAGGAAATTCAAGTTACCGGTAAGTACGGTTAAAATTACTTTTCAGGACCAGTACTGGGCTGAAAGATGCAGCACTGAGGTCTCTCCTGATAACAGGTGAGTAAATCGGAATTCGTATTTCGGCTGATTTTAGAGGAATATTTTAAAGTTCCAAAACTCCACACTTAGAAGAATTTCCAAGTGAAACCAGTCAATGTTAGCCTATGGAAGGAAATTCAAGTTACTGGTAAGTACGGTTAAAATTACTTTTCAGGACCAGTACTGGGCTGAAAGATACAGCACTGAGGTCTCTCCTGATAACAGGTGAGTAAATCGGAATTCGTATTTCGGATGATTTTAGAAGAATATTTCCACAATGGTGAAGGGAGGGGGCGGGGCCTGAGGTGACATCTGTGCAAACGCGCCCCGTGGCGCGTTTTAAGTTGGGGGATTAAGTCCCCTTGAATCCTGAGGGTCCCTAGGGGCCAACTAGCCCACCAGGAACCTCCAATATGCGCCAGGGGCTGCGTTGCAGAGACGTGTAGAGAGGCCACACCCCTTTTACACCTCTCTGCAACGCAGCTCTGTGGCGCTTTCTGGATGTACCTGTTGGGCTAGTTGGCCCCCAGGGACCCTCAGGATTGAAGGGGATTTAATTCCCCATCTTAAAACGCGCCACGGGGCCTGTTTGCACACATGTCACCTGAAGCCCCGCCCCTCCCTTCACCACTGTGCAAACGCGCCCCGTGGCGCGTTTTAAGCTGGGGATTAAGTCCCCTTGAATCCTGAGGGTCCCCGGAGTCCAACTAGCCCACCATATACCTCCAAAGCGCCACAGAGCTGCGTTGCAGAGAGGTGTAAAAGGGGTGTGGCCTCTCTACACGTCTCTGCAACGCAGCCCCCTGGCGCATATTGGAGGTTCCTGGTGGGCTAGTTGGCCCCCAGGGACCCCCAGTATTCAAGGGGAATTCGTTCTCTCTGCAAACGCGCCAGGGGCGCGTTTGCAGAGTGGTGAAGGAAGGGGGCGGGGCCTGCAGGCCCGATCGTTTTTTTTTATTTTATTTTTTTGTCCTCTGAAGGGGGGCTGTGTAGCCCCCTTCCTTTTTCCTGTTTTTGGGCCCTGGGGACCCCATCCCCCAGGGCCTTACCCCTTTTTTAAATTTAATTTTTAAAAATAAAACGGGAAGGGGGCCGCGTGGCCCCCCTTCCCTGGGCCTGTATTGGCCCCGGGGACCCCATCCACCGGGGCATGGCCTTTTTTTTATTTTCTTGGGAGGGGGGCTGCGTGGCCCCCCTCCTCAGGCCATTTAAGGCCCGGGGACCCCATCCCCCGGGGCCGGCCTTTCCATTTTTTTTTTTTTTTCTTTTTTGGGGAGGGGGGCCACGTGGCCCCCCTCCTGGGCCACTACTTGCCCCGGGGACCCCATCCCCCGGGGCTGGCCCTCTCCGTTGGGGACTGTGGGGGGGTCCCCAATCCCCCCACAGTCCCGCCGGCTCCCCACGTCCCTTGGGAGCCGGCATTGCTGTTCCACATGGGGAGCAGCTGACATGCTGCTCCCCATGTGGAAAGCAGTCGGCTTTGGATATTGGAAGAGAGAGCAGGTTTCCTGCTCTCTCTTCCAATATCCAAAGCAGTTTGCTATGGCAGGACGGGAGCCGCGAGGCTCCCGTCCTGCCATAGCAAACTACAGTGTCCCGGGGTAGGCACCCCGGGACACTGCAGGAGCCGGCCCTGGGGGTGGCGGTCCCCAGGGCCATCAAGGGCTTCCAGGAGTGGGGCCGCGCGGCCCCCTCCCTACATCAGCACAGCCCCGGGAGGTGGTGGTCCCCGGGCTTCGGGGTCCAAAACGGACCCCCATTTTAATTTGTTAGTGCCCCGGGGAGGTGGCGGTCCTCGGGGCGTGTGGGGGGCTGGAGCCCCCCACACAGGTTGTTTAATTTTTTTAAAAATCCCCGGGGAGGTGGTGGTCCCCGGGGCTGCGGGAGGGCTCAGAGCCCTCCCGCACCATTTTTAAAAGAAAGCCCCAGGGGGTGGGGGTCCCCGGGGCTTGGGGGGCCCTTTGAGGCCCCCCACACATAAAATTAAACCCCCCACCATGCCCCCGGGACTTGGGCCACCCGGGGGCAAATTACAATCGAAGCGCGGGAGACCGCGCTTCGAATTTTTTTTTTCCGGCAGGATTCGCGCACCCTGAGCGCATCCTGCCGATTTTTTTTAAAATTTTTTTTTATTTTTTTGCCCAGGGGGTCCTTGTGGGACCCCCTGAGCAAACCTAGGGGTCAGGGTGTTTCTACCCTGCCCCCTTTGTGCGCTTTGCGCACTTGTTTCTGTCCCTCGGTTCTACCGAGGGATAAAATGGCTGCCAACATTTCCTGAATCGGAATGTTGACAGCCAGCTGACAGCCAATTAACATGCAGCTCGTGATCGGGACGGTGCGCGCAGGGTGCGCTGAGGGTACGCGGACCCTACTCGGCCATAGATATCACTAACTTTTTACTTTTCATTTTCTCAGCAACTACTGAACGGATTTACACCATTTAACAAAAAGGGTTCTTTCTGAACCAAGAACTACCTCTTTGCCAAATTTGGTGTAATTCCGTTCAGCAGTTCGGGCTGTAGCCGTGTCTAAAGTTTCCTATGGAAAAGTGCATGGGGAAAACACGTTTTGGGACCCCCTTTTTTCTCGGCCCCCGCTTGACGAATCCCCCTGAGACTTTCAGGGTAGGAGCGGATCGGAGCGGGCCACAAAGTTTGAAAATTTCGCGAAGATACGTCAACCGGCAAGAGAGTTATTTCAAATAGAATGTCGCGGATTTCCTATGGATAATAGGTTGTAACTATAACTATCTACTGGCGACCGCCAGTAGATAATATATATATATTCCACATGAAATCCTCTCGTCTCTAAATCCAGAGAAAACAGCCACACCAACGTGGAAATGGTTTACGGGTGTTTGTTTATTCGAGCAAACAAAACTTATATATATATATACACGCATGAATTGGCTTCTTTATATTTTTGCACTTCAGCACCTGTATTGATGTTTGGAGTTACCCAAAGGGGCTCCGTGTGCACCATTTAAATATGTATTTGTGAGCGCTGACAGTGGAGTCCTGTGGTTGCAGGGAAGTTATAGTTAGGCAATAGATCTGAAAAGACCTTAGAAATCACTTATAAAAACAAACATTACAGGGACGTTATAGCTAGGAAAAAGAATGTAAAAAAACATAAAAATTCACAGAAAAAAAACAAAGGTTACAGGGACGTTATAGTTAGGCTGAGATTTCACTTGTACAAAACCATACAAATTCAGCAGTTATAGTTTCCTGAGTTAACTATAACTTACGCCCGCAATGCACTGCTTATGATCTCACATATTACGTCACTCATGACATGGTCAGTGACATCCCTGATGACATCACTGATGAGATCTCAAATGACATCACTGATGACATCATCCACAGAACCACTCAAACACCCACTCACATCCCCATAGAACCTCTCATACACCCACTCCCACTGCCACACAAGCCCTCACTTACCTATTCACAAACCCATATCGGTACTGACACAACTAATCACTCATCCAAAAAGACACTCCCACTTCCACACACACACCTACTAACTCACCCCATCCCCCGGGGCCCAGCCTATTTGTAATGGGGGGCGTGCGACCCAGCTTCCCAGGGCAAATTCGGCCCGGAGACCCCATCCCACTGGGTCCTGGCCTTTTTTTTAGATTTTTAACTTGTATTAGGGGAGGGGGCCCATGTTGCTCCCTCCCTGGGCCAAATTTGCCCCTGGGGACCTTCATTCACCGGGGCCTGGTCACAAAAGAAATGGGGAAGGGGGGCTGCATGGCCCCCTCCCTGGGCCAATTTCGGCCCCAGGGACCCCATCCCCTGGGGCCTGGCCACTATTCCAGGGCACCCAGTTTGGATTGGGACTAGTGAGGGAGCCTTAAGGCCCCTGCGATCCCTCCCAGCTCCCCACCTCCTATGGGAGCCGGCATTGCTTTCAGACATCGGGAGCTGCTAAATATGCTTCTCCCTGTGTCTGAAAGCAATTTGTCTGTTTTCCTGCTTGCTTGACAGTGAGCAGGGAAACAGACGAATGCTCCTCTTCCAGCAAGCGAGATCATTTTGTCAACTCTTGCCTGCTGAAAGCAGAGCACTTGGTGTGACTTGGCGAGAGTGGTAAATATATAAAACCTACTGGTGGAAAAGCATTTTTTGACTTCCTTGAGTTTGTCCAATCTTCACGAAATTAAAAAAAAAAAGTGGCCCACTTTGTCTAGTTCTGAATGAAAAGTTTCAGAGTGATCCGTCAAGCATGGGGAAGAGAAAAAGGGGGGGGGGGGTAAAACAATTTTCCAATGCAGTTTCCCATAGGGATTTTGAACATGACTACACACCGAACTACTGGACGGAATTTCACAAATTTGTATATCTAGTATGAAGAACCTGCGCAGATCCCCCAAGGTGGATCCACGAAGTCAGGTGCCACCAGCAACGCCATGATTGGCTGACCTGACTGCGAGGTTGCAGCCGTCATTTTAGGTATCGGGGATCAGTCCCAGAGTCTTAAAATGTATCTGCAACATTTTTAAAGGGGGTTAGGGTAGCGGTACCCATGGGTATATTAGAGGCATGTGAGAGGTTACAAAATTAAGTTATATTGTTTTTTGTTTCCATTTTGGTAATCCGCAGATTCAGGCTGGAGTTCGGTGCGGCCCCTGTGTAAATATGCGATAGATTTGGAAATCTTTATGTATTTTGGAAAAAAAGCACTTTCAGACCCACTCAGCCAATCACACAGGTACTCTCACACCCATTTACAGACCTGTTCAGGCAGTCATGCACCCACTCACATACCTACACAGGCATTCACACACCCACTTGCAGAGCCATGCAGGGACTCTCAGACCTACTCAGAGACCCACATAGGTACTCAAACACCCACTCACAGATGTATGTAGGCATTGACGCACCACTCACAGACCCATGTAGGTACTCACAGACCCACTCACATACCCATGTAGGCACTCACACACCCACTCACAAACCTATGCAGGCACTCACACACCCAGTCACTGACCCACAAAACACCCCCACTCACAGACCCAGACAGACACTAACTCACAGAACTATGTAGGCATTGATACACCCACTCACAGACCCATGCAGGCACTCATAGAACCACTCACATACCCACAAAGACACTCACACACCTACTCACAGACCAGCACAGGCACTCAGACCCCTAACACAGACCCACTCAGACACTCACAAACTCAGCTACAGACCCACTCAGACACTCACTCACAGACCCATTCAGACACCCACTCACAGACCTACTCACACACCCACTCACAGACCCACACAGATACTTACAAACTCAGCCACAGACCCACTCAGACATCCACTCACAGACCCACTCAGACACCCACTCACAAACCTACTCACACACTCACACACCCACTCACAGACCCACACATACACTTAGACACCCACTCACATACCTATGCTGGTATTGATACACCCACTCAAAGACCCATGCAGGTACTCACAGGCCCATTCATATGCCCACATAGACAATCACACACCCACTCACAGAACAGCAGACACTCAGACCCCCACTCATAGACCCACTTAGACACTCACTCACAGACCTATTCAATCACATGCCTACTCACAGACCCACACATACACTCACACACCCATTCACAGACCCACTCAGACATTCACACATCCAGTGCCAGACCGACACAGGAAGGAACGTACACACCCACTCACAGTAACATACTCACAGACCCACACAGACACTCACACACCCACTCAGAGATGCACACCAGCACTCACAAAGCCACTCATATGCTCAAACAGGCACTCACACAACCACTCACAGACCCACACAGACACTCACCCACCCACTCACTGACCAACTCTGACACTCACATATTCACTCACAGACTCACTAACACACCCACAAAACCATTCACACACCCACTCACAGACCCATACAGTCACTCACACCCTGACTCAAAGACCCATTTGACTACTCACACACCTACTGAAAGAACCATACAGTCACTCACAAACACACTCACACACCCACACAGCTACTCACACACACACTCACAGACCCATACAGCCACTTACACACCCACTCACCAACTCACAAATCCACTCACACACCCACTAATACCCCCTCAAAAGTGCTCACACAACTACTCAGACAACCATATAGACACTCAATCACAGAATTATACAGGCATTGATACACCCACTCACAGACCCATGGAGGCACTCACACACCCAGTGACTGACCTATACGGCTTGTTTCACACCTACTCACACACCCATAGAGGAACTCACACATCCACTCACAGACCCATACAGCCACTGAAACACCCACTCACTGACCCATATGGGCACTCACATGCCCACAAAATCACTCACACAGCAACTCACAGACCCATACAGCCACTCACACACCAACTCTCAGACCCATACTGCCACTCACACACCCCATCACTGACCTATACAGCCACTCTCACACCTACTCTCAAAGGTTACAGGTTACAGTTTGGAAATACAATTTAAAAACTCTTGAAATTCACTAAACAAAACAAAGGTTACAGGGACGTTATAGTTAGGAAATAAAATTCAAAACAACCTTAGAAATGAATTGCAAAACAAATGTTACAGGGACGTTAAAGTTAGGTTCAGATTTGAGATGTCATGAGTGACATCACTGACCATGTAATGAGTGATGTAATATGTGAGGTCATAAGCAGTGCATTGTGGGGACATAAGTTATAGTTAGCTCAGGTAACTATAACTGCTGAATTTCTATGGTATTGTGCATGTGTAAAATCTGAGCCTAACTAAAATGTCCCTGTAACCATAGTTTTCTTAGTGAATATATATATATATATATATATATATATATATATATATATATATATATATATATATATATATTCACTGACAAAACCATAGGTTCAGGCACGTTATAGTTAGAAATTAGCATTTAAAAAACCTTAGAAATTCACTGAAAAAATCATAGGTTTTAGGGACAGTTATAGTTAGTTGGACATTGCACTCGTACAAAACCCGTGAAATTCCCCCGTTATAGTTAGTTCAGGTAACTATAACTCGTGCCCCCGCAATGCACTGCTGATGACGTCACATATTACATCACTCATGACATGGTCAGTGACATCACTGATGACATCACTGATGACATCTCAAATGACATCACTGATGACATCACTGATGACATCATCCAGTGACTGTGTGTTTCGGTAAAGTTTAAATATGTTTAATATATATAGGGAAAGGCGTATTGAAGAATGAGTGGGTGTATAAGTGTCTGAATGGATGATTTAGTAGGTGCGTGACTAACTCTATAAGTGAGTGATTAAACGTATCTTACTGAATGCATGGGTTAGTGACTAAACTGGGTGAATGTCTGTATCCGTCTGTCTATTGCTGTGTAAGTGGCTGCATGGGTTTGTGAATAGCTACATGAGTGTCTATATGAGTTATTGATTGGTTGTCTGAGTATCTGTATGGGTGCCTGAGTGTTTGTGTGGGTGGGGTGTGTGTGACTCTGTGCATAGATGTGTGAGTGGGTGATTCACTGGGTGGATGGTTTCAAGAGTGCATCTGTGATAGACTGTATGGGTGGGTAAGTGTGTGTAAGAGTGTGTTAGTGAGTGAATGTATGTCCCAGTGGTACATGTGTGAGTAACTACATATGTGAAAGGCAGTATATATGTGTGTTGGAGTATATAAATAGCTATAAGCGAGAGTGTGTGATTGTGAGAGTGACTGTATGGATGAGTGTGTATCAGAGATTGTATAAGAGCGTAAGAATGTGCTAGTATTTGTATGAGTAAGTGAGCTGGTGTGTGTATAACTGTATAGGTGAGTAAATGGGTGTGTGCTTAATTTTTGCATGACTGACTAGGTGTGTGAGTACCTCTATGGATGAGTGGCGGTGTGTGAGTGTTTATATAGGTGTATGAGTGCATATAATAGTCCTGTACTGAGTGACTATAAGTATGAGTGACTATACGGGTGAGTGAGTAGATGTGTGTGTGTGTAGACCCAAGAATTAGTGAGTGTGTATATAGTAATTGGTGTTGGAGTGTCTATGGTTTTGACAATGGCAGTCTGTAATTTACAGTGGGTGTATCAAAAGTTATATTAGGGTGTGAGAAGATGCATCAAATTATCACATGGATGATGTCATCGGTGATGTCATCAGTGATGTCATTTGAGATGTCATCAGTGATGTCATCAGTGATGTCACTGACCATGTCATGAGTGATGTAATATGTGACGTCATCAGCATTGCGGGGGCGCGAGTTATAGTTACCTGAACTAACTATAACGGGGGAATTTCACGGGTTTTGTACGAGTGCAATGTCCAACTAACTATAACTGTCCCTAAAACCTATGGTTTTTTCAGTGAATTTTTAAGGTTTTTTAAATGCTAATTTCTAACTATAACGTGCCTGAAACCTATGGTTTTTTCAGTGAATTTCAAAGGTTTTTTAAATGCTAATTCCTAACAATAACATGTCTGAAACCTATGGTTTTTTTCAGTGAATTTCAAAGGTTTTGAAAATGACAATTTTTAAATGTATTAATTGTTATATTTATTTTTTTGATACTGATTTACTACATTTTTTTAAAGTATTTATTTTTAGATATTTTATTTTTTAAATACATTGTAATTACATTATACATTACATTACAAAATATACTTTCTCAGAATGAATTACTTTAGTTTAAATACTTTGCAAATGGGCAATAGACTTTTAAGTACAGTAGTTACAGTTGTTGCAATGGGCAACACAATTTAAAACACAATGCAACATTGAGCTCAATGTGAATTTCAAGTTAAATGCAATTAGTTACTTTATGGATTACTTTTCTAACCACAGGACTGGATCCTAGATTCAGTCCTGGGACATCTCCTGTAAACAGTTGAGTAAAAGCGTTTTGGTTACAGTAGTGATTTTTAAGGAATATTATTGTATTTTAAAAGTTGACACTTAGAAACTTTTTCACATAGAATCACCAATGTTATCCTATGGGAGGAAATTCACTTAGCAGGTAAGTAGTGTTATCGTTACTTTTTCTTACTCAGTGGTGGATCCTGGATCCAGCACTGGTGCATCTCCTGTAAACAGTTGAAAGAATGCGTTTAAGTCATACAGGCGATTTTTAAGGAATATTTGTAGTTTGTGAAAATCAACACTTTGAAACTTTTCTGATGAAAACCAGACAATGGATTCCTATGGAAGGAAATACAAGTTACTGGTAAGTACGGTTAAAATTACTTTTGAGGATCAGTACTGGGCTCAAAGATGCAGCACTGAGGTCTCTCCTGATAACAGGTGAGTAAATCGGAATTCGTAGTTCTGCTGATTTTAGCAGAATATTTGTATGTTTCAAAAATAGACACTTAGAAACTTTTTCAGCAAAAAGCAGGCAATGATATCCTATGGAAGGAAATTCAAGTTACTGGTAAGTACGGTTAAAATTACTTTTCAGGATTAGTACTGGGCTCAAAGATGCGGCACTGTGGTCTCTCCTGATAACAGGTGAGTAAATCGGAATTCGTATTTCGGCTGATTTTAGATGAATATTATAAAGTTCCAAAACTCCACACTTAGAAGAATTTCCAAGTGAAACCACTCAATGTTAGCCTATGGAAGGAAATTCAAGTTACTGGTAAGTACGGTTAAAAATACTTTTCAGGGTCAGTACTGGGCTCAAAGATGCAGCACTGAGGTTTCTCCTGATAACAGGTAAGTAAATCGGAATTCGTAGTTCGGCTGATTTTAGAGGAATATTTGCACAATGGTGAAGGAAGGGGGTGGGGCCTGAGGTGACATGTCTGCAAACACGCCCTGTGGCGCGTTTTAAGTTGGAGAATTAATTCCTCCTCAATCCCGAGGGTCCCTAGGGGCCAACTAGCCCACCAGATACCTCCAGTATGCGCCAGAGAGCTGCGTTGCAGAGGTGTTCAGAGGCCACGCCCCTTTTTACAACACTCTGCAACGCAGCTCCGTGGCGCTTACTGGAGGTACCTGGTGGGCTAGTTGTCCCCCAGGGACCCTCAGGATTGAAGGGGATTTAATTCCCCATCTTAAAACGCGCCATGGGGCCTGTTTGCACACATGTCACCTCAGGCCCCGCCCCCTCCCTTCACCACTGTGCAAACGCGCCCGTGGCGCGTTTTAAGTCAGGGGATTAACTCCCCTTGAATCCTGAGGGTCCCTGGGGTGCAACTAGCCCACCAGCTACCTCCATTAAGCGCCACAGAGCTGCGTTGCAGAGAGGTGTAAAAAGGGGCATGGCCTCAGAACACCTCTCTGCAACGCAGCCCCCTGGCGCATACTGGAGGTTCCTGGTGGGCTAGTTGGCCCCCAGGGACCCCCAGTATTCAAGGGGAATTCGTTCCCCCTCTGCAAACGCGCCAGGGGGCGCGTTTGCAGAGTGCTGACAAGGAGGGGGCGTTTTTTGTGGATTTTTTTTTAAAAAGGGGGCTGTGTGGCCCCCCTTCTTTGTAATTATTTTGGGCCCTGGGGACCCCATCCCCCAGGGCCTGACCCCCTTTTATTTTTTTTAAAAAAAAGGAACGGGAAGGGGACCGCGTGGGCCCCCCTCCCGTGGCCAATTTCGACCCGGGGACCCCATCCCCCGGGTCATTTCCACCTTATTTTTTTTTAAAATTTTCATGGAGGGGGGCTTCGTGGCCCCCCTCCTAAGGCCTCCTTAGGCCCCGGGGACCCCATCCCCCGGGGCCGGCCTTTATTTATTTATTTTTATTTTTTATTTTTTATTATTTTTGGGGAGGGGGGCCGCGTGGCCCCCCTCCCGGGCCACTACTTGCCCCAGGGACCACATCCCCCGGGGCTGACCCCATCCTTTGGGGTCCATGGGGGGACCCCAACTCCCCCATGGACCATGCCGGCTCCCCGCCTCCTGCGGGAGCCGGCATTGCTTTTCCACATGGGGAGCTGCTAAGATGCAGCTCCCCGTGTGGAAAAGCAATTGTCTTTGGTTTTGGAAGAGAGAGCAGGTTTCCTGCTCTCTCTTCCAAAACCAAAGCAGTTTGCTATGGCAGGACGGGGCCGCGAGGCTCCCGCCCTGCCATAGCAAACTACAGTGTCCCGGGGTAGGCACCCCGGGACACTGCAGGAGCCGGCCCTGGGGGTGCTGGTCCCCAGGGCCATCAAGGGCTCCAGGAGGGGGCCTCACGGCCCCCTCCCAACATCTTGAAAGCCCCGGGGAGGTGGTGGTCCCCGGGGCTCTGGGGGTCCGTAACGGACCCCCATATTTAAATCTTTAGTGCCCCGGGGAGGTGGCGGTCCCTGGGGTGTGTGGGGGGGCTCTAGCCCCCCCACACAGGTACTTATAAAATAAAAAAAAGAAGCCCCGGGGGGTGGCGGTCCCCGGGGATGCGGGAGGGCTGAGAGCCCTCCCGCACCATTTGTTTTTAAAGCCCCGGGGGGTGGCGGTCCCCGGGGTTTGGGGGGCCTTAGAGGCCCCCATTCATTAAATTCATAACCCCCCGCATGCCCCCAGGACTTGGCCCACCCGGGGGCCAATTAACAACGAAGCGCGGGAGACCGCGCTTCGTATTTTTTTTTTTCGCCGGGATCCGCGCACCCTAAGCGCATCCCGCCGATTTTTTTTTTTTTATATGCTTTTTTCTGCCCAGGGGGTCTTTGTGGGACCCCCTGAGCAGACCTAGGGGGTCAGGGTGTTTCGACCCTGCCCCCTTTGTGCGTTTTGCGCACTTGTTTCTTTTTTTTTTCTCGGCGGGATCGGCGCACCCTAAACGCATCCCGCCGATTTTTTTAAAAAAAATGCTTTTTTCTGCCTAGGGGGTCCTTGTGGGACCCCCTGAGCAGACCTAGGGGGTCAGGGTGTTTCTACCCTGCACCCTTTTGCGCTTTGCGCACTTGTTTCTGTCCCTCGGTTCTACCGAGGGATAAAATGGCTGCCAACACTTCCTGATTTGGAGTGTTGACAGCCACTTGACAGCCAATTAGCATGCAGCTCGTGATCGGGAGGGTACGCGGACCCTACTCGGCCATAGATATATATGAGACTTTACTTTTGATTTTCTCAGGAACTACTGAACGGATTTACACCATTTAAGCAAAAGGCACGACACTGAACCAAGGGCTACCTCTTTGCCAAATTTGGTGTAATTCCGTTCAGCAGTTCGGGCTGCAGCTGCGATGAAAGGTTCCTATGGAAAATTGCATGGGGAAAACGTGTTTTGGGACCCCCCTTTTTTCTCGGCCCCCGCTTGACGAATCACCCCGAGACTTTCAGGATAGGAGCGGACCGGAGCGCCCCAACAAGTTGGAAACTTTCGCGAAGATTTGTCAACCGGCGCCAAAGTTATTTTAAATAGAATGTTGCGGATTTCCTATGGAAAATAGGTCCTAACTATAACTATCTACTGGCGACCGCCAGTAGATAATATATATATATATATATATTCACTGAAAAAACCATAGGTTTTAGGGACAGTTATAGTTAGTTGGACATTGCACTCGTACAAAACCCGTGAAATTCCCCCGTTATAGTTAGTCCAGCTAACTATAACTTGCGCCCCGCAATGCACTGCTGATGACGTCACATATTACATCACTCATGACATGGTCAGTGACATCACTGATGACATCACTGATGACATCTCAAATGACATCACTGATGACATCACTGATGACATCATCCAGTGACTGTGTGTTTCTGTAAAGTTTAAATATTTTTAATATATATAGGAAAAGACGTATTGAAGAATGAGTGGGTGTGTAAGTGTCTGTATGGATGATTTAGTAGGTGCGTGACTGACTGTATAAGTGAGTGATTTAACGTATCTTACTGAATGCATGGGTTAGTGACTAAACTGGGTGAATGTCTGTATCCGTCTGTCTGTTGCTGTGTAAGTGGCTGCATGTGTTTGTGAATAGCTACATGAGTGTCTATATGAGTTATTGAATGCTTGTCTGAGTATCTGTATGGGTGCCTGAGTGTTTGTGTGGGAGGGGTGTGTGCAACTCTGTGCATAGATGTGTGAGTGGGTGATTCACTGGGTGGATGGTTTCAAGAGTGCATCTGTGATAGACTGTATGGGTGGGTAAGTGTGTGTAAGAGTGTGTTAGTGAGTGAATGTATGTCCCAGTGGTACATGTGTGAGTAACTACATATGTGAAAGGCAGTATATATGTGTGTTGGAGTATATAAATAGCTATAAGCGAGAGTGAGTGATTGTGATAGTGGCTGTATGGATGAGTGTGTGCTTGTATCAGTGATTGTATAAGAGCGTAAGAATGTGCTAGTATTTGTATGAGTAAGTGAGCTGGTGTGTGTATAACTGTATAGGTGAGTAAATGGTAGTGTGTTTAATTATTTGCATGACTGACTAGGTGTGTGAGTACCTCTATGGATGAGTGGCGGTGTTTGAGTGTCTATATAGGAGTATGAGTGCATATGATAGTCCTGTACTGAGTGACCGTAAGTATGAGTGACTGTACGGGTGAGTGAGTGGATGTGTGCGTAGACCTAAGAATCAGTGAGTGGGTATGTAGTTATTGGTGTTGGAGTGTCTATGGTTTTGCGAATGGCAGTCTGTAATTTAGAGTGGGTGTATCAAAGGTTATATTAGGGTGTGAGAAGATGCATGAAATTATCACATGGATGATGTCATCAGTGATGTCATCAGTGATGTCATTTGAGATGTCATCAGTGATGTCATCAGTGATGTCACTGACCATGTCATGAGTGATGTAATATGTGACATCATCAGCAGTGCATTGCGGGGCGCGAGTTATAGTTAGCTGGACTAACTATAACGGGGGAATTTCACGGGTTTTGTACGAGTGCAATGTCCAACTAACTATAACTGTCCCTAAAACCTATGGTTTTTTCAGTGAATTTCAAAGGTTTTTTAAATGCTAATTTGTAACTATAACGTCCCTGAAACCTATGGTTTTTTCAGTGAATTTCAAAGGTTTTTTAAATGCTAATTTGTAACTATAACATGTCTGAAACCTACGGTTTTTTCAGTGAATTTCAAAGGTTTTGTAAATGACAATTTTTAAATGTATTAATTGTTATATAAATTTTTTTCATACTGATTTACTACATTTTTAGAAACAATTTTTTTTTACATATTTTATTTTTTAAATTACATTGTAATTACATTATACATTACATTACAAAAAATACTTTCTCAGAATGAATTACTTTAGTTTAAATACTTTGCACATAGGCAATAGACTTTTAAGTACAGTAGTTACAGTTGTTGCAATGGGCAACACATTTTCAAACACAATGCAACATTCAGCTCAATGTGAATTTCTAGTTAAATGCAATTAGTTACTTTATGGATTACTTTTCTAACCACAGGACTGGATCCTAGATTCAGTCCTGGGACATCTCCTGTAAACAGTTGAGTAAAAGCGTTTTGGTTACAGTCGTGATTTTTAAGGAATATTATTGTACTTTAAAAGTTGACACTTAGAAACTTTTTCTCATAGAATCACCAATGTTATCCTATGGAAGGAAATTCACTTAGAAGGTAAAAACTGTTCTTGTTACTTTTTCTTACTCAGTGTTGGATCCTGGATCCAGCACTGGTGCATCTCCTGTAAACAGTTGAAAGAATGCGTTTAAGTCATACAGGCGATTTTTTAGGAATATTTGTAGTTTGTGAAAATCGACACTTTGAAACTTTTCTGCTGAAAACCAGACAATGGATTCCTATGGAAGAAAATATAAGTTACTGGTAAGTACGGTTAAAATTACTTTTCAGGGTCAGTGCTGGGCTAAAAGATGCAGCACTGGGTTCTCTCCTGATAACAGGTGAGTAAATTGGAATTCGTACTTTCGTTGATTTTAGAGGAATATTATAAAGTTCCAAAACTCCACACTTAGAAGAATTTCCAAGTGAAACCAGTCAATGTTAGCCTATGAAGGAAATTCAAGTTACCGGTAAGTACGGTTAAAATTACTTTTCAGGACCAGTACTGGGCTGAAAGATGCAGCACTGAGGTCTCTCCTGATAACAGGTGAGTAAATCAGAATTCGGATTTCGGCTGATTTTAGAGGAATATTTGTATGTTTCAAAAATCAACACTTAGAAACTTTTTCAGCAAAAAGCAGGCAATGATATCCTATGGAAGGAAATTCAAGTTACTGGTAAGTACGGTTAAAATTACTTTTGAGGATCAGTACTGGGCTGAAAGATGCAGCACTGAGGTCTCTCCTGATAACAGGTGAGTAAATCGGAATTCGTATTTCGGCTGATTTTAGAGGAATATTTTAAAGTTCCAAAACTCCACACTTAGAAGAATTTCCAAGTGAAACCAGTCAATGTTAGCCTATGGAAGGAAATTCAAGTTACTGGTAAGTACGGTTAAAATTACTTTTCAGGACCAGTACTGGGCTGAAAGATACAGCACTGAGGTCTCTCCTTATAACAGGTGAGTAAATCGGAATTCGTATTTCAGCTGATTTTAGAGGAATATTTGTATGTTTCAAAAATCAACACTTAGAAACTTTTTCAGCAAAAAGCAGGCAATGATATCCTATGGAAGGAAATTCAAGTTACTGGTAAGTACGGTTAAAATTACTTTTGAGGATCAGTACTGGGCTGAAAGATGCAGCACTGAGGTCTCTCCTGATAACAGGTGAGTAAATCGGAATTCGTATTTCGGCTGATTTTAGAGGAATATTTTAAAGTTCCAAAACTCCACACTTAGAAGAATTTCCAAGTGAAACCAGTCAATGTTAGCCTATGGAAGGAAATTCAAGTTACTGGTAAGTACGGTTAAAATTACTTTTCAGGACCAGTACTGGGCTGAAAGATACAGCACTGAGGTCTCTCCTTATAACAGGTGAGTAAATCGGAATTCGTATTTCGGCTGATTTTAGAGGAATATTTGTATGTTTCAAAAATCAACACTTAGAAACTTTTTCAGCAAAAAGCAGGCAATGATATCCTATGGAAGGAAATTCAAGTTACTGGTAAGTACGGTTAAAATTACTTTTCAGGACCAGTACTGGGCTGAAAGATGCAGCACTGAGGTCTCTCCTTATAACAGGTGAGTAAATCGGAATTCATATTTCGGATGATTTTAGAAGAATATTTGCACAATGGTGAAGGGAGAGGGCGGGGCCTGAGGTAACATCTGTGCAAACGCGCCCCGTGGCGCGTTTTAAGTTGGGGGATTAAGTCCCCTTGAATCCTGAGGGTCCCTAGGGGCCAACTAGCCCACCAGGAACCTCCAATATGCGCCAGGGTGCTGCGTTGCAGAGACGTGTAGAGAGGCCACACCCCTTTTTACACCTCTCTGCAACGCAGCTCTGTGGCGCTTTCTGGATGTACCTATTGGGCTAGTTGGCCCCCAGGGACCCTCAGGATTGAAGGGGATTTAATTCCCCATCTTAAAACGCGCCACGGGGCCTGTTTGCACACATGTCACCTGAAGCCCCGCCCCCTCCCATCACCACTGTGCAAACGCGCCCCGTGGCGCGTTTTAAGTTGGGGGATTAAGTCCCCTTGAATCCTGAGGGTCCCCGGAGTCCAACTAGCCCACCATATACCTCCAAAAAGCGCCACAGAGCTGCGTTGCAGAGAGGTGTAAAAAGGGGTGTGGCCTCTCTACATGTCTCTGCAAGGCAGCCCCCTGGCGCATACTGGAGGTTCCTGGTGGGCTAGTTGGCCCCCAGGGACCCCCAGTATTCAAGGGGAATTGTTCCTCCTCTGCAAACGCGCCAGGGGGCGCGTTTGCAGAGTGGTGAAGGAAGGGGCGGGGCCTGCGGGCCCGATCGTTTTTTTTTGTCCCTGAAGGGGGCTGTGTGGCCCCCCTTCCTTTTTCCTGTTTCTGGGCCCTGGGGACCCCATCCCCCAGGGCCTTACCCCTTTTTAAAATTTTTATTTAAAAAAAAACGGGAAGGGGGCCGCGTGGCCCCCTTCCCTGGGCCTGTATTGGCCCCGGGGACCCCATCCCCCGGGGCATGGCCTCGATTTTTGTTTTATTCTTTGGAGGGGGGCTGCGTGGCCCCCCTCCTCTGGCCATTTAAGGCCCCGGGGACCCCATCCCCCGGGGCCGGCCATACCCTTTTTTTTAAATTTATTTATTTTTTTAAACTTTGGGGAGGGGGGCCGCGTGGCCCCCCTCCCGGGCCACTACTTGCCCCGGGGACCCCATCCCCCGGGGCCTGGCCTCTCGTTGGGGACTGTGGGGGGGTCCCCAAGCCCCCCACAGTCCCGCCGGCTCCCCGTGTCCTACGGGAGCCGGCATTGCTTTACACATGGGGAGCTGCTAAGATGCAGCTCCCCATGTGGAAAGCAGTCGGCTTTGGATATTGGAAGAGAGAGCAGGTTTCCCTGCTCTCTCTTCCAATATCCAAAGCAGTTTGCAATGACAGGACGGAGCCGCGAGGCTCCCGTCCTGTCATTGCAAACAGCAGTGTCCCGGGGGTAGGCACCCCGGGACACTGCAGGAGCCGGCCCTGGGGGGTGGTGGTCCCCAGGGCCATCAAGGGCTCCAGGAGGGGGCCGCGCAGCCCCCTCCCATTCAGTTCACAGCCCCGGGGAGGTGGTGGTCCCCGGGGCTCTGGGGTCCGTAACGGACCCCCATATTTAAATGTTTAGTGCCCCGGGGAGGTGGCGGTCCCCGGGGCGTGTGGGGGGGCTGGAACCCCCCCCCCACACAGGTTTTTCAATTTATTTTAAAAAAGCCCCGGGGAGGTGGTGGTCCCCGGGGCTGCGGGAGGGCTCAGAGCCCTCCCGCACCATTTAAAAAAAAAAGCCCCGGAGGGTGGTGGTCCCCGGGCTTGGGGGCCCTTTGAGGCCCCCACACATTAAATTATCCCCCCACCATGCCCCCGGGACTTGGGCCACCCGGGAGCAAATACAATCGAGCGCGGGAGACTGCGCTTCGATTTTTTTTTTCGGCAGGATTCGCGCACCCTGAGCTCATCCTGCCGATTTTTAAAAAAAAAACATTTTGGGTTTGCTCAGGGGGTCCTTGTGGGACCCCCTGAGCAAACCTAGAAGTCAGGTGTTTCTACCCTGCCCCCTTTGTGTGCTTTGCGCACTTGTTTCTGTCCCTCGGTTCTACCGAGGGACAAAATGGCTGCCAACATTTCCTGAATCGGAATGTTGACAGCCAGCTGACAGCCAATTAACATGCAGCTCGTGATCGGGAGGGAACGCGGACCCTACTCGGCCATAGATATCACTATCTTTTTACTTTTGATTTTCTCAGCAACTACTGAACGGATTTACACCATTTAACAAAAGGGTTCTTTCTGAACCAAGAACTACCTCTTTGCCAAATTTGGTGTAATTCCGTTCAGCAGTTCAGGCTGTAGCCGTGTCTAAAGTTTCCTATGGAAAATTGCATGGGAAAACGCGTTTTGGGACCCCCCTTTTCTCGGCCCCGCTGACGAATCCCCGAGACTTTCAGGGTAGGAGCGGACCGGAGCGGGCCACAAAGTTTGAAAATTTTGCGAAGATACGTCAACCGGCAAGAGAGTTATTTCAAATAGAATGTCGCGGATTTCCTATGGATAATAGGTTGTAACTATAACTATCTACTGGCGACCGCCAGTAGATAATATATATATATATATATATATATATATATATATATATATATATATATATATATATATATATATATATATATTATCTACTGGCGGTCGCCAGTAGATAGTTATAGTTAGGACCTATTATCCATAGGAAATCCGTAACATTCTATTCCCAATAACTTTGGCGTCGTTTGACGAATCATCGCAACATTTTCAAAACTAGTGGGGCGCTCCGGTCCACTCCTGTCTTGAAAGTTTCGGGGTGATTCATCAAGCGGGGGCCGAGAAAAAAGGGGGGTCCCAAAACATGTTTTCTCCATGTTAATTCCCATAGGAAATTTTAGCCACGGCTACAGCCCGAACTGCTGAACGGAATTACACCAAATTTGGCAAAAAGGTAGCGCTTGGTTCAGAAAGCGACCTTTTTTTAAATGGTGTAAATCCGTTCAGTAGTTGCGGAGAAATTCAAAAAATAAGAGTGAATAAATCAATTTCCCATAGGAAACTTTATGCAAGGCTACAGCAGAAACTGCTGAACGGAATTACACCAAATTTGGCAAACAGGTAGTGCTTGGTTCAGGAAGCACCCTTTTTAAAAATGGTGTAAATCCGTTCAGTAGTTGCTGAGAAAATCCAAAATAAAAGTTTCAATATCTATGGCCGCGGTGGATCCGCGCACCCTCCCGACCACGAGCTGCATGCTAATTGGCTGTCAACACTCCAAACCAGGAAGTGTTGGCAGCCATCTTGTTCCTCGGTAGAACCGAGGAACAAGAAAGCAGTAAAACAAGTGCGCAAAATGCAAAAAGGGGGCAGGGTAGAAACACCCTGACCCCCTAGGTCTGCTCAGGGGGTCCCACAAGGACCCCCTGGGCAGAAAAAAGCATATTATTTTTTTTGAAAATCGGCGGGATGCGCTTAGGGTGCGCGGATTTCGCCGATTAAAAAAAAAACACAAGAAACAAGTGCGCAAAACGCACAAAGGGGGCAGGGTAGAAACCCCCTGACCCCCTAGGTCTGCTCAGTGGGTCCCACAAGGACCCCCTGGGCAGAAAAAAGCAACAACAAAAAGACCGGCATCGTGCCGGAGGCCCCGCCCTCTCCCTGCAGCAGTCTGCAAACGCGCCCCCTGGCGCATTTTAAGAAGGGGAAGTAATACTGGGGGTCCCTGGGGGCCAACTAGCCCACCAGGAACCTCTGGTATGCGCCAGGGGGCTGCGTTGCAGAGAGGTGTACAGAGGCCACGCCCCTTTTACACCTCTCTGCAACGCAGCTCTGTGGCGCTTTTGGAGGTACATGGTGGGCTAGTTGGACTCCAGGGACCCTCAGTATTCAAGGGGACTTAATCCCCCAACTTAAAACGCGCCACGGGCGCGTTTGCACAGTGGTGAAGGGAGGGAGCGTGGCTTCAGGTGACATGTGTGCAAACAGGCCCGTGGCGCGTTTTAAGATGGGGAATTAAATCCTCTTCAATCCTGAGCGTCCCTGGGGGCCAACTAGCCCACCAGGTACCTCCAGTAAGCGCCACAGAGCTGCGTTGCACAGTGTTGTAAAAAGGGGCGTGGCCTCTGAACACCTCTCTGCAACGCAGCTCTCTGGCGCATACTGGAGGTATCTGGTGGGCCAGTTGGCCCCTAGGGACCATCGGGATTGAGGAGGAATTAATTCTCCAACTTAAAATGCGCCACAGGGCGTGTTTGCAGACATGTCACTTCAGGCCCCACCCCCTTCCTTCACCATTGTGCAAATATTCCTCTAAAATCAGCCGAACTACGAATTCCGATTTACTCACCTGTTATCAGGAGAGACCTCAGTGCTGCATCTTTGAGCCCAGTACTGATCCTGAAAAGTAATTTTAACCGTACTTACCAGTAACTTGAATTTCCTTCCATAGGCTAACATTGATTGGTTTCACTTGGAAATTCTTCTAAGTGTGGAGTTTTGGAACTTTATAATACTCCTCTAAAATCAGCCGAACTACGAATTCCGATTTACTCACCTGTTATCAGGAGAGACCTCAGTGCTGCATCTTTGAGCCCAGTACTGATCCTGAAAAGTAATTTTAACCGTACTTACCAGTAACTTGAATTTCCTTCCATAAGATATCATTGCCTGCTTTTTGCTGAAAAAGTTTCTAAGTGTCGATTTTTGAAACATACAAATATTCCTCTAAAATCAGCCGAACTACGAATTCCGATTTACTCACCTGTTATCAGGAGAGACCTCAGTGCTGCATCTTTGAGCCCAGTACTGATCCTGAAAAGTAATTTTAACCGAACTTACCAGTAACTTGAATTTCCTTCCATAGGATATCATTGCCTGCTTTTTGCTGAAAAAGTTTCTAAGTGTCGATTTTTGAAACATACAAATATTCCTCTAAAATCAGCCGAACTACGAATTCCGATTTACTCACCGGTTATCAGGAGAGACCTCAGTGCTGCATCTTTGAGCCCAGTACTGATCCTGATAAGTAATTTTAACCGTACTTACCAGTAACTTGAATTTCCTTCCATAGGCTAACATTGACTGGTTTCACTTGGAAATTCTTCTGTGTGTGGAGTTTTGGAACTTTATAATATTCCTCTAAAATCAGCCGAACTACGAATTCCGATTTACTCACCTGTTATCAGGAGAGAACCCAGTGCTGCATCTTTTAGCCCAGCACTGACCCTGAAAAGTAATTCTAACCATACTTACCAGTAACTTGTATTTCCTTCCATTGGAATCCATTGTCTGGTTTTCAGCAGAAAAGTTTCAAAGTGTCGATTTTCACAAACTACAAATATTCCTTAAAAATCGCCTGTATGACTTAAACGCATTCTTTCAACTGTTTACAGGAGATGCTCCAGTGCTGGATCCCGGATCCACCACTGAGTAAGAAAATGTAACGATAACACTACTTACCTGCTAAGTGAATTTCCTCCCATAGGATAACATTGGTGATTCTATGTGAAAAAGTTTCTAAGAGTCAACTTTTAAAATACAATAATATTCCTTAAAAATCACTACTGTAACCAAAACGCTTTAACTCAACTGTTTACAGGAGATGTCCCAGGACTGAATCTAGGATCCAGTCCTGTGGTTAGAAAAGTAAACCATAAGGTAACTAATTGCATTTAACTAGAAATTCACATTGAGCTCAATGTTGCATTGTGTTTGAAATTGTGTTTCCCATTGCAACAACTGTAACTACTGTACATAAATGTAATTTGTTAAATATATACATATTATTAACAATAACGTATTAAGCATTAATGTGTAACTTTTTAGCAGTTGGTGGCAGTGTTAGACTGTGACTGGATTTTACACTAACAGTCTGTGTGGTAAAAGTATGCGTGGAAGTGGATTGTGTGGTGAAGGTGTTTCAAATGTGAGTGAAGGTGAATGCTTGGTAGTGGTATGCGTTGTAAAATCTGTGCAGTAAAAATGTGCGTGGTGAATGAGCGCGTGGTAATGTCATACAACCAAACCACAATATGTAAGTGTATCTCTCTAGGCCCTCCGCCCACACCACCTGGTTCTCCAACGAACTCATGACTAAATTTGCATTGTTAGAGGTAAAGCTGATGTCCCTTGTGGTTCACTGAATTTGTTTGAAATTTTAGGACTCAAAGAGGAAATATATTTTCTGTGAGATATACCTCAATCATCTTTAATACCTTGTGTGTTCTAGGAGATTAATGCCCCTTGCCCTCAAAAAGTGGCAACAGGCGGGCATACGAACTTGGTGTCTAATACGGGTATACAAGGAATTTACATCCATTAATACCAAGTGGTATTGATCTTCCCAGAATACATTTTGTATCTTTAAGATTAAGGGCCTAATTATGAGTTTGGGACCGCCCAAAACAGTGGTGGTGATCCCTGGAGCGCCAGACTGGTGGACCACCCGCCATATTACATCAACAGCATTGAGGCCGCCACAGGACCTCTGCTACTTCCGGGATCCTTGATCCTGTGCCAGTGGCGCAGTGGTCAGAGGCCATAATATGCTGGTGGTGCAGCTGCTGCACAGCCAAGCATATTGTGAGTTTCCTCACTGCCCTCCTTTTCATGGCAGTGAGCCCGCCATGAAAAGGGTGGCAGTGAGGAAACTAAGCTAGGCCCCCTGGTGCCTCTGTGCACTGGGGTGTATGTAGAGGGCCACATGGTGTGCCCTCCTGTCTGTATGCAGCCCATGTTCCCGTACAGAACAAAATGCACAACATTGTGCATTTCGGTCCATGTGGGAATGTGCTTTGGAGTTCCCATTGCGGTGCCTTTCTAAGGCTCACCGCCTGGGACCAACAACTCACCGCCCGCCAGACCAAGAAAAAAAATCCTAATCTGGCGGGCTGTTGGCAGACGACTTTGGCGGTGAGGCAGAGGGGCACTGGAGTTGCGGCCCACTGCCACACCGCCAAAGTCTTAATCAGGCCTTTAGTCTTTGGTATCTTTTAAGAATGAGGCAAGTGTCTGTATAAACTGAAATAAAAAATAATCAACACAAATTGAAGTGTTTTCTGATAAACTGCCTTTTGACAAAATAATAGGCCGATCTGGTGAATGATCAGAGTCCTTAGTTTTTTTTTTTTAGTTGTACGTACTAAGTAGGTATTGTTGTGGTATAATTTTTTAACCCATGCCAAAAATTACTGATACTTCCATTCTATCAGTATCTCTCGCTATTGTGTTGGAGGTCGTTCATATTGTTTTGTAACTTTCTCGTAGCAGTCTAAATCATTTATTTGCCTTTCTGCTACTTTAACAATTTATCCTTGATTGAATCACTACGTTGCCCCACTTACCTAATGGCTTTATTAGGAAGGAGCTGTCATTGGGTAGGGGGAGCTAAGGCTGCTCTTTGTTTGAAAGTAAGGTTTTGTGAACAAATATTGTACCTCAATCTATTGGATCATTATGTCCCACTTTGTCCATGTTATGTTCCAAATCATACAGCAGATGCAAAGCCTCAGTATCTGATATTTAAAGATTAGACCTTGTCTCATTAATAGATGGTACCAGTTTGTTTGAATTTTCCTTTCCTTCATCATTTGCACTTACAGTAACTTGAGCTTTCAGCCGAATTTGAAAACATCTATTTTACTTTCTGTATATTTTATTGGTCTATCTGGACAAAAAGATAATCTCAGTGATAGAACCTCTATTTCACTTCCATGCAACACTTTCTGACAGGCTATTTACCAATAATTGGTCATCCATATTCTTCATTGTTTCTGTATTCACTTACCCTTGTTGCCATCGATCTTGTGTCTCTTTTGCTTGTGTCGCCTTTGGATTTTTCCTCTTCCTTTTTTGGATTGCTTCGTTCTTGTTTTCCTTGTTCTGGCGCTGAACTCTGAACTCCTTTAAAAAATATATTTTGTTAGTTCTTCTCATGTTGTCCTCGTTTCCTAAAGAATCACTGTCAGAGGTCAGAATCTGACTTTTCATGAGAACTCTTTTATCTATTTTTTGGAGGTTACACGTTTTTTCCAACATCAGATTCGTTTGCAGTTGTTAGTTCTTGATCAGTATCATAGTCATATTTATCTCGTAGAAATTGTCTTTGTTTATGTAGGTTAATGTCCTGTTTGTATTTCTTGAGTCATTCCGACATCATTTTGATATTCATTAGAATGCGCCTTTAATCGTTTTAGTTTTTAGATTCTCTAGGAGACTCTTTATTTTTTTAATATCTCCACGTGTTCTTCCTGTGCAAACTTTATTAAAATCATTGGCATTCATTTCCATCATTTATTAGAATTCTCTGCCCAGTCCTCAAATAAACGTGGATTCCGTTTAAAGAAGGAAGGGACTGTATAAATGCTGAGGCCTTGTAGTATGCACACGGTATCCTAATTTGTCCCTAAAGAGGTGGCCTCCCACCACTTATTTAATTCTCTGTTACACAATTTCTCTAGAAAAATCAATTTTGGTTTGACATAAAGCCTTGTAGCCTTTTGTTGTTAATGTGACTGATAGTTGTGGCCTTTGATGCCATTGCATCAAGTAAGGATTCAGCTGCCTTCTCACCGCCATTTATGAACCCGACTGCCATGCCAGCATCATCCAATATTTAAGAGTGTTCACAACTCTGCACTTTTGTCCTCTCTCGCAATTACTGCGGGTCCCAGCTGTTGAAGTGCATTAAAAACAACATTTGCAATGCAATAAGTCTCACATTTGTGAAAGTTGGAGCTATTGGCGTTGTATATGACATTCTTTTTTACCTATGTTATTTTGTTTGTAGTGGCGCGAATATTTGGAAAGCAAGACTAGAGCTATTTGCGTTGTAAATGTCAATATTTTTTACTCATTAGTTATAGAGTGGAGTGGTTGTATGTGGTGTCTAGTGGAATTATATGGTTCCCATCCAGATAATGTGAGCATTTAAGAAGCAGAGTTGTAGTTTACTATGATGAGTTGGTGGAATGATTGATGTTTGTATGAATGTTTGAATGGATGGATACCTGAATGAGTACATGGATGGATGTCTGGGTGATTAGATGAATGAAAAGATAGAAGGTGATGCATGGGTAGGAAAGTTACAGAAGGTTGGTATGGAAACAGAAATGTAACGTAACATCCTCATCGAGAAAAGCATGCAAGTAGCAGCATCAGCAGTAAAACAAGCAAGACCCCAACAGGGTGGCTACAGGTCTGACTGATTGCCACAAACAGGCAGCTACTTGACTCAGGCTGCAATGGTCTCAGCTGCTCAGATGCAACAGGTGACATGCTTTATTTCACGCACTTTAAAAAAAACTAACCCACGAACATTCTCCCAACCATTTTCTTCATACAAAAACCCCGGAGCAAAGGTACACATGCAAAAAGATGTCCACGCCATGGTCCAAGAGTGTCCCTGCCCAAAGAATCGCCTGGTGGGCATTATGGTCTACAGCACAAATGTCAGAAACCCCTTGTAACTATAGTGCTTTGCTACAGTTTCATATTATATGTACAATAGAACCGCATATTCTTGATCTTAAAATATATGATTGACATATCTGTATCCTACTATGAAAATGTAACAGATAACATCATTCCAATTATAGATGGCATGCAATGTCCACATCAGTGATCATCATATACTGAATATTAGGGATTCGGTCTCTGATACTTAGCACATTTCTCGTGAGTTTACCAACCCTCTTGCCTCCTATATCACACACACTGTTCCTCCTTGGAAAGTAGAGCTCTATGTAAGGAGAATTCCAGCACCATTAAGGGCATGCATAACTCACTTGTTTCACTTAAAGGAACTAAACTCATGGTACAAGTCTAAAAGCACAAAAAAGTGCCTGCCTCAAACAGGGAAACAAGGCTGACTGGATTATGATTACTCCGTGAACAAGGTACAAGGAGACCGACTTGCTGCTGTCACGGTGCACCTTCAGGAAAGCATGGGCGCCCACGCTAGAGTAAAGGTCGCTAAGTGAGAACATGGTGTACGTTTGGGCTGTCACATGGTTATGACAGACACTAACAGCTCGGAAATCTAATAAAAAAGAGACACTACAGTACCTGGAAATTTGATGGTGATGTTGCTAACCCCCACTACACTTCCTCCATACTGAAGTATAAGTCTTCCGTCCGCGTGACAACATCACACTTGGCCCCGCCCACTCCTGGCTTCCATGTGACCACCAACAGCACCTTCTCAGGCACTGCTCCTCCTACTGCTCCTCCACTGACCAGGCTCACAGGATTCCTTCTAAGGAATCTTGAGGCCTGAACACGCCCTCCCATGGCACCATGTGGGATTAAGGAGAGGTGGAATTTAGGATAGGGAGTGATATCCGGCTGTCCCACAAAAATGAAAAATAGAGTACAAATACAGTAATAAAGCTGCCACTGTACAAAATTTAAAAAATGTTTTTAATTATGAATATAGCCCGCAAACAAACACCCATTGCATATAGTATAAATACAATCAGAATAAAAGCAGAAACGGAATGCAATACAGAAATAAAATAAATAAACAAGCAACAAGAAGGGTATGGATGCTGGGGGGACAATGGAGCATGGGAGTAAGCAGCAGTGTCCTTGAAGGGGGCGCCACGCTGAGCCAGTAAAACTCATGCACTGTGCCACTAAACTAAAAGAGTGCACAAACACAAAGGGAAAAACACCTTTGTGAAGGGATACCCGCAATAGGCCAATACTCCAGGGGAGGAGCAAGACAAAAGAAGGTGAGACATACAAGGCAACAACTCCATAGAGCAGCAAGCTTTTGCGAGTGACACTCTCCTTAGCCAATCAGCAGTGAGGGGCAGAATGAAAGCCCACATACTTAATACAGCATGTCTTCCAGACAGCACATGCGCTGTCTAGGCTCAACCTAAAAAGTATGCGAACTGTGATACTGCATGCAATAGGGGAAGGGTCAGTGAGCGTGGTGGGGGCAGGGTCAAAGGTATGGCAAAAAATACAAAGGGGCCGATTACGATGTCCGTTGGACTAGCGTCTGACCGACATTGTAGTGGGAAATAGCAGAGCTACCCGATCAGGACTTATCAATAGCAAGGGCCCATGGGGTCCCAGTTGGCACCCACAAGGTGGGCGCAAGGCCACGCACCATCATTGCCTATTTTCAGAAATTCCGGATTAAGGAATTAATCTTGATTCTTCCAACAGAGGCTTAATTTTCTCAATTTTTCCAGGCTTATCTTTGGAGACGGCCAATCGGCACAAAGATATCAGAGCCTTGCTTCCAGAATTCAAGGCCTTAGCCAACTCAGCATCCATTTGAGGGACAAATTCAGGGATCCACCGGAGAGGAAACTTTCAGGACTTTTCTGATCCAAATGGGGCTCATACTTTCATCTCCACTAGCAACACTTCTTTGGCTGGGAAAGGAGACCTAGAAGCAGGGTGAGAGCTGTACAAAGCCCAGGGGTGTTGTTGAGGCACAAAATTAATTTGTGGTTGTTTTTTTTTTCTTTTTTTCATGGAAGAAGGGGAGGATTTTGGAGGGTGAGCTGCAGTCTGTTAATTGGAGTTTGGATATATGTATTCAACCATGTAAGTATTTGGGTCTGGTAAACTGGTCACACAATGTCTTTTGAATGTGCTGGACAGACAAGGTGTGGTGGTTTTCTTTAAGCTGTTATTGTTTTTTTGTTTTTTTCTCTTGCAGGTTGGGGTGGGTGCAGGGAGGACAGGAGGGGGTACCACTCAGCTTCTAGGATTGATCTGGTCTTAACGTACTGTTCCCTTCCCACTATAGACCTTTTCCACCTTCTAGGAGACTTTTCAGACCACTGAGCCATAGTATATAGCTGCTTAGTTCCTCCACAGACAAATTTGTCTTGATGGATCACAGATAAGACCATGCACCTGGACTTAGAGTGTCTACTCTGAATCGCATAAGCATGGAGATACAAATGTTTTTTAGTTAATGATTCATGGGCGGAGTTGTCGATCGTCTGGGAGGCACTCAAGTGTACTATCAGAGGGATCATTTTTTCTCTTACAGCGCTCAGAGTTAAAAGGGACAGGGAAACAGTTTATTTCCTGCACAGAGAAACTGATAGTGTTTATCAAGTCACACTCTCCGATAGTTATTTTTGAGAGATAGATGGCAGAAAACAAAGGAGAAGTTCACAGACTTTTATCTCTAAAAGGAGTTAATAAACAAGCAGACTTTTCAGCATCAGTTATATGAAGGAGAATGCGTAGGCAGGTTTCTTGCCTGGCGAGCTAAAGAGAGTAAAAACCACGATTTGATTTTGCAAGTTAAAAGACCTGCCTATTAATCAGCTCACTGATAAGGCTGAGAAATGTATGCAAGTGTTCTACCAACATTACTTCAACCTATACCGGGGTGATAAGGACGGTGTGGCAGAGGGGGTCACAGAACAACAAATAGAGGATTTCCTGGAGGCCTGGATTTACCCTCTTTCATATCTGAAGCATCCGCGAAGTTAATAAACTCATTTTCAGAGAGAATGGTTCTGGAGGTAATAGGACTGCTGGCCAGTGGCAAGGCTCCGGGGGAAGATGGTCTGGGCGCAGAGTTTTACAAGGCTTTTTCAGCAGTTCTGTCAGAACCTCTGACTACCCTGTTTAATTGTCTCCTGGGAGGAGGGCGGGTACCTAAACCTTTCTTTAGAGGGGTTTTGATCAACGTTCCTAAAAAAGGAAAACCCGCAAAATACCCTAAGTCTTATCAGCCAGTCACTCCATTAAATACTGATTAAAAGCTATATACTAACTTTTTGGCAAATTGGCTCAACACTGTGGCATCATCTCTGCTCTCTCTGTATCAAACACTGTTTATCAGAGGTCGAACCATGTTTAAAAATACTCAGTTTATGATCTGGTGTTAACAGCCTCTATCCCACCGGCCACTATCCTATTGGATGCAGAAAAGACATTTGACCTTGTGAGCCGTAAGTGTCTATTCTATACCCTGGGAAAGTTCCAAGTAACTCACGAGGTAAATTCAGGTCTTATACTAGGGTGTGAGGGCCCAATTAGTTATTAACAATGCACAGGCAGGGGAAACAGTAATGGAGCAGGGTACCAAGCAGGTGTGTCCCCTCTCCCTATTATTATTTGCTTGGTATATAGAATCACTAGCCCAAGCCCTACGTCAACCTAGACAGGTTTTACACCTGCTTCAGGGGTTCCCATAATTAAGCTATATGCAGACAATGTGGTGTTGTATTTAGCCCCAACAGTGGATAATGTAAACAAGGCCCTACAAATAATTAAGGCTTTTTCAGCTTTGAGGGGTTACAAGAGAAATGGGGCCAAGACAGAATGCTTACTTTTTAATGTCTCCCCAGAAGTTCTCCATCCTGTTCTGAAAAGGTGCTATAGGATGGGTCAAAGAGATACCAAGGGAAACATTTCACGGATAGACTGGGAGAGTTTTTTTCGGGATAATTATAACTCAGTTCTAAAGAGTGCAGATAACATTTTGGAAATTTGGAAGAGACTTCCACTCCCTATAATTGAAAGAACCGCACTCATTAAGGTGTCAATTCTTCCTTTGTTTCTTTTTTTTTCTTGAGGTTTCTTAGAAGTCCAGAGCATTCTTTCTTTGTTGCATTGGATCAGATGTTACATTTGCTTGTGTGGAACCAGAAATGCCCCTGAGTTGAATTGAGTGTTTTACAATTGCCCAAGGATGAGGGTGGACTGGGACACCCAGATTTACAGCAGTATTATTTGGCATCCTTAGTGCTACAGTTAAACCATCTGTTAGTAAGGTATTTCAGTTTTGACCGTTCGGTTCTGCACCGGATGCTGAAAGTCCTGAACATTCCTGATTTATCCTGGTGTGCGAAAAACCCAAACTTGAAAGCGAGATACAAAATGCTGACCCAATTCCCAGCATGTCATTTTTTTAATGATCTTGCATGAGACGGGGTGAGGGGCGGCTGAAGTAGTATAATACTACTGCGTCTCTTTCGAAGTCCCTCCCAAGGTACCTGCATTTTTGTCACAGTGTTAATCGCCAATCAGTTATGGAGGGTGTGGGGGTTCCTATCAAAACCCCAAGGAAAATGAGATAGGCTCTATCATGTCCAATGGCTATGGCTATGGCAATGAAGTGGTTAAAAGCTTATCTAATCCCCCTAGTAAGTAACAGACCAATGTCTCCCAAACTTTTTGTGATAACCTGGCAACTTTACTCAGGGACAAAGTTCTCAACATATACTCAGAATTTAATTCTGCTGAGATCCATGAGGAGCTGAATATAGCTCAGGATGTTTCCCCACCAGCCCTGTACTGCTGACTTTCCCGCCGATCACAGTACACAAGGTCAAAGAGACTTTGATGAGTAATAAATCTGGCTCCCCCATTAACCCTTTTCCTCCTAAAATTCTGCAGCTGGACCCTGATCCAGTGGCTGTGTTCTTAGGAAAAACGTTCAACAACATCTTGACATCTGAGTTTTCTCCAGGATCTGGAAGGAAGCTATTATCATTCCTCTTCCTAAAAAGTCCAATGTAGATTCTGACGAGTTGAACAACTATTGCCCGATCTCTCTCCTTCCCACCCCTGCGAAAAGTCTCAAGTAACATCTCAATCAAGAGTTAGTCAATTTCATCACCGACCATGACCTTCCGAAGGCATCAGGAGTAGCAACAGCATGGAGTCTGTGCTTATTGCTGCAACCGACTCTATTAGAATGCAGGTTGATCAGGGCAGGACTGCTGTCCTGTTCCTATTGGATTTGTCGGCAGCCTTTGATACTATCTCGCCCATACTCATGGTCAAACGGCTACAACAAGTAGGGGTGGGTGCTAAGATGCTAAAACGTCTTCATTCTTTCCTTGTCGAGAGGCACCAGATTGTTAGCTGTGGTCAGTTTAGGGTTGCGCCCTTTACCTTATGATGTGGGGTGCCGCTGGGCTCCTCACTTAGCCCCAAACTTTTTAATTTGTACGTCTCCCACCTGGCAGCCTTAGTGAGATTCTTTTGATTTAAGGTACTATCATACGCCGACAACACACAAATTATTGTGCCATTCACCGAAATTAATCTGAGATGACTAAAAAATTTAGAGTAGCAGCGTGAAGGATATCTTCCTCAAGCTAAACGCTGATAAGACCGACGTCATGGTCTTCGGTGCCCAGCACTCTATCTGGACAGAGCTGTGGTGGCTAAAATCCTGTGGGCCCCTTCCTGTGCTTGTGGAGTCAGTAAAGAACCTAGGGGTTCTGTTTGACACATCCCTCAACTTCAATTTGCAGGCAGACCATACCACGAGCACCTGCTTTTTCATTATTAAATCTCTTAGGAACATATTCCCTTTAATTTCTGAGGAGCTTCGAAATCTGTGGCTATCATGTTGATCACCTTGTGATTAGACTACTGTACTGCTCTATACCTCAATAGAAGCAACACCTAGGTGAACAAACTTCAGATCGCCCCAAATATGGCTGCGCATCTCTTACTGAGTATCCCAAAATTTCTTTCAGTGAGAGAAGGCCTTAAATCTTCACTGGCTTCCAGTCAGGAAAAGGGGTGATTTTTAAAGCACTTAGCACAGTCCATCTAGCTCTATATCACAAGAGCTCACTAGCTATTAGGTCATCCTTTCATTGGTGCAGACTAACCAGACACTTAAGATCAGCGTCTATCAGGAAAGTCATTGTTCCAAAATTCCACAAGTCCAGATGGGGCATGCGCTCCTTTTCTGTCACTGCTGCCAAGCTATGGAAAACCCTGCCAAACCACGTAGCAGAGATCAACTCCTTTGCCTTTTTTAGAAAATACAAAAAAACTTGACTCTTCTCTTCTTAGGTCAGCCTCTCCCAGATCCTTAAGATTAGAGGTTCTCCTGTGTCTTCTCTTTTGCTAGGCTGTAACGTTGCTCTTGTATCTTACTTTCTTTCCTTGGGTGGGCTCCTCCTGATGGTGTTTTGTAGTATTCTGGACTCAGTGCCTTGATACTGTGGATTTAGAGCGCTATACAAGTTTCTGTTTGTCATTTCATTTCAATGGCTAGTTGACACACGTATGGGGAGAATATTGTCAGTAATACACAAAGTGATCTTGAGCGCAATAATAGTAAAGTTGAAAATCTGGTGCAGCCAACATCCGTGTACATATGGCAATGTTAATGTCTCCCCTGTTTGACACCCTAAGGTAGGGTTTGGGATGTGTCAGGAAGCGTGGCGCCTTGCTATGTTTGCGTATAGTATATTCGTTATGACTGTGACACAGTGCAAATCATAAGATAAAAGAAGGTCACAGTAGACCAAGTATCCTTATTCCGGCTAAACGGTAGAGAGAAATATCGCGCGTGTCCTCAGTGGCGCGATATTTCTCTCTACCGTTTAGCTGGAATAAGGATACTTGGTCTACTGTGACCTTCTTTATCTTATGGCTCTACTTACGACGAAATTTTATGATTGATACTATTTTCTCCGTTGGAATTTGAACATAAGGGATTTTTGGATTACTGCGATTTTATCTTGATTTTAAGATTATATAGTTCCTATGATAAATTTTCCTAGTGCCCTGATGAAGTCTATGGCTTACTGCCGTATAGACGAAACACGTGTTGGCATGGTTTATGGCTTGGACAACAAATGTTAAGAAGATTGGAATATGGATGTTTGATCTTGGAATAAAACAAGAAGAAACTTATACAGACTAAGAGTTGAATTTTATATGTGCTCTTACTTTAGTGTTTTTTGCTCAGGCTGCCAATTGTTAATTGAGAAATTACATGTGTTGTATCCTCGTTGCAGGTGTCAGTGGAAAGATGGTAGATTTATTCCAGTTTATCGTTATGTCAGAAAGTGCCTTAAATGATGTGAACTCCCGGATTAAAAGGGGCAAGTTTTCAGGTTGGGTTGCATAGGTACAACATGATGTTATCCACATAGAGGGGCACTATTAGATAGTGGGAAGAAACGGCCAGAACTCTGCTGCAGTGTAGTGATCGGATAGCGCATGCCAAGGGCTCAGAGGCCAAACATATAAAATAGGGGACTTCGGTTAACCCTGGTGAGTGCCGTGATCGATGGAAAATGGTCCTTTGAGGCATACTCTGGCATTACGCCCAGTGTTTAATGTTCATATTAGATTAGTGAGTCTGGCAGGAATCCCATGCCAGTCAGTACAGCAAATTAGTATGTTCATTCTAATAAGTTAAATTCTTTAAAGGTGTCAAGAAAAACTGCCACTGTCTTTTGGTCTGGTTCCAGCTGATGAAGTAGGATGAATAATGTCCTCAGATTGTGCACTGTAGACCTACCAGGACCTAGGAGTTTGTGGGTGGGAAGGCCCAATAATGCTGCTGCAATCTCCTCTGCCATAATGGGTTCCTCCAAGAACTGTAGATGGGCCCTTCAACCCACTCTAATGCTATGTTGTCTAGACGTGCTATGTATTCATATTGAGATATTGATATGTGGGTTGTGTATAGTTGAGAATAATGATTTACAAATTCCATCAGCATTGCGTCAGATTCATATAACATGTTACCAACACCCCCCTCCAAATTTGTTAGGTTGGAGGCTGGGCGTGATTGACATGTTAGCAACACAAGGTCATACTCATCCTATCTGCCTCTCCATATTTTCTGGCCTTGGCCTACTTATGCTGGTGTTTGACCTTTCGTTGTGCATCCTCCCTGAACTCTGTCAATATGGCCCTAATTTATGCAGACTGCAAGTGGATGGGTTAGCCATGTAGCATTGCTCTCACGATTGAAGCTCCTATTCTAGCTTGTCAAGCTGGTCTCAAAGTCGTTTAGCAATGCAGATGCCCGCATATATGCCTTAAATGTGTCCCACAATAGACAGGGAGAGTGGACTGAATTCTTGGTGGTCTGAAAAAAGGACAGTAGTTCTGTTTTGACCTCCTCCCTGAAGAGTTTGTCTACTAGTGTCAAAGGGGAGATGTGCCGAATGAATGCACTGAGTTTGGAAGCTGGAGCTTCAATGGTCAGTTTTACAGGTGAATGATCTGAATATGTCCGTGGGGCATATGCAATATGCTTGGTCCAGCCACACACATCCCACAAACCCATCCAGTAAGCAAGTCTGGCCCAGGAGTCATAAGCGATTGAAACATTTGTGCCCTCTGGGAATCTGTGTCTCCAGAGGTCGACCAATTTGTGCACATCTATTAGGTCGTGGAGAGCCTTTGCTGTGGTGTGATGGGTGCACGATGCTGAATGTGAACTATCTAGGTGCTTATCCAATTCTAGGTTAAAATCACCCCTCATATGAGCATACTTGGCTATAAGTTTGCACATTTCCGCTATATCGGATTAATGAATTCAGGGACATCGGTGTCAGGCCCATATAAGTTGAGTAATGTGATGTTTCTTCCTGCCAGACTGGCCTTTTACAAATTATATCGACCCAGTGTGTCATTTTCCTCATGCAGGAGTATGAAGTGTAACTCACATCGAACCAGGATGGCAGTCCTGTATGCGTACGTGGAGTATTTTGCCAATGACCTGTGGCAACACTATCTTGCGGCAGATGTAAGAGGCCTCTGGGTGCCAAGGTGCATCTCCAGCAAAAGAGCAATATCAATCTTGTGGAGGTCTAAATAGGCCAGAATTTGCCTTACTTTGTGAAGATCATTCAATCCATGCATGTTCTGCGTTAAGAAGCTAATTGGGGCAGTGTTGTGATGTGGTCTCATGTATAATTACGAGGGTACTGCTGAGAGGTAACTGTAAAGTCTTACAGCTGGTGTTTAGAGCCAGCATTCAACATTTGGGAATATCCAGGAAATAGCGCAATTATAGTAGCAGTCTGCAACTTAAGTGCCACAACTGTATTGGTCCACCCCACCCACTCCAGCCACCCCAACCAGCTAGTGGAACATGTCAAGACAAAACAACAAGCTACCAACAATCAAGTCCATTCAATTCCTACTGTCTAGGGCTTACCCCCTGGAGGAGTTCAGAGTACTGACCTTTCAACATCTCCTATACAATGTGGTGCTTGCCTGGTTTATATGCCTGAAAGCAGGGCAACAGTCTGATGCCACGAGAATGGAACCTGAACAGTATCGGTCATAGCCCTCCATCTCAAGTCCGCAGAAAAGTACCCTTTAGCAATCAACACAGTTCAAGCATATGCCATCATTGTGTATGTGGAGTATGAGGGTGCTTTTTAGGATGGTTACCACAGATTGTAGGGGCCTAGTGAGCGTAGTCCTGTCTGAACCCTCTAAGGTCAAAGTCTGGAGCCCACAGACATGGGAAGGAAGGGCTAGCTCGCTTTGTGAATGAGGACTTTTTGGATCTGACAAGGCTTGTATTCAAGGACCCCAATTTCAGCAGGGATTTTGCTTTTTTTTCTATCAGGAGTTTCTTCAAAACCAGCGAGGCAGCTTGAGGATTTGCTTCGGTATGTGATCTTGAGACTGGCCAGATAGCCATATATAACAGTGCATAGAGAATGCAAGCCTGCTGCAGTTTACACTTGAGTGGTAGGTATTCACAATGGGCCTCCTGAAACGCAAGGGTGATGTCTGAGAATATGGAAAGGATGGTTCCCTTGTGTGTTAGAGATTGTTTCTCTCGGTCCAGTCGCAGTGATGTGTCTCTGTCTCAGTTGTTCAAGAGTCGGGCTATGATGGGCCTCAGTGGTGTACTGGGTGGGGGACGCAATCCCAGAGATTGGTGTGCCTGCTCCACAGCAAGTAGTGCCGAGAAGGCATCTTAACCAAGCAGCTTAGTAAGAAGCATGTTCCCGTCGGCGGGAAGGGCGGAGAACATGGCGGCAGCTAGTTGAGCTGCCGCTGCTCCCAGAGGACTCGCCTGCATGCCTGCCTCCCTGCCGCTGTTGAGGATGATCTTTCTTTTCGGAGTGTGAGCCATCCCGATTGTGCGTATTGTGAAGGGGGGTGAATTCCTGACCGAGTTTTTTTTTCTTCTCTCGTTTCCTTTTCCACTGACGTGCTGCCGCTGTGCTGTGGATGTGCCTGGGACGCGGGTCGGAATCGGCTTCTCCCCGCCTGTGGCGGTGGGAGGCAGCAGCGCTGGAGCTCAGGAGGGGTCGCAGAGCTCACGGCTTCCTCCGGGTTTCACGAGGCAGAGGCAGCACTGGTCGGGCGCCTCATACGCTGGAAGGGGCAGCGGAAGGGAGCACGCCCGACAGGACTGAAGGAGCCACCAGCGCACAATTACTGAAGGGGTCTGGTTCCCAGGAACAGCCACAAAACAGATGGGTGGCCCAGGTAGATTCACAGCCTGAGGTGGGAGTTACAGACATTATTGATAGTACAGATTTTACTGCTCTTACCTCAGTCCCAGCTTCAACTAAAGCCCCCAGGAAGGGGAGGAAACGTGGTGTGGGAGTCCAGGGCTCTGCAAAGGGGAAGACGGCTGCAGAGTGCTCTACTCAGCTTATCGAGGGCATCTGTGAATCAAGTTTGGGGGTTGCTAAACAGAAACAGGGTAGCAGAAGCAAAGCGTTAAGCACAGAGTTAGTGGGGAATCACAATTCTACCTACCTTTGTGGGGAAGTTAAGGGAAAGGGGAAAAGGTCTGGGAAAATCAAGAGTACCCCCTTAGATGCCAAGCTAAAAATTACGCCTTTGCTAAGATCTTATTTTAAAGTCTTGCCACAGGTCTTGAATTTAACGAAGCAGGGCGAGGCTTGCAGGAAAGGGGCAGAGAGGTTGACCGATCCGGTAGTGGAAAAGGTCGATTTGGAGGCATTAGGTCCCCCCCCAGTCCAGAGAGGAATCTCAGTTTCAACCATAGATATCGAGAAAGAGAAGGAGATGGAAGTGCAGGGTTTCCAAGCCCCACTCCAGGAACTACCTGAGGTAATGGAAGGCAATGAAAACGATGAGAATGTTGACAGGATGAATCCCAAGTCAGCTGAACCCTCGGTATCTTCCCTGGAGGCTCTCCTGGATACACTTTCAGCAGACATCAAAAAAGGATTTGAAGTTTCAGCCACAAACCAAAGAGAGATTAGGAGTTTCTGTGAGTCACTGGAAAGGAAAGTGGACCTCCTAAACACCAGAGCTGAGACTTTGGAATCTACTGTGGGGGTCTTAACAGACCAGTTGGGTGCGGTGGAAGCGGATATTTCTACTCTTAAAAGGGAAGAAGGGGCCCTTCGAGATCGGATGGAGATTCTAGAGAACAACTCACGAAGGAACAATCTACGTATTTTAAATGTTCCTGAGGGGAGTGAGTGGGAAGACCTTAAGACCTACGTGATTTCACTTCTGAAGGAGTCCCTAGAATTGGATCAATCAGAAGATGAATTAAGAAGAGATATCCAGAGAATCCATAGGGACCCCTTCAGAAGAAATCCGAATAGAGTTAAACCAAGAAAGATCTTGGTAAATTTTCTTACCTACTCGCTGAAGGAAAAAATCTTAAACCTATCTCTCAAATTTAAATCATTGAAGGTCAAAGACTGTTCATTTCAAATTCGATCCGACCTGGCTCGGGTGACTTTGGACAGGCAGTGGGAGCTGGGCAAGAAGTTGGAGGATTTTAAAAGGCTGGGGGCCGTGGCTCAGCTCAAGTTTCCTGCCTCTTTGAGAGTTATGTTTAAGAACAAAATGCATAATGTAAAATCAATACAGGAGGCAGATGATTTGCTAGCCACTATGGAGAGGGGCGAGGCTTAGACAAAATTTCTCCACTTATTTTTCTGTCTTTCGTATTTTCCCCAGCTTTCCACCTGTGTCCCCGGACTAAGACTTTAGGTTTTAGTTAGGAGTGATGTGTTTGGTTGGGACTGGCTATCCACTCTTGGGGTTGGATAATGGTAGTTTTGAACTGAAATACGGTAGGAAGAAGAGAAGAAGGAAAGGTGAAAAAAGGGGAAAAAAGGGGGAAAAAAATTATATATAACATCCACATTAAAATGAAATAAAATGGGTATCTAAGTATCATAAGCACTTTTCTTTGGCCCTTTCCAGCCTTAGATTACCTGGGGCTGGATAGGTCCTTATGTTAAAAATTGTTTTTTCTCTTCTCTTATTTCTTTTTTGGGAGGCATGAGGTGGGCGGGTATCTTCGGGGAGCAACTACCTGGATGTCATCTGTCCAGATGATTGGGGTCAGGGTTCTCCATGGGTGGGGTAGGGGTAGGGGTCGGGTGAAGGGCACAGGGAATCAGGGTGGGTGCAGTGGGGGGAAAAAAATAAAATATCCTAATTTACCCTTTTTTTTTGGAACCACCATTTTTACGCTAATCAGCAAGGTTATAGGAATGATTTTGACTTGGATGTTGGGGCAGGCATTGATGCTGAAGTTTTTGCTTTTTTCTCTCTCTCCTGATGATGGGTATGGGCTGGATCCGCCATGAATAGTATTCAGATCCTTTCCTGGAATGTCAATGGCCTGCGTACTAGACCAAGAAGAGACAAAATCATACAATATCTCCGAGATTCTCGTGCGCAGGTCATTGTCCTCCAGGAAACTCATTTGCTTGAGGAGGAGACGATCTCCCTCTTTAGGCGTCTGAGTTGGGTTGGGTCGTACGTATGTACCAGCCAGTCTGCAAGTATTAGAGGGGTCTTAATCCTATTTAAGAAAGGGGCTAAGGCTCAGATCCTATCTCAGTTAGTAGACACATGTGCTAGATGGGTCATTGTTAAAGTTTCGATAATGGGGAGTTTGCTAACTCTGGTAGGATATTATGGACCTAACCATGATGAACCCTCTAGTCTTAAGACTATTTTTTCACATTTGTTGGACTTTCCGGAACCATTCGTTCTGGCGGGGGATTTCAACATTGTTTTGAACCCTATTCTTGACAAAACCCCTAATAATAGAGCTTTGGTCTCTTCAAAAGTCCCGAGCTTTTCTAGTTGGAGCTATGAAACAGTTCATGCTCTCAGACATCTGGAGAGATAGATCAGGCTAACAGCTAGGTGTCTCGTACCGTAACTATAAGTATCGGCACCAATCTAGAATTGACTTTGTGCTGATCAGTTATTCATTAAGAGCCAGGGTAAAAAAAAAATCATATTTGGCCCCTCACCTTTCAGATCATTCAGGGGTTCTCTTGGGACTTGAATGCCCTGCTCCTAGCTTAATTAGAACATGGTCTTTTGATCGCACTTTACTCCTGGAGGAAGAGGAGATCTCCTTCCTTACACAAGAAACCGAATGGTTTTTGGAGGTGAATTCTGGTTCTGCCCCGATAACAACAGTTTGGGACACATTAATAGCATTTTTGCGGGGACAAATCATTAGTAGGTCCAGCCACAGGAATAAAAAATACAAAGCTGAGATCTCCGATATTGAAAACAAGATGAAGGCTGCGGAAGCCGATATTCCCGGCCACGCTTCCCCCGAAGTCTTGCAAACACGTCAAGCAGAGATTGATAGTTTAAAGGCTCAGCTGGAAAATGATCTTAACACTCGGCTTACTCGGAGATGGGAGGCCAGTAAAATCTCCCATTTCGAGTATGGAGAAGGGGCAGGTAAGCTCCTCGCATGGAAGAGTAAATCAGACCGTGCCAGGAATTATATCAAGGAAATTGTTAATAACAATGGTGTCCACTCTACAGACGATGAGATCCGTGAAGCTTTTCAGGTCTTTTTTCAGGATATATATCACGAAGATAAAAGCATGGACAACCTCAGTGCACAGCTGTGGCTTGGGGATATTTCCCTCCCCTCCCTCAATTCTGCCCAGCAGCAACTTCTTGATCAGGCCTTTTCTCAAGCTGAGGTTAGAGAGGCTATTTCAAATTCCAAAAATGGCAAGGCGGCGGGCCCGGATGGGTTTCCAGCTGAGATCTATAGACTGATGAGCGATGTGCTTGTACCCACCCTAACACTTCTTTTTAATCAGATATTACAAGAGGGATTACATCTCCCTCTTTCGTGGAATCAAGCCACCATAGTCCTGATCTTGAAACCAGATAAAGCTCCATCAAATTGTGGGTCTTATAGACTTATTTCACTCCTGAATGCTGACTATAAAATCTTCACTTCAATACTGGCAGCAAGACTGGGACGAGTGTCAGGAGATATTCTCCACTTAGACCAGAAGGGTTTTGTTGGGGGTCGACAGCTTTCACATCTCACCTACGATTTTATAGGGGCGATAGACCTGGCCTCTGCAAATTCCATCCCATTGGCGGCTATGACACTCGATGCAACCAAGGCCTTCGACAGGGTGAATTGGATCTACCTGTCGGAGGTCTTGAAGAAATTCAATCTGGGAGGGAAATTTAACCGCACAATACAATATATTTACCAGTCTCCAACGGCCAGACTTCTTGTAAATGGTAATCTCTCTGATTCATTTAAAATCTCCAGGGGACCAGACAAGGCTGCCCACTCTCCCCTCTCCTTTTGATCTTTATATAGAGTCATTTGCTCAACGACTTAGGGACGACCCTAATATCCAGCCCTTTAAATATGGAGAGTGGGAGAGGAAGGTGGCCCTTTATGCAGACGATATTCTTGTACTCTCTGCGTACCTACAGGCAGCATTTCCAACTGTTGTTCGTCTGGCTCAGGAGTTTTGGCTTGTTTCAGGTTATGAAATAAACGCTTCAAAAACGGAGATTATGGGCTGGAATTTAGGTGGGTCTCAGCATCAGTGCCAGACCAGTTCTAAAATGAAGTATTTGGGGATAATTATTCAGCAGGACATCACCAGCATAGCTGAGACTAACTTGACCAGAGTAACAAAAGAGTGTCAGAGGCTGATGAAATCTTGGGCCACACTCCCTCTATCCATTATTGGTAGGGTCAATCTGGTCAAGATGTCAATACTCCCCAAAATCACTTTAATTTTTAATTGTATCCCCCTCCATTTTGAGAAATTTTTAATCGACAAATTGCAGAGGGACATAAATTTGTTTGTCTGGGCCTATAAATCACCTAGGATCGCCTGGAAAAAGTAGAGGCGTAGGAGAGAAAAGGGAGGTCTTGCGTTACCAGACATTCAGCTGTATGTTTGGGCTTTCCAACTTTCCTATTCGCGCATGCTTTTGAAAATGCCTGTCAACACTGGAGTGGGTGTGATGTTTTTAGCTATGCTCAAGGCTGCTAATTTGTCGGTGGAGGGTTTTTTGTTTAAATTTGGTGATCCAAAGTTTAAAAAAAAAAATCAAACTGAAAGTTCTTCAAGGCTTAGCCAAAACATGGGTAAAACTAAGGAGTTCAGTTGCACTTGGCTACTTTTCTAGCCTAGCTCCTCTCTGGGATTCCCCTGGGGCACCAGAGTGCTTGAGGGATAGGCTGGCAACTCCCCTGAGGGAAGCAGGTCTGGCGGTTTGGGGGGACTTAATTATAGATGGTTCTCTTGCCTCCTGGGAGCAACTTAGGGTTAAAGTGGGTGCGGGCTTATCTAGATTTAAATATCTTCAGCTAAAAAGTTGGGTTCATTCACACTCTCAAACAATTGGAGGAAGTCTACTTGGAGTTGGTAATTCCCTCGAATATCAGCTCACAACCAAGCTCCCAGGGAGGAAGGAAGTATCCTTTGGTACCAAGCCATCCTTGAGGCGGTTGATGGCGAATTCAAACTGGCCAAGGACTTGTGGGGAGGCTTCTTACTAGCACAGGACTGCGATACAACATGGCAGAGCTCATGTAAGATGTTATATGAAGTGGTAAAACCTGCAGGGCTAAAAAGGAACCACCTGTTTACCATCCACAGGGCATACTTTTCTCCTTCAAAACTCTAAAAAATCACTAGAGGTTCACCTGTTTGCTGTAAGAAATGTGGACTGTTCTCGGCTTCTGATACCCATATGTTTAAGGAGTGCCCCACCCTTGTCTCCTTTTGGGACAGTATCAAAGAATTTATGGAAAATACCTTGGGAAGCCCTGTTAATATTGACTTACCTCTAATCATATTTGGCTTGGCAGATAACATCAAGGGCCCTGCCAGATCACTGCTTTTTTATGCCATCTTACTAGCCAGGAGACAAATTTGCATTAGATGGATGGATACTACTCCCTCCTCTTTCTTCGACTGGCAGACCTCAGTTTTGGCGGTAGCTAAGCTGGATCTTATGAGAACAGGCAGCAGCAAAAAGAAAGCTTGGAACTTCTTGCAATCCTGATAGGGCTCAAGGGGAAACTCCCTTTTTTTTCCCCCCCCTGAGTCCTATGATTATGCTGCCTCTTCACTCCCTGTTTTTTTTGGGGAACTTCCAGTCTAGTACTGGTTGCCCCATGTCAAGAGCCATCTTGGAGCTTAGCAGAAGAGTTGTCTCAGTTGGTTTCTTCATGTCCACCCAAAAAAGTCTTGATACCCGTAGGATGGTTCTTACAATCTTAGACCCCTATGCCTCTCAGCTTGCTGAGCGAGGGTACAGACGATCCGGGTGTACATTGAAGCGAGATTGGTGGCAAATGAGGATTCAAAAAAAGAAAAAAAAAAAAAAGAAGCATGTTCCCCTTGTTTGTTGATTCTAGGGGGTTCAGGGGGGGACCAAGTGCGAGGGGGATATGCCATGATCAGGCCTCCAAATCTTCTTTCTTCACTTTAGTCATGTTGAGGACCTTGGTCATATTTAGTAATTGTTCATTCTTAAGAGCTGTGTCATCTTCAGTAGTCTTTTGACCTGTTTGGTAAGTGTGGCAGCCATAGTATCAACTCTTGCTGTCAAGTTGTCCAGTTTGCTATCAATTGAGGTCAAGCACTACTGCATGTGAAGTAATAGTGATCTTACATCAAGGGTGTTGGAAATGGCCCTTTTTGCAGGGTTATCCCCAAACTTTTTGCTTCTTCCTCCTATTTTTTCCTGACTTGTGTTTGTTGGCTATAGGACTCTGGGCACTTTACCACTGCTGATCAGTGCTAAAGTGCATATTCTCTCTGTGTAAATTGTTATTGTGATTGGTTCTCCCAGATTGGCATATTTGTTTTACCAGTAGGTCCCTAGTAAAGTGCACTGAGTGTACCAGGGCTGGCAAATCAAATGCTACTAGTGGGCTTGCAGCACTGATTGTGCCACCCACATGAGTAGCCCTGAAAAGATGTCTCAGGCCTGCCACCGCAGTGCCTGTGCGCAGTTTGTTAACTGCCATGTCGACTTGGTAAGTGCACTTGCCAGGCCCTAGCCTTCCTTTTTCTTACACATAAGACACCCCTATGGTAGGCCCGAGGTACCCCCTGGGCAGGGTGCAGTGTATGTGAAAGGTAGGACATGTACTGGTGTGTGTAACATCTTCTGATAGTGAAATGCTGCCAATTTCGTTTTTTACTATTGAAAGGCTATCTTGCCCCATAGGACGGAATGGGGATTGCTTTGTAACATTTTACAAGCATATCTTCCCATAGGGATAAGATCGAAAAATGGAGTTTGGTATCCCTGAACTCAGCATTTAATAACACATCTTTTAGTAAAGATGGTTTTTAAATTGTGTGTTTGAAAATACCACTTTTAGAAAGTGGCTATTTTCTAGTTCAACCTTCCCGTGTGCCTCTGCCTGTTTGTGGATTGACTGTCTGGCTTTGGAGTGACAGGGGCTGGGGAGGTGCAGTGGCTCCAGGAGTCTGGATGAGTCAGCACTAGGCTGAATAGGCCTGAGCTGCATTTGGAGTGGTGGGAGGAGTAGCACCTGTACCTGAATAGAGCTGTGCCTGCCATCCACAATGCTGGCTCCACCCCCCTGTGGTGTGTCTGGAGCCAAGGCTCACACTGACAAAGGATCTTGTTGTGCACTTGCAGAGTGCCCTCCAGGACTGGTTTGAACTGGGCTCAGAGCCGCTTGCACTAAGAGAAAAAAGACATTTTGGGGTATAAGTATTAGACCTAAAACCCCTGAACTTTAGATCATTCCTGGAATTCAAGCGGAACCTTTGCCAAGGAGAAGAGCTGGAGAGACTGAGGAGAAGTACTGCCCTTGCTGTGTGTCTGGGGTTGGCCTGCAGTTGCTGTTTCTGCCAAGGAAAGGAGAAGGACTTTGCTGTGTGCTGTGTCCCCTGCTTGAAGGAGATGTCCAAGGGCCTGAAGTGTGCTGGAATCCTGTTCTGAAGTCTCAGGGACACAAAGACTTCACCCACAGCTCCCCTGAACTCTGCTGCTGTGAGTTCTGACCTGCCAAGAGGTGCATGTGCCAGTTTTGGGCCTCTGGAGGATGTTGCTGCTGTTTGAGAGCTGGAAGAAAGAAGAAACTCAAAGAACTACAGAAATCGACGCATCGAGTGATCACGGCTGATGAGGACCGACGCAGCGCCACTCGATGCCGCCGCATCCCGGATTTCCACGCATCGTACCTGTGCGGCACGCTTTCCTGATGCATCACCTGCGAACCGGAACCATCACGAAGAATCGATGCATCACTCCCCATACAGACCGGATTCGACGCAACTTGTCCTCTGCGTGTCGCAGAATTGTCGCATCGCCTCCCCAAGGTCTCAGGAGTGTTGCATGTCTTTGTTTTCCGACTCTGCGGCTGTTTGGCTTTTGGAACTTTGACGCATCTACAGGTACTTTGGTGAAAAGTCACGCATCCATAGTTTTCTATGGTACAAGTTCTTGAAACCTTTTGAAAGTCATATTTTTAACTGTGTATGTTGGATTTTGGTCATTTTGTTCTTGTTTAGTTTAGATAAAGATATTTTACTTATCTAAACTGGTGTGGTGTCCATTTGTGGTGTTTTCACTGTGTTACTGAGAGTGTTGGTACAAATACTTTACACATTGCCTTTGGGATAAGCCTGTCTGCTCATGCCAAGCTACCAAGGGGGTGAGCAGGGGTTATCTAAAGGGTTTCTGCAGATTCCTAAGTCTCCTCAGGCTAGCCCAGCAAGCCTTTTTCGAACCAAAGCTTAGTTTTTCTTGTTTGGTGTCCCTATTCCCCATGCTAGCCTTCACTCCAGTGCACCGGCTACATTAGTCGAGGCACAAGTCAGATTCCATAACTGTCTGGTGTACTGTCACAGCAGCAAACCTGCAGTCACCATGTAAAGGGGCCAGGGAGCAAACAGTCTATGCCCCAGGGCATGCAGCAGCACCCACACAGTCAATGGTGGCGATCAGGATATCAAGAGTAATGGCTAGACTGTAACGTTCCAGCAGTAGTCACTCACCGGCACAAGCTCCTAGCATCAGAGGCTGGCATCTTGACGGGCTCCAGGAAGGGACCACTGGGTGACAGCACTGCAGGGCCAGTCAGTGGTATAGCAACTGAATAGGTGCTGTTAGTGGCTCCGAGTCACAGTGAGGAGGCAGCAATACTGACGAATGACTCTGATGCTCTGGATTGCAGTAAACACAGCGCCTACTAGAAAGTGCCAGCCATGCATGATTGAAGTTCGGGTGACCCTGACCTCCTAGCGATAAACACATGCCAGGCAGCAAACCAGGTCACCTCTGGGGGCACTGTCTCTCGTGGTTCACTACCTTCAGTTAGGGGCAAGAGGGAGGAGGCGCTGTCTGATCACTGTGTGTTGCCTGCATTCTCTCCTTTGGTGTTCCAGGAGCATGCTCCAGCATCCTCAGGTCCAACAGTTCTAAAGCCCACCATGATAAATGTCCCCGGGGCTAAGCTGCAGATGTCATGATCCAGGGGCTAAAGTGCAGTCTCGGAGTCACTGCACGTAGATTCCATGGGCCAGTGTGCTGAAGGACACATTCTGAGATGCTTTTCAGCTTCAGAGTTGCCTTGTGGTATCTATTTTATCCGGATTAAGGTGCTGGCACAAGGAGCCTCACATGGATATGGCCATCTTGGAGCCAGACACTCTAACACCCCCCTCCTCCCCAGGTTTCCAGGGTTTGTACTTTCCCATGAAGGCAAACGAGAAAATTTCCAAAATGTTAACAACATAATATATGCAATCAAGTATATGTTTCTGTTTCTGTGGCATAGGCACAAGTTTCCTGTGCTAAGATCACCCTCTTTCCAGCTTTCAGGAACAAGCATAGGTATAAAACAATTACTATTTTTTTTATTGGAACTAGATTTTGTGGTTTCTATACATTTGAAGTTTGTGGTTAAAAATAGAAGTTAAATCAATGGCTAAATGTGAAAAGATTTAATTGGGTAGTGACAATGCAGCAATTCATATGGTAAGATCTAAAGTATACAGAAACCTATACATTTTTTAAATTTGCCCATCTTACTGAGTTTAGGAATAGTGGTTATATGTACAACTCTGAATCTGGGGATACTTTCATATTATTCAGAGGGCATTTTGCAAAATGTGTTTGTTCTTGCACATTTGCTTACATTTAGGATCCAAAAAATAAATGTATAATAAAAATGTTCTATTATTCTATGTTCCCACCCATCTCCCAATAAAAACTATCCAATGGTTTGGCTGGGATATAGCCCACAACAAGAAAGGCCCTAAATGCAAAGTTGACATATCAAAATATTTGCCTTACAAATTTACCCATTCAGTTGATGATGATAACTGCAGTATTTAGGCCAGGACTTCCAAGGAAGCCTCCCAAACCAAGACATTTCTAAAAACTAGACACCTAAAGTAATCCATGGTGGTGTGACTAGCATGACTCCCAATAGCTTTTCTTTTTTTTAAACTTGTTTTTATGTACAACTTGCACAGTGAAGTACACTACAAGATAGCGTATATGTGAACAGTACAACAATAAGGATCATATAGCGTCATAAAGCCAGCAACACATCTTAAATAGACATTATATTGAACCAATATAGAGTGTTGGTGGTCATAGCTCAGGAGCATCATAGAATAAGTATACAGTTCTACAGCAATATAATAAGCAAACTGTGCACAATATCAAAGAATAAAAACTCCAAATAAAAATATAGGAACTAACAACTGTGGCAGCAGCATATCGGGATGGGTATATGTGCCCATGGTAGTTAGGAGAAAGAAAAGAGGAGAGCAGTATACGAGGCCTCGGGTGTCCCATGGGGGACCAGTCACCTCCCTCAGAGAAGGGCGGATGGGGGAGAAGAGAAGAGAAAGTGATTAAGAGCCCAACCCATCAATAGGCATCCGCAACTCATCCAGGACCTAGTAGTCACAGCAGCTACAGGGATAAGTCCCATCCCAAGCAGGTTCCACCAAGAGGCACCAGGGAACACACTCATCCCTTCCTGCTCTGTTGATGTGCATGCCCACTCCCCATAAACATCTTACTCTTGCAAACAATGCTGTATATTGTATATCATTCTGGAATTTGAAGAGTCAGTCTCCAGTGTATCTGGGGGCACATAAGACCTCGCAGCTTGAAAAAGCCCATCCCGCAGGTCCTCATCAGCCATTAGCTCTTCCAACATGTGATTCCTGATCTCTAGGTCTCGTTCTGCGTTCTAATCAGTGCAGACCAATTTTAGCCATCTCTCCTCAGCCACTCCCCACTCACTCAAATCAGCCCTCCATTTGTCCAGTCTGGGGGGGGGCAGGATGTGTTCATTGTATTGCAGCACCAGTCCCAGTAGGCCGAACTTATGTCGCATTTGTGCCTCCGCTTTGGGTTCTGAAGTACACCCAGTAGTTAGTGCTTAACCGAGGGCTCAATCTGGACACCTGTGACTACCTGCAGCACTCGCCATACCCCTGCCCAGACAACTGCACACAATCCCAGGTGATATGGAGGAACTTTTCCAGCTCGAGACCACACCGGGGGTACGCCGGAGGGTGCACCGCGGCATTAAATCGATATATTCGCTGTGGCGTCAAATAGGTGCAATTCAAATAATGGAATTACATGAGCTTAAAGTGGGCATTGCTGGCAACCTACCGGACCTGTGCAAACATCTGCCGCCACTCCCCATCTCTGAAGGGCAGCATCAGGTCCACCAGCCATCTGCCCTGGATCTTCATCACATCATCTCTTCGGTCAGCTTTCAGGGCTTTGTGTATGCATGAGATCATCCCTCTAGAGGGGTTAGGGTCCAGCAGTAGTCGCAGTGTCTAGGATTCTTTGGGTTCATCTGGAAACGGAACCCATTACTCGCGGGCCATGCATGTGATTTTAACATATTGCAGAAATTGGCCAGGTGGCAATTGGTAACACTTCCTTGGATCCTCAGGCAAGAGGAAGGTACCATTGAGATACAAGTCTCCAGCCATCAAGCATCCCCAGCATACCATCGCATAAGGCCCATCATGTACTGTAGCCAACAGAAACTGTGTAACCATTGAAGGGGCAGCAGTCGAGTTTATGAGGGCCTGTGGTGCACCAGAGTGTCTGCCCACTCCCAAACCCCCGTGACCTGATAGACTATGAATGGCAAGTCAGCAGGGACCTGTAAATCCATCATCAGACACCCAGGCAGGTCCTTCCCCTCGCCCCATTATGCTAGCAAGGCCTTTTCAGTATTGGGACCTTCAGCACACCACTGTGCTGCATACTGCAGGAAACCTGCAAAATAATAGATGCTAAGATCTGGAAGACCCAGGCCTCCAGACTCCATTTCCAACTTTAATACCTCCATCCTCATCCTACAAAGTGGTATGCAGGATACAACAAAGGAAGTTTTGAAGGACATAGAGGCAGCACAAGAGCAAAAGCATCCTGCTTAGGGCCACCCTTCCCATAATGGAGAGACCTGCTCCCATATGCATAGTTAGCTTCAGCCGTATGGGCGGCCTGTATATCCAGATAGTGGAAGTGGTCACACTCCCAACGGAATTCCATCACAGGGAGAGTAGCAGCATCCACCTCACCCAGTCCTGCCAATGGAAAGAGAACTGACTTCTGACAGTTGATGCGCAAGCCAGAGACCATCCCAAAGGAGGACATCACCTCCTAGAGCACAGGCACTGATCTCTCTGGGTAGCTAACATATAGTAATGCATCGTCAGCATGTAAGGAGATGACATGTGTGCATCCCCCACCATGATACCCCACTGGGTCATATCCCACTGCAGCCATATTGCCAGGGGCTCCAGTGCCAGGACAAAAAAAAGTGGGGACAGTGGACACCACTGCCTCGTGCCTGTCTCTATAGGGATACCCTCAGAGAATGTATTTCCGCTGTGGACACGTGCCACCGGTTGGCTTTAAAGCAGGCGGACCCATGACATAAACTCCTGGCCCAGTCCCTTCCTCTCCAATGCTTCCCAGAGGTAATCCCAGCCTAGGATATCAAATGCCTTTTCAATATCAAGGATGACCACCACCGCCGGCCTATCGATACCTGCCACCGAGTGAATTATGTGAGAGAGCCGTCGTAAATTCATATGTGTCCTTCTGCCCGGCATAAAGCCACATTGGTCCTTGTGGACCAGATGTGTCACCACATGGCCCAGACACATTGCCAGAGTCTTAGCCAACATTTTAGTGTCCACTCCCAGCATGGATAGGGGACAATTTGTCTGGCTTTGGGAGCATGATGATCTTGGCTTACCGCATGGAGGACGGCAGAACACCCGCATGCCTGGATTCCTGAAGAGTCTCCAGTAAGCATGGCAGCATGGGGTCAGCAAACGTCTGGCCGTATTCCACCGGAAGCCCATCCAGACCCGGGGCTCTGCAAAGCGCCATACTCTTAACAGTCTCCTGAAGGTCCTCCACCTTGAGTGTCTCCTGAAGACCCTCACTCTGCCCCTCTGTAAGGTGTGGAAGCAATAAGTCATCCAAAAACTTCCCAATGACTGCTGGGACATCCCACCCAATAGCTTTTCTTACCCAGATGATCTGAAAACTTCAAGCTTTGACTAAATTCACACATTTACCTCACATTTCTGTGAGGAAAAATTCTGGAATCTGTGAGGAAAAAGATACTGCTTTGTTATGCATTGAGAGTCTGATTGAAATTGCAAATGAAGATTCTTCTCTCACTGCCTGGCATTAACCTTCTTTGGCCTTCTTTTTGTTTGCACTTTGTGAATCACATCATGTAGGCTAGGATTTTTTTTATGAACGTATAAATATAGGGGCATATTCTCAAGGCGATATTTTTATCGCCGTATTCACAAGCTGTCGCTAACAGCCGTTAGCGACAGCTTACTGGCAATAGCGGCCGCTAATAACATCGCCAACGATGTTAGCGACAACTAACGCTAATCATATGAAATGTAGGCATTCCTGTGTTAAAACGCACGCTAACCCCACTTCGCGATATTCTCAACGATCGCCCGGACCGGCGATGCGATAAAAAAACACACGCTAAGGCCCGTTAGCTGCTGGAACTTAAGACCAGAAAAAAGGAGGTCTAAAAAATGGTGATAAATAGCAGTACATGAGGGAGACTAGCCCAGAGCCACATCTGAAGACCCACTGATGCCATGGAGGTACTAATCATGCAGCTCGGAGCACCAAGAAGGCCACAAGAACCACCACCACTGCCACCTCCCACAGGACCACCACCGAGGCTGCACCGAATAAGACAGCGGGTCCATCACCCACGCCTCAGCCTCACAGACCTAATGCCAGAGGATGTCATTGCCCACTACAGGCTCAAAAGGACATCCATCCTCCGCATCCTGAACCAGATAGCCCACAGGCTGACGGCACCAACACAGCGGATAACCAACATCCCTCCGCAAACAAAGCTGCTCGCTGTGCTGCACATGTTGGCCTCTGGTACCTTCCAACCAACAACTGCTCGAGTCGGAGGAGTCTCACTGCCAGCCCTATCAAAGTTCCTCACAACTGTCTTGGATGCCATCATCAGCCTGATACCCCAGCACCTTCACTTCCCCAACACTGCGCAGGAACAGCTGGAGACCAAGCAAGGCTTCTACGCCATAGCTGGCTTCCGGCATGTGTTGGGGGCAATTGACTGCACACATGTCCTACTTGTGCCTCCTGCCGACACTGCACACATATACCACAACAGAAAGCACACACATTCCATCAATGTGCAGGCAATAGTGGACCACCGGGGCCTGTTCACCAATGTCATAGCCAAGTTCCCAGGCAGTGTGCATGATTCCTACATCCTCCGCCAGTCCATCATCAACCAGCGCTTTCAGGATGGCACATATGGAAATGCACTGCTCGTTGGTAAGTACCAACTGAACACACCACACACCTCAACTCCACAATCATGGAACTCACAACTGTGAGAATGCACACGTTCAAAACTCACATACAACATGCCAATCAACATGCCAACCTACAAGACACCACAACACAAGTAACTGTGGTAACTGTGGCCAGCCATGTAGACAACCCATCCCCAAAGGCATAGCCCCTCTGCCACACATTTGCAATTGTGGGGAGAGGTGGGAACCAAGTATGTGCGATGGAGGTACTCGACCTACGAAGAAAGAATGTACACAAGGCCGAGTGTGGTGGTGGTGTGCTGGACAGTCTTGAGTGTGCAGAGCACAGACATGTCCATGTTGGCATATAGTGCGTTTCCGTTGTCCAGCCTGATGGCAATGACAGCGTTGGTGACTGTCCTACCTGATAGGGGGTGTGAACCATGTGAAGGTAGCATGGAGGATGCAGAGGCTGTCGAAGCAGCTGCAGGCCACTGCATAGACCTGTTTGTACATGGAGAGGGAGGAGTCGAGTACGATGCCTAGGTTCCTCGAGTTGTCGTGTGGGGGCTGCCGAAGGCGGTGGCCCACCAGGAGTTGCCACATGCTGATGGGGTGGTCACGAGGATGAGGACTTATGTCTCCCCTTTGTAGAGCACCCCCCAGCTGTTGAACATCCATGTTGCATCTTGCTGCAATCCTCCCTGGAACCACAGTCTGGTGTGTGTTTGCGCCTTGTTGAGGGAGAGTATGAGCTAGGTGTCCTTGTAGGTGGTGATGACCAATGGTTCCCTCCATGTAGCTCCAGTTCTACTCCAGGTGCTCTGCAGATGCATCTGTCATCTTGGTTGTTGTTGGTGACCAAGGTGGCATTCATTGCACGCTGTATGTAGGAGTAGCATATTGGGCCAAGTGTGTATGCGCATTTGGAGATACATGTGTGGTAATTCCGACCAGTGCTGTTGGCGGTGCCTGCAGCGGTGTGGGTGTAACTGTTGATGGTGGAGTGTACCAGAACCTCGGTGACTCAGCTCCAGTAACTCTGTGTGGCGCTTGCTGTGGGTTTGGGTGTCATGGGGTTTCATGACAAGGAAATGTACGCTGTGCTGGTCACACCATGGGCGTTGAGTGGTGTCGATGAAGTGGACGCAGTTTCCACATGTGAAGATGGGGTCAAAGGTGTGCCCTGCCTTGTGGCTCAGTGTTGAGAAGAGTTGGCTCAGTTCGATGTCAGCAAGCATCTGCCAGAGGGTAATGGACTTGGAGTTCCTGTAGTATGTGAGGTGGAGGCTCCGCTCATCGATGAGTACGTAGTCCATGGAGTAGATGACGTGGCGTGTGATGATGTTGACGGTGATTGCGAAGCGTTCCCGCCCTCTGTGGGCCCTGCAGGTGAGGGTGCCACTAACTGTTGCTTTGTGGCAGGTCTGGATTGGAAACTGCAGGTGTTGGGCGGTGAGGAAGGTCTAGTGGCAGCAGCAGCAGCAGAACAGAATGTGAGCCGTGTCTGGTGTGGCCCATTGGCATCTAAACATTCTCCTGGCGTTGACTGCAAGAAGTGCAGATGAGTGGTAGCGCTAGACGTTAGGAGAGCCAGGGACCCTGCTGGTGTAGGTGTCAGGCATGCGGACATGTGCAGACAGGCCTGACATTGGTGCACTGTTGGAGTGCTAGTGATACAACCGCGCAGCGCACACAAGTACATAGGCCCGGGGTGAGGGACGAGCAGCTGTGAGGCAATGTAATCCGCATTGATGCATGTAATTTTGTCAGAAGCTACACATGGCAAACATTAATCCCAAAGTAGCACCAATCGCACACCATAAAACGATTAACACAGCCCACACAGCATGCATAACTACTAATGGACACATCTCTCCATTACATGTTACAGGTGATCAAGGATATGCACTCACCCCATGGATGATGACACCCCTCCGAGCCACCAACACCCAGGCCCAGGGGCAGTATAATTTGGCCCTTGGACACACCAGGGGCATTGTGGAGCGCACATTTGGGGTGCTAAAGTCACGCTTCCGGTGCCTTGACATCACAGGTGGAAGACTGTTGTACAGCCCAAAAATAGTGTGCAAGATTATCCTAGCATGTTGTGTATTGCACAATATATGTGTACGCACCAATGCCCCATGGATCCAAGTGCCAGATGCACCGGACGATGCTCAGGATGATGAGGAAGATGAGGCAGGTGGAGCACACCCCACAGCTTCTGCAGCAGGAACAGCCCGAAGGAACAGAATCATAAACAATTTCTTCACCTGAGCACGCCACATCGTGACTGTCCTTAACAATCATACATCAGTCCAAAATGACCCCAAGCACAGTATATGTAATAAAAACACTACACACATACCCTGTGTGCATGTTTCTCCTCTGCATGAGTACATCACTCTGACAAGTGTAAGTGCAACATTAAGTGGTAACAATATCACAATTATGAACTGATGGTGGATATGTCACCTCTGAACAGAGATGCTGTTTAGGGTGACAAGTGTTCTAAACTAGACATGTAAGGGTGTCAAGTGTGGTACGGAATCCTACTGTTCAGCGTGTCATATGTGGATAAAAATCACATATAGGGTGTCAATAGTGGTAAACTATGAATATCAGGGTGTCATTTGGGGACAAATATGAAATCAAGTGTGTCATTTGGGGTCAATTATGAATTTTAGGGTGTCATTTTGGGTCAATTATGAATTTTAGGGTGTCATTAGGGGTCAATTATGAATTTTAGGGTGTCATTTGGGGTCAAATCAAGCTTTTCATGGGGTTATTTGGGACCAAAAATGAAATTTCATCTAAGACTGTTCATCTGTGTAAGAACTTGCACTTAGCGTGCAAAAACGCGCGCAATTCCGAAAATGCGATGTATTTTTCATACTAGCGATGGAAAATACATCGCTAAACACATTGAACTATACAAAATGTTACCCCAATGCCTTTTTGCCTGCAGATTTTCATCGCAACGTCAAAAAACCGCCAACAAACACACAGGAAGTGATGTCTGCATGCTTCCTGTTTACTCGAGGAGTGCTGTGCACTTTCACTTTCTCTTTTGAACACATTGCTGGTGATTGTGGAGAGTGCTGGAGGTGTTTGGTGGTGTGTGCTGCAGACTGGTGTTTTGGAGAGTGTTGCTGTGTCCTGTGTCCTGTCGATAGTGTCCCTGTGAAGTGTGGTGTACCTGTTTTTACGTGTTTAATTGTCTCTTGTCCTCAATCTTGTCGGGTGTTTGTCTTTGGGTAGTTAACTTATTTAGTAGTTTTTGTGTCTGTTATATTGGGTTTTGATTTGTGGCAGTGGGTTTAGGTGTGTGCAGGGAGGTGGTGGGTGTGGGCAGGGAGGGCAGGATGTCCAAGTTGGCATTGGGGGGCTTCTTCTGGCTGAATAATTTTTACCTGCCCCGGATGGTGGAGATGGGAGGCCGTATCCTCTCCGGATATGACGTAAAGGTGCGGAAGGTCAGGTGGGAGCGTGTGCGGGCGCAGATGCTGCGTGTCTTTGGGGTGGACCGCACTGTGCGCCAATGGAAGCACCGCTGGCAGGATTGCCTGGCCCGTGAGGGTGAGCTGCTGGACCACCTGGGAGTCCTCGTTGGCCTACAATGTGGTACGTTTATACTCCAAATGTAATTATGAACACTGTAATGTAAAGCCAGAATTCATGTGTGTGACACACTGGTGTCCAAGTGCTAAAATGTGGCAGAGTGAGGCGGGAGACGTCATGCGTTCACGCCTAACGTTGGCACATCAAAAACACAACGCTGCATCATATTGACAAGCATAGGGTGCAGGTTGGTGTTATCCACTGTGCTGGCGCAACACTTAGCACTGTAGTGCCAAGGCTGGCACCATTGTGCTATACTGCGTGCAGGACAAAGATTGTTTGTGCACAGGAAGGGTGACTGTACCTGAACAATCCAAGGCATTGTTTCGGGGACCTGTGTGCTGCACAAAAAGAAGTGTACAAATGCTGTGCACATGAATATTTGTACGTTTGCTACACTTCCGTTGTACATATGTGCTCCGTGTGACAAACTATGAAACATGTACAATAGCTCATAGGTAATAGGACACCCCTAGAGTGTCATACACCACCAACACCAGTGAAACAGCCATGTGCATTCGGCAGCAATGCAATCTTACACAGAGCATGTATAACATCATGTTGCGTGTAGAAATGGGGCCTTGTGAATGTTCAACACAACTAGAATGTGCAAGTTTGCTAGCATTGCCGTCTTGTCTGGCCAGACTCAGCATTCACAGGTCTTGTGTGAATGGCAGGCAAATGAGACCCAATCATTTAGCAAAAATGTCACGCAACAGTACAGTTACGGAGCATTGACTGTAATGGTGATGATATGTAAGATGAACATGACACGTGTAATTTCATGTCTGATACCAACACATATTGGGCTTTATGTCTCACAGCTGGATGACCTCTCATCACGCAGGGGGACATCGACAAGTTCAAGGACCCACACGCCACTGGTGAGTTTGGACATCATATATTGGCATAGTGCGGTGTCATGAATGGCTGGCTAAAACAAGCACTGGCGTAGTATGCAGAATGGGTGTGTATCACATGTACCTTGCCTACAGTGTGATGATGTTTTGTTGAAGTCATAAGTGTGTATGAATCAGTAGGTTAAGGTGGAGCTCTGCATTTGTCTTCCAGTTGTAACTTTGCACATCCCCAGTCAGTGATACACATGTACATTAGGTTTATGGGTTCTGTCACTACGGCACATGCATGTGGATGACAGAGCGCACTGATAGGATAGGAGACATGCAAGTGGTGTAGCTGATGAGTATCAGCAGACATGGAATGCATGTTCACCCGTGACTGAGATGACTGTGCAAGTGTGACCGATCATGCACAAGGAGGCTGTGGTTTTCAGGCCGTGCGTGCTCAGACACAGGTCGGCACAGTTATTTCGCAGGTATGCTGCATACCAGCTTCACAGAAGTAGCAGTGCGTAGTTCTGAGGCAAGCATATCAATGGCACGTTCCACAAACACCTAGCAAAGATGGCCCAAAGAATAACATAGGCATGTTTGGCCAGTGCAATGATGTTGTCATGCTTCCTCCTTGGGGTAATTCCCTGGTCGACTCTGGCTCAGGCGAATGAGCCCCTCTGTACAATTTGGTGACATCACTCCGTATGCATTTACCACGCATACTTTAGTCCTGCAATCATTGCCGTGCCATATATTTAACAATGCAGGCCTCAACCACGCTATCTGTGAGAAAGCATTGCCCATCATGACACAATTACCATTATGACTCCAGGTTGACGTTACAATGGGGAATGCCTTGTAACAGTTTGCGTTGTGAAGGACTGCGTAGTGAAATTTATTACAGAGTGACATTAGTGGATCCAAGACATGCATGATTGACAATCCATATGAAACGATGTTCACCCCCCTGGGCAGCAACGCGTCACCTATTGTGAAGTAGTGGTGGAGAGAGGCCCAGCGCCTCATGTACAAGTCAGTGTTCAGCCACCTGACGTGTTTCAATGTGTGCTGCATGATGCAGCACAGATGAAAGTGTGAGTGGGGCTGTTCCAGTATTGCTCCTGTGCCGGTAGGGTAACCTTCCTACACATTAACAAGCCCCCCCTGCACACAGACACCCTTGCATCTTCTACAAGAGAGCCTGTGTTTGCACAGACTTGATGAACTGCACACGGTCGCTGGGGGACACGCAGGGCTGCACATGAGCATTGTACATATGATGCTGCACTGTGTTGCAGGAGAGGATGAGTGTGGCGCTAAACACGGAGGGAGAATGCCTCCTTCCTCCGATTCCTTGTACATGTCACCTTCAGTCAGGGTATGTCACAGCACCATCATTTTACACTGATTTGATTGTGACTGTATATGTACCATGCCATGCACTGGCATGTCAGTCGCCCCAGCATGTAGTCACTGATCCTGGATTCAACATTTTGTTGTGCAGGTCACTCTCTGAATACACATGGTTACGCCAGAGTGTAGGCTCCCATTTTTAAGTGATCTTGTATGCCTGATTTGAATGGAGAACATTGACATAGTCCAAAGGACTCACAATTTTCCATTGTTCATATTTTACAGACAACATGACGCCAGAGGAGTCCCACGCCTTCCAGGTGAGGAAGGACCGGTACCTCCACATTAAGAAGGTTGCAAAAGGGTACCGCAACATGGAACGGAGGTACCAGGAGGACAAGGAGGCTGGCACTTGGAAGTTGGTGCCCGAGGTAGCAACACATGGGAGAAGAAGTGGCAGACAGGCCATCCCAGGACCCTCTGGCGTCAGTGGTGGGTCCCAGCGTGGACAGGCAGTGTCCCATCCCCCTACAACCTCACACACACAGGGGACAATGCCACCTGCTCCTGCCGATCAGGTTGTGGCTTTCACTTTGCGGGACAGGAGGACTCTGATGTACAAAAACGTGATGCTGGCAGAGATTAGGAGGGAGATGTCTGAGCAGACCAGGCTCATGGAGGAAATGAGGAAAGCCCTGGGACTACCATGGTGCCTGCCCATGTAGAGCCCCATCCCCCTCTTCTCCCTTCCCCCAATGTTTAATCTAGTATTTTAGGTAGTGTTAGGTAAGTATTTTAAGTGTTAGGTAGTGTAGTTTTAGTGTAGGCATAGGTAGTATTAGATGTTAAGGTAGTTTTAGATTATTAATGTTACATAGTATTTGGGGATAAGTTTCCTTTTCATTTGGGTTGGGGAGTTGATGTCTTTGTTGTTTAAAAAAAATATACAAAAAAATATATCTTTGTGTATGTTAAGTGTGTAGTTAGTTTGTGTATAGCTTAGATGTCTTTGTCCTGTCTCATGATGTGCCTTAAGGGTGGGAGGAGGGTTGATGTATTAGAAATCTTGTTGCGTGTTTAGGATTAGTTAGGGTAGTTAGTTCAGGGACTTTTGCACTTTATTCTAGTTAGTTTAGTTTAGATTAGTAATAGTTATGATTATTGGTAGTTTAGGTAAGATAATATTTGTAATTATATAATAAATGGTTACTATTTTTGAATTCTGCTTGCACTTATGTCAGGGGTGATGTGGTGGAGTGTGGCTTTTCACCTTGTATGCATCTCATATCATCACTGGACACTCCATTGAATGTGTAATGTGGCCATGACATGTTACTTAGCAGGATGGATTGTGTCAGGTTACCTTAGATGTGAGCACAGTAGACTTGCATGGATAACAGGGTGGCAAGTAGGATGTACGGCCTAGTCTAGGGGCAGTCGTTTGTGAAGTCATACATCTTAAGTGTGACTCATGGAGTTGGACAGCACATTGTTGCCCATTTGCAACACAACTTAGGGACATGGCATTGAGAGGATATTGTAGTAGCTACTGTTATCCATCATGGAGATGGATGTATGCGGCGGGCAACACAGTTTGCGTCATAGCCCTGCATCTCACATGCTCCTGGCGCTGGGTCCATCTACATTGCACAGACTTGGGATCACTTGCTGCGTAGTGCAAGTGTGTCAGATTCATTTGAATTATATGTTCCTGTGCATGGAGGCTGAACCTCCGGGCCATGCAAGTAGTAGTCTTCATGTGGGTCCATTGTGAACTGCATATGGCAGAACAGTGGGCCTGATTCACATCAGTCATCTGAGAGTAAGTCATGAGTTTACGTTTTCCGCTATACACAACTGGCATTTCGGAGTTGTACAGTTAGATGTACTGACTTCACTACTCCTAAATGCCTTCTGTGAATCACAAAGGTTTGAAAGTCATGATTTGGTCACCTTTCACATTTTTGTGCATGCACACAGTTCAGCTGCACACAAGAGGTGGCATATTGCATTGCTCCCTGTAGTGCCAGTGTCATGGCCACTTCTCCCAGCTGTCACATTTTGGCACTGGCTCATAGTGATGCCACCCTTGAAATGGTGGCACTGCTCAAGACTATATGCTCAGTGCAGTGCACCACACATCCCTTGTCACATTGCACTAGCCGCTCACAGTGGTCACAGCATGTGAGGGTTCCAAAGTCAGTAAGCATTGTTCGTCCACAGGAAGGGGCTGACTGATGCATCACACTTTGGGGTGAGTCCCTATTGCCAACTCTACTTCACTGAGGCAGACCTTGTGGTTCAATTTGTGGCTGGTAGACATGTGCCCTTACGTATCTTCATCAATGTGCATATTGTGTGCACCATCTTGGGATGTGAAATGCAATGTGCACCATCCCAACAGGCTTCGTCCACCCTGTAGAGTGTGGGTAGATATGCCAGGAGATATTCTATTTGAAATTGTAAAGGGGGTCACTACTTGTGGCCTGCAACTGACTTTGACTTTTTTACACACATTCCAATTTCCTTCATGGAAGTGGGGCTAAGTTGGGATATTGCTAGATTGTTGTATTGGAGCAATGGGGGCACAGCTGGTTCACACATATCCGGTCATCTCACTGCCTATCTGGATCACAGTAAAACATGTACATTTATATTATTTCCCTGGGTGTACCTTTTGGTGGATACACTGCTCCTGAATTTTGACAGACACCTGTGTGACTTCAAAATATTTATTCGCATGTCCGTTGACATAGTTGGAGACTGGACCAGTACTTGGCCATGCAATCCCCACATTACATTGATGCCCAGTGGAGGGCCAGACAGAGTCCTTTATGGTTGACAAGTCCAAAGGATGAGGAAGAGTTCAGTTAGCAGTCTAATTGCTGTGTCATTAGTAACCAGACAAAATATGGCAGTCCATGTCGAGGTCCAAGGTGAGTGTCACAGAGTGTATCGGGGGACAGTGGAAGGTGATATTCCGTGGCATGATGCTGAGCCCAGAACCAAGTAGAAACTGGCCATTTGGCATAGATGAATGCTACCGCTTCCTTCTTTGCAATAAGGCAGAATCATCCACATCTTCGTCCTCTGATGTGTCATGTGCCTCACATGTGGGTGGTGGTAGATTGGCTGCAGCACCGTGAGGCACTGACACATCAGGGGACGGAGATGTGGATGTAGAAGCAGCAGCAGCAGCATTCATCTGTGCCAGACCTTGCTGCTGCAATGCAGTGATGATGATCTGCAGGGCATGGAAGATTCCAGCTACATCTCGCTGGTGTGCAGCCGTGGCAGCCATTTGTTCCGCCTGCATCCGCTCCATGTTCCCCATTATCCTCCGCATGGGGCCCAACTCCTGGCTGCCATCGCTGGAGCCACTCTGACTGGACAGTTGTTCCTGTCTCTGAGTCATGACTCCAG